>CM054149.1:41324748-41387248 GCA_028751875.1 Rapana venosa | reverse complement strand
CAATGGCCTTCTCTTCCAAAAGGCGGAACGGAGTTTAACTCTCAGGTAATGTGCCGTGTGCTCGTCGAACTAGACAGAGCCCATCCTTCCCCAGGTCGCTGTGTATTGTGGCACTGCAATGGTGTCCAAAATGGGTGAATGGCTCTTTTTTCACCATGCACATGGAGTGATTTGGGTGAATGGCTCTTTTTCACCATGCGCATGGAGTGATTTGGGTGAATGGCTCTTTTTCACCATACACATGGAGTGATTTTTTTTCAAACTTAGAAAAAAAGATGATGGGTTTTGTTATCAACAGATCCTATTCTGCTAATGTCGTTTCATAGTTTAAAAAAATACGATATATTATATTTCCCCAACTTCTATCCACCTGTCTGTCTGTCCCTGTCTGCCTATCTATCTGTTACGATATGTTTCTTATCTATGATAGGTTATAGTCACACTAGCCCCTTTTAAGACCACATAATACCAGATTCTTTAGATAAAGTATCCAATATATATATATATTTTTATGAAAGAAGGCATATACTGTATTTTGATAGTATTTGGTTCTCATTTACAATATACCTCATGCAAACTAGATTTCTGAACAATGAACTTGCTTGATGTACATTGCTTTTCTTCTGAATTCCTGTCTTCCCAAAGTGGGATGAATGAGTGAAGAACGAGTATTCTGGGTGACCGGCACTGTGTAAAACTGGGGGACACAACAACAACAATTACAATCTGCGTGAAACTGTCCTGTTGCACCTTATTTTGCTGATTATTCATCTGCCATTCAACAACAGTGAATATCACCAGGTAAACGCACCTAGAAAATAAAAATATAAGTACAATTAATGAATAACAACCCCCCCCCCCCCCCACTCTTTTATTTCTTGGTATCATGTTAAATGTGTGTGTGTGTGTGTGTGTGTGTGTGTGTGTGTGAAGAAAAAGGAAGGAGAGAAGAGATCTGAGGAAAGTGTAACCTGACCCAGCTCTGTCTGTGGTCGTCTGACCCCTGTCACCCCAAAGCGGGGAGGGAAAGAGGAGAAGGAGGAGGAGGAGGAAGGGAGAGGGAGAAAGAGAGAGAGAGAGAGAGAGAGAGAGAGAGAGAGAGAGAGAGAGAGAGAGAGAGAGAGAGAGAGAGAGAGAGAGGGAGGGAGGGAGGGAGGGGGAGTGTATTTGTGATTGTGGGGAGAGAGAGAGAGAGAGAGAGAGAGAGAGAGAGAGAGAGAGAGAGAGAGAGAGAGAGAGAGAGAGAGAGAGAGTGTAGTGTATTTTGTGTGGGTGTGTTTGAGGATATTAGTCTCCCTACATCTTACCATACCCTCCTCCCCATCCTATCACAACTGTTTCACCCAAAACTCCCCCCCCCCCCCCATCCCCGTCTCTCCCACCCCCCTCCCCCCTGTCTTCTTCCAAATACATCACTTCATCTTTCTCTCAGCCCACAAATCAACTCATTTTCAATCTACTCATTCACACACGTCTGCATAAGCCCAGCGTGCGCATCTATCGGAAGAATAAACCGGATTATCTTCCTTGCAGGAAGCAGCAGGAGGGACAACGACGGCGTGTGGAGACTGAAACAGGAGATTAGCGAGCCAGTCTGGTAGACTAGGTTCACACCCCTCCTTTTTTTAGGAGAGAGAGAGAGGGGGGGGGGAAGGGGGGGGGGGGGGGCCAAAGCGGATCATAAATATGCACTTGTTTTCTTCATGGCATGAGAAGGTTTCCATAACTCTATTCAACACTCGTGCATCTGTTTCACCCTATCAGATTCACTTTGTATTGCGCGCGCGAGAGAGAGAGAGAGAGAGAGAGAGAGAGAGAGAGAGAGAGAGAGAGAGAGAGAGAGAGAGAGAGAGCACTGACCAGTGGACACATCAAACTGTCATTAATTAAAGCTACACCAGCTTTTCCAGCAATGCACCGTTTTTTGCATGACAACTATGATGCATGTCACTGACATAGAATCCATAGCAATGCCTCGTACATTGTTTGGCAACAACACGTATCATAACTTGGCACATTAGTATAAGTTATCGAGCTATTTTGCCACAATCTATTCTGATACTGCTCTATTAACCCAGGCATAAGCAGCCCTGATCATGGAGTACGTGTGGCATGCGGGTAAAGCGCATGCCTGGATCTCCCTGGAAAGCTTGTAGCAGATCTGACTTTTTCGGAGGTTGGCATGTCTGGCGCATTCCTTTCCTACCATTTTTCTGTTTTCTTGTTTCACATACTTGTACAACACCTAAACATCACCAGATTTGATTGCCTCAGGAACACACTGATTCACAAAGCAAGATAACAATAGCTGCCATGTGAATTTGATGTTGTACTTGAACACAATATAAGCTACTAGTTTGTTGTTGCTATGATGATTATGTTCATCATGCTATATTTGTTCCATGCTTATTGAATGAATAAGCCTTATTCAAACCAAAACATTGTTACCCTGCCTAACGGAGCATGACATTGCTAAATTTCTGATGCTCAGGCCTCATGGTGACCGCTGCTATTAGTGTGTGTGTGTGTGTGTGTGTGTGTGTACTACCGTGCCTGTAGTGAATTAGTGTAGTGAATTAGTGTCGCAGCCTTTGGAGTAGGAAGTTCTGAGAAATGGTTGCTGTAGAGGTCTTCACCCAAGATGTGACTATGCTAGAATTCTGGTCATGAAGAGGGAGGTGGGTTACGTCCTATATATGTGAGCTCAGAACAGGCGCCACTGAACACCACCAAAGTGACCCAGCAGCAGTGTAGTACCTTTCTGAGCTGGTGGCCTCACCATGGCAAAATATTCACAAGACCCCCCCCCCCCCCCCCCCCCCCCCCCCTTCTTCCTCCAAGACTTCTGACTTAGTGGGTACAAGATGACAAATCTAGGCATGGCTGGGGCGAAGACTCAGAATGAATGGCATGGGATCAGCAAAAGAGTGTTCAGACTTTTAGTTCAAATCCAGTTTGGAAACCAAGCTCCCTTCCCCTCCGGGTTGGATATAGTTGGAACAGTTTTAGTGTTTTTTTAAAGACTTGGTCAGGAGAAAGGAAATAGTGCAAGAGGTATGCAGAAGTCAAATAAATTGATTGTGTACCTTTTCAAGTTCAAAATAGAGGGAAACTGAACCTGCCCTTTGCTCAGCGCCCCACCCTCTCCCCACCCCCATTTCCACTCTTCTTTAGAGCTAACTTGCAAACTGGAAACAGTAGCTTACCACCAATTCACACACACACACACACACACACACACACACACACACACACTTTATGCCAAATTCCCTTCTACACAGTGCAGGCATAAAAAAGCAACTAAAAACCACACCAAAAAAGCGATCGTTGCGCCATCCTAACACCTTGGGCCCAGTAAGAACAGGCGGTGAGGGGTAAGCTATCTGCCTGCACAAAGGCAAGGGGCATTTATCAAGACGTAAGGAGACAGACTGAAAAACAGACGGCCCGACATGACTGCTGACACTGATTGGACGGCGAGGGACACCGGAAATCACTCAGCGCCACTCTCGGCCTTTCTGCCAAGGCCCTGAACCCTTGTGGCCAGTGGAAAGAGTTAACCCCCTTGACAGCACTTTTGTCGCCTGCCTGAAAAGCGGGTTTAATGGAACGGAATAAAAAGGTGATGGCGAGGTGTTAAAATCACCCGACCCCACGGCACCGCGTGCACTGGGCCGGGGCAGGCACGGCACTAAGTGTGTGCTTAAAATGCATCACCGTTTTATTCATGGGAGAGAGAGAGAGAGAGAAGGGGGAAGGCAAAGACTGCCTGCCAGTCACCAATGTCACACCACTGGTTGTGTCAACAGCCAGAGAAACCCTGGCCCTCTCTGGCCAAACTAGCTACAGACCTGTCTTGAAAAACCGAGAGAAAATACCACCAAACACTACAACAGTCAAAATGATTTGGGGGTTTAAGACTTAAAAGAAAAATTACAAATCTCAAACTATGAAATTTCGAGTGGCACATTAAATTTACTCCTTCTCCCAATATAATATAATATATATATATATATATATATATATATATATATATATATATATATATATATGTGTGTGTAATATTTAAATATGCATGTATATCATATAGTAACCTGTTTGCTCAAAATACGACAGCGTTTGACGTCAAGCATGCATGGGCTGCACACACACACACACATACACACACACACACACACACACACACCCCTCTACGTTTGAACCAGAAAAAATACAAATGCATATGATTACTTGCACATTTTGCAATGTGGGCTACATATTACTGTTTAAAAACAGTTTCTTCTCCAGACTCAAATCCAATCTATATTGCTTACATTTTACAATACCCCCCCCCCCTCCCCCATCCTCCCTTATTAATAGGGTTTCCTTAATAGGCTTGATCATGATATAGCTAGAGTAAACTGGTGGATTATCTATTCCCCTTCCCTTCCCAGTTTCTTAGTGGAAAAGTGCCACCCTACCCTTGCTTACCAGGATGGGTACTGCTGACATTGTCTGTAAGTTGACAGAGTATTTTGTGTCATCTTATCCTTTGGTAAAAGTCTGGTTTTTGAGCCTATTCTCACTACGATGGTTCTATATTCAGTTTGCTTGCCACTGTGGTGGTAATTGTTTGCTGGAAACCAGAAGGTAGGCACAGTCATCTATTTTTAAGAAAAGTCTTGACAGCTCCCTCTCCTCCACTCCACCCCACACCAATGAGCTATCTCCATGTATATGTAAAACAGTTATCTGCAGAATTCAAACTGTACATCATACTGTCTTTGCTAGTTTTGTTAATGTGGTCTGCTGACACGAGAACACGGCCTGTACCCCTTATCAGCCACAAAGGGCTAGAAGAGACGCCATGTTCGGACCTTATTAATTTCACCCGCCTTGCCGATAATACCTACACGAGGTCGTGTTAAGATTCTCAGACATGCACACAGTAATCTCATACTCATGTCTTTCCTTCCTTCCCCTTCTCCAGGAGACCTGCAAAGATGTTCGCCCCTGATACCAAAAACCTCACTGAAGAGAAAGGGAGTGAAGGCTCACCTTCGTGCCAAGCTGCCGGGAGATTAGCTTCCCTTGGCGAGGACAATTAGGAGGGGCTTGTTTTTCCTTTCAAGTTTGTCGGGGCTGTCTGTTAGCTGGTGATACCGTCAGGTTATGTTAATCAGGCAGGGGAGGATGAAACCCCCAGATTGTCATGAGGCCCAACTAGGGTTTTGAGCAAACATCAACAGGAGCAGACACAACATGGCCCCCCAATACTCTGCCCTCTCTGTTTGCAGTGCATCACCAGGAGCAGTGACAACGTGGCCCCCCAATAATCTATGGTCTCTGTTTGCAGTAGCCTACACCACCACGAGCAGACGCAACATGGTTCCCCCCAATACTCTACCATCTCCCTTTTCAGTCTCCAAGAACACAGTAAGCAAAGTGATTAGGAGCTAACACAGTTATGCTTTGGCAAGTACAAGGCCATTGGTCCGATATGCCAGTGACTTGCTGAGCAACTGCAGCGAGTTGTGTTTCTTTAAGGTCATATCTATGTACATCCATTCATACACTGCTTTATCCTCATGAGTGTACTTCCATCCAGAAACCTAAATGGGTACACTATAACGTCTGTTTTATGATTTGTCTACTTACTGCCAAATGCAACACATACAAAATCAGAGCTTTTATCTGGTCAAACAAACCAAAATGTCATACGTATAGGGCGCTTAGCTGCTGGGAGAGCCCAGTAACTGGTTTGGTAGGGATTTTTGTAGGAAAATTAATCTCAGCTCCCACAAAGGTGTCTAACATCCAAAAAGAAAAAACATGAGGTCAATGGGCTACCTTACTTCACCCCTTAGCTTCAAAATAAAGTGCGTTACCATAGAGTATCTAGATCTAGATCAAAGGGCAATAATGACACTTCCTGTGGTCGTTATTTACTATTCCATTTTAATTTATCTTTTTTTAATTTCAAGGATAATGGACTAAGTACTCGCACGCGCGTGCGTGTATTTACATCCAGAGCCGGTGTGTATACGGTTTGGTAAATTTTGCCAACCTTTCCCACCGCCACACGATGGCCTACTCTTCCAAAGGGCGGAACAGGCTTTAAGCTGTGCAGAAATTAAATCAACAGACAAGGGTTAGGTCGTTCTTAGGGCTTTTAAAGCCATACTCCACATGACAGTTGATCAAAGATTTTCCACTGTCATGGGAAACAGCTCTCTCCACCCTAGAAAAGCCAGAGGTTTCTATTGTGACCCACAGCAGGGTAAAATCACTTGAAGAAGTCCGAACCACAAGTTGCCAGTGAAAACCTGACTGAATTTACCAAGAGTGTTGCTGCTAAACAGCCTAACTTGCCTCTGGTAGTGAGTAAAACTGCACCTGTAAAGAGTCTGCAGTTTGACGTACAGCGTGAGTTAAAAATTTTTTTTTTAATGCCCTCCTAAGTTTCCAGCTATTTGCTTGGAGAACCAACCACAACTCTTCTGTGAAAAACCACGGAGACCTTTCAGGCATGCAAGACAACATCCCCCTATAAATTACCAAAGGCATCCTGTATGGCTACCTGACGTTAGAAACAAAGAAATTTTTTTATGTCAAAATGAAAAAAAGGACAGCCAGAGTACTCGTTTACTGTTCATTTCCACGTCAGCCTTGTCGATTGTTCTCCTACATATTGTGAAAGGCTACAGCTATTTTGCAAGTTGACTTTTTCTTTCTTTAACTTTTTAAAATGATACTATGACATATTTTATTCTTGCTTTAAGGTCTTCCACCTTTGCATTTCCCAAAGTAATGTAACACGTACAACTCTGCACACACAAAACATGACCATACTATTACTTATATGTAAAAGGCTTCAAACTCGCTCCTTTAAAACACTGAAATAGAACTGAAGATCTGTGGAACTGATTTTCCTATTTCATATAGCACCGTATGATATAAAGTTATCAGTCATCGAGTTACTGTTTTTGGATGCTACCAAAAACAACAGATTACCGCAAATAGTAAATTGGTATTATCCACCAGTCCACAAAACAACATGAACAGGTAAAAAACTGCAACACACATGCATGAACAGACAGTATACAATGTGTGTACTTCGTCGGCACCAAGTAACGTCTCAAATCTGTACTCTTGTGTGTATGTATGTATGTATGTATGTATGTATGTATGTATGCATGTGTAAAAGTCAACAATTACCGAGATCTGAACATTCTATCTGTATATTTGCTTACAGGCCCAAATGACAATAGCACTGAGGGATGCTATACTGCAGGATTTAAATTTAAGGAAAAAAAGGCCAACAACCTGACAGGAAGTTATAAAAAATGAAATGAGAGAGAGAGAGAGAGAGAGAGAGAGAGAGAGAGAGAGAGAGAGAGAGTTTTACAGATATAATTATTAGGTCGGAAAAGACCAAAAGGAACAGCAGAAAGAAGAAGACAGAAAAAGGAGAGAGGACAGACACAAAACAGACACCTCTCCTCTCCTCTCTGCCGGCCCAATCTGTGTTGACTTCACAGAGAGTGAAAACAGGAACCTTCAAGCGTGACCCTAATCCTGTTTTAGTCCTCCTCACTTCCAGCTGCTTTTTTTGTGGGGTGGGGAAAGTGTGTGTGTGTGTGTTCTGGTTGGAAACTTCCTTTGTCCATCAACTGCGCTGTGACTGTAGTTCAGTCCCCCTTTTCCAGCACAACGAAAACCCTTCAAGTCGCCGGTAGTAGTAATAGAAATTTGTTTCTCTGGGTAGGGGGGGGGGGGGGGGGGGGGGGAATAAAGAAACAACCCACCACACCACTACCTCTCATCAGTTTTGCTTAAGCTCGTTACTTATCGTATGTAGGCTACACACAAAGAAACTGCCGTGCATTTGATGCAAAGCATTATAAGTTTGCAGACATCGTTGTGCCTATCAGGCAAGTAAGTGTATGCACAATAAAACACCACTTCAGCAGAAAACATACACAAAATGTGGAACTAAGTGAAGCACTGTATAAGTATTCAGCAGCTACAAACTTAATGAAAATGCCCGTCAATTAAATGGTTAATGCAACATCATCAACAAACTTCTTACCACGTCAAAAAGAAAAATATAGGGAAGGCAGTAGAGAGCATAATTATTGAGAAAAAAAGTTTAAGGGTATATCAAATAGTAAATTTCTGCAATATGATTTGTGAACCTAACGGGGTTTGAATAAACTGTGCACAACAGCCATATCATCTGTATTGTTGCAGTAGAAATGTGCTTCGAATCAAACGGTTGCCACTTTCATAAAGAAAAACGAAACTCATCCTTAATCAATATATTAATCAATCAATCAATCAATCAATCAATCAACTCTGATGCTTCAACCTCTAGCCCTGCCGAACTCAAGAGGCCATATCAGGGATGTTAGTTTGTCAAGTGCTCAGCTTGGATTAGTCTGAATGAGTGGTGAAAGGTAACACACGCGAATTTAAAGACAAACATGTCAGTAGTTCTTCGCGAATTCATCTCCTTGAGACAGCCAACTACAAGGGCCACACCAGGTCGGCCTCTATGTAACGGAAGAAACAAACTTTACAATATGTTTAAACAACACTTGACGTCAGATATTACACCTTTCCTTCTTTAAACCAAACATGACATGCTACTTATAGCCTATCATCAGACAAAAATTCTCATACTCTTTTTGAAACTTACAAATTCATGTGGATATTACGGAACAGGGTCTTTAAGGAATTTGCAATAACGTGCTCGTTTATTATATTATGTCATGGATATCTTGACACTCACAAATTCTGCTTTTTCTGTCCTTTCTTTGTCAGAATCCACCTGTAGTTTCTAATTACTAAGATTATACTTTATTAAGCACAAATGAATGCATATGTGTGCGAAATCGTGTATTCTACTTTTCACGTTACAGGTGTAGTTTGCTCCTTTGGCTGGATAAGCATGGGCTTCTCTCTTTGTGTAGCAGTCTCCACTTTAGCAATCAAGAACGCACGACAAAAGAAGACCGCGATTATTAACGTGTAAACTCTTTTGGACTGTTACTGCCATATCATCGTTTCTTAATAACCCCTCAGGTACAGCGTGAAGGTATTGAGGAAACACTGTTCAAGGTCACGTGCAGAGATCAAAGCTGAAAAAGGCGGAAGATTGGCATGGCCTGATCACACGGTGGCGGGCAGAGGCGAAGTCAGGGGGTGTAAAGTCATCCATTACCACCTGACAGCTCTCTTTCTGCCCGCCCTGTTCCTCTTTTTCTCCTCACAATTATCCGCTTTTCTGAACCTTTTCTCTCCTCGGCCCCCTTCATCCCCCCTCGCTCCCCCACTCGGCGGTGCATTGGGCTGGTCCTGATCGCGTGTTCCTTCAATAAACGAAGGTATTGAGCCGCTGCTCCAGCCACACAGGCCGGCTGACGATCAGGCCAATGTTTGTCCGCCTCTCCCCGCGCCGCCACACTCCTCACAATGATACGGCGAATGATTCAGATCCCCTCACCTGCACTTCTCTTTCTTTCTCAGGTTGTCTGTGTAAACTGGTGTTTAAAAAACAAGCATCTACACATAATATCGAAACCCCCTTCTGACTTCCAAATCAAAGAGTGTAAAACAAACAAACGAAAACAACCACAGTTCTACGTGAATTGAGCCTGTATGATTCATTTCACTTGTTTATGATAATACGCTCTGAAATAATCAAGAAGCAATAAAAGCAAAGGCATAGCACAAGCGACATAAATCGCGGAAGGTGGCAAACAACGCGATGCGATACCATACGATTCTCCAGAGAGCTATGGCAAAAGGCAGAGAAGAGTTAGAAAGCCATCGTGCCAAGATATTGCTGATTGTTGAAGGCAGATCTGAATTAAGTCTGGGGATGAAGACTCCTCACAGAAAATCTGTTTGCTGGGTGTACAGTTAAACTAGCATGGCTCATTATGGGAGTAGTTCCAACAAAGGTATTGAAGTAATTACCTGTTTGTGGATAGGATCATACTATTTCAAATCATCGATCATTTGTGTCCTAAAGTGAAGTTAGAAAACATTCCAAGAGTATAGTCTAAGCAGGAGAAAAAAACCACCCCACTTTCTAATATAATGTGTAAGTGCTAATCGGTGCATTATGGCTGCAAAATTTTGCCAACAAAGCACCACAGATTGGTTATGAATGAAGGACAAATATCTTTCAAAAGCTTCTGGAAAAAAGTTTGTTTTCCCTATAAAACGAGAGAGAGAGAGAGAGAGAGAGGAGAGAGAGAGAGAGAGAGAGAGAGAGAGAGAGAGGGAGAGAGAGAGAGAGAGAAAATCTATGCAGAGCCATAATGATTTTGCACATTAGTTCTGCATTTTCATGTTGTCTGTCTCGGAAAAAGAAACGTGTGTGTGTTGTGGTGGTGGTGGGGGGGGGGGGGGGGGGGGGGGGGGGGGAAGACTCTCCTACCGATTAAAAACTACTCGTAAACTCTCTCTCTCTCTCTGAGACTGGGTCGTCTTCTTTTTAATTCAACCTTCGTCTGCTCAAAAATCTTTCTCATTTGCATAAAGAACACTCGACGGCGTTAAGCATGTCGATCAAGTGGGGACAAACCAACGTCGTTGTTAATTACCCTCTCTTAGCGGGGAACGTAATTTCATTGTGTCTCTTTAAGTCCTTACTTGCCCCTTCCTCGCTTTTCTTACACGTACAGACAAGTCACCCTGCTTGTACGACACCCAGACACCTGTTTCACGGAGTTGCGATTGTGGAAACGTCTGCTGTGCACTCGATTGCCGCGCGAGTTATGTCCCTTAGTCACTGACGGCGTGAGCGTGCTGTTGTGTGGCCATAATTAAAATTCACACGTGGCGCAGAAAGGTTTTTGTTTCACCGATAATTATGCATGTCACAAACACGAGTGGGACAAGTGTTTATCGGCAAACAGCATGCTTAACATGCCAGCTGAGTGACAAAGTCCTCTCTGTCACTGGGTGCTTGCCCCACACACAGGCTGCTTTAGTGATGGGGGAGGCCGCATTAACGAGGATTGGTCATGCTGTGGCGTTTGGCGTGGCCATGTCATTTTTTTCCCCAGCCAGGGCTGTAGACTACTATGTCTTTTCTGCCTTTAGTCATGGCAGCAAGCCAAACTTGGAACGTTGTTACCGAGTCTTTTCATGGCTCCGCTATGTTACAAAAGTGTGTGTGTGTGTGTGTGTGTGTGTGTGTGTTCCGCCTGAAACAATGCAATAGTCCTAAAAATAGTGGTGCCCCTTCCCCAGGTAAACATGCTGGAGGGTCACCCAGTATACGCTCTCTGATTCACTCACCCCATCTGGGATCACTTTGAGATTGGTTCAGTGCACACTTTTCAAGTACACCACCACATACTTCCACTTGGGAGGATTTCTTTAATCCATGAGGAGAGTGGATGTTATTATGCTATGAGCTTGTAATGGATGAAGACAATCTGAATATAGCACTTTGCAACACATTTTAATGTAGGCCTAGCACTTAGCCTATATCAAATAATGACCAAGTTTTTGGCCTTGGCCAAGATCTTGCATATCACTTTCCATAGAAACCATCTTTAGGAAGATCTAGGCATATTATGGTTAAATAACAAAAATAATAATGTATGTTGCCCTCTATACCTGTCTGTCTTCTCTAGTGTCTACCTACACCTGTCTGTCTTCTCTAGTGTCTACCTACACCTGTCTGTCATTTCCAGTGCTTACTTACCCCTGTCTGTCCTTTCTAGTGTGTGTTACACCTGTCTGCTCTTTCTACTATCTGTTTACATCTGTCCTTTCTAGTCTGTCTACACCTGTCCTTTCTGGTGTCATCCTACACCTGTCTTTTCTAATGTCTGTCTACACATGTCTGTTCTTTCTAGTGTCTTTGTAAATTTATTCTTTCTGGTGTCTCTCTACACGTGTCTGTAATGTCTGTCTACATGTGCCTGTCCTTTCTAGTCTGTCTACACCTGTCTGTCCTTTCTAGTCTGTCTACACCTGTCTGTCCTTTCTAGACTGTCTACACCTGCCTGTCCTTTCTAATAATAATAATAATATATGAATTTATATAGCGCTGAATCTTGTAAAAAACAAACAAATACTATGTCTACACCTGTCTGTCCTTTCTGGTGTCATCCTACACCTGTCTTTTCTAGTGTCTGTCTACACATGTCTGTTCTTTCTAGTGTCTGTCTACACCTGTTTGTCCTTTCTAGTGTCTGTCTACACCTGTCTGTCCTTTCTAGTGTCTGTCTACACCTGTGTCCTTTCTAGTGTCTGTCTACACCTGTCTGTCCTTTCTAGTGTCTGTCTACACCTGTCTGTCCTTTCTAGTGTCTGTCTACACCTGTCTGTCCTTTCTAGTGTCTGTCTACACCTGTCTGTCCTTTCTAGTGTCTGTCCACACCTGTGTCCTTTCTAGTGTCTGTCTACACCTGTCTGTCCTTTCTAATGTCTGTCTACACCTGTCTGTCCGTTTTAGTATCTGTCTACATCTGTCTGTCCTTTAATGTGGCGAAGATGAAAATCAATTTGCTTACAAATATGGAGCGAAAGTTCTCAGTGGCCTACAGACACACAGACCTCTACATAATCAGTGTCATTTCCCCACACAAGGTAGGTTTCATAACATACAGACTTGAATTTCAGTCAGTGTACCTTTCAGAAAGGTACAGGGGAAAGGTTTGAACACAGACTCTAGGAAGGCCCTCTGGGTTTATGTCGTCCCCGCTGATCTCCTTGGAGCAATCAATCAATGAAGCAGGGACTGGCGACTATTTGGTGATGTTAGGCGACACCAGCAGGGAGAGCCCAGCGATTGTACACGCCCCCGCCCCTTCTTGCGTAATGTATACACTGGCACACTCGTTGGAAGCAATTACAATTATGCCGTGGCAAACATGAAAATGGCACAATCGCATACCTGTCATTGTTGCACCTGAGCTATGCAGACATTCATCTCCAATCTCCAGGAAGAGAAAATGCAGCTGGGCACTACATCTTCCCCCCTCTCTTTTCCCCCCCCCACCCCCTTCCAAAAGAAAGGAAACCCCAAACACGGCAAACTAAAACAACAGCCCCCTCTAACCCACCCCCACCCCCGCAAAAACAAGACAACCAAAGAGCCTCCCCCCAAAAAAAACCAAACCAATCAAACCCACCCACAATAACAAACAAATCCCTCCCCCAAACACAACAAAACAACAACCAACACCAACACCACACACCGAGTTTTTAAGAAATATTGGATATTCAGATTCGGCGCTATATCAATTCCATACATTATTATTATTATTATTATTATTATTACCATCTGTCCAATTAATGTGGTGTTCACAGAGAAAATGATGCCCTAAACAAACAAAAAAATTGACTCCAGTGAAAAAGTCGAATAGCTACCTTGCCGACATGACTGTTTATGACTTGGGATGACCCACATTGGGCAACTACTACCAAACACGCTTCAACCAACGTAACCTAGTCATGTCTATAACGGCATTTCGTCCCAAACATAACAGAGAAGCTCATACTCTGCCAAGTTCTAAACACCAAAGACAACAGAAAAAGACCAAATCATTATAATGAAATAGGAGAGCGAAAAAGAAAACCCCAAACAACAAAAGCCAGTCTATCAGAGAGAGCTGCTTGGTGGCGGTGCTGGTTTGTTGGTTCGCTGATACAATCCTGAGAGCGGATAACTCCGCTGGGACTCTAATATAGTCAAAGAAAGGACCAAGATTTTTAAAAAACCAAAAGGGGGGGGGGGGGGGGGGGGGGGGGTGGGGGGGGGGGGGGCGTAGGAGAGTAACGCAAATAGGCAGTAGGGGGAGAGAGAGAGAGAGAGAGAGAGAGAGAGAGAGAAGAGAGAGAGAGAGAGAGGAGAGAGAAGAGAGGCAGACAGACAGACAGAGGGAATCTGTTTACTGAGTAAAAGGAATAAGCATACATTATGGCCCTTTAAATTAAAAAAAAAATTATACATCTAGCTCTGTCTATGAACCCCCCCCCCCCCCCCCCCCCACAAAACCAACCATCCAAAGATCAGACGAAGAATCAAAATCAATCACGTAGTAATGTCAACAGCTATACAAGAGCATGTCAATGAAACTGTAATCAGTTTTAAAAATCTTTAAAAAACAAAAACAAAAAAGAACAAAAATCTTCCAAATTCCCTCTGTGCTTGTATGTTAGAGAGAGAGAGAGAGAGAGAGAGAGAGGAGAGAGAGAGAGAGAGAGAGAGAGAGAGAGAGAGAGAGAGAGAGAGAGAGAGAGCCAGACAGACGAACAGACAGGCACACAGACAGACAGAGAGAACGAAGGACTGTTGAGTAACAGGCTGCTCCTTTGAGTGATGGGGGTTGCAGACTGCAGGAGCTGCAGAGAAGTGAAGGTCACCCCATCAAGCAGCAGCTGTGGCGGCGCCCAGTGTGTGAGAGAAGGGAAGACAGCTCGACTTTTGGTTCATTGGGAGGTCTGTCAACACGCCTGTCTGTCACAGCTGGGCCTCCAATCACGCCACCCCACCCCACCATACAACACCAACCGGCACTGCACCCTTACAATACCACCCAGCACTCCACCCTTACAACAGCGTGCTGCCACGACCTGTTTCCTAACTGATTTGATCCTTCTTTGCGTTTGAGATTGTTCTGTTTGTTGTCGTCTTTCCCATCCTCTTTGAATGGCAAGGGAAATGAGTTGATGAAGGAAGAAGGGGCACATATGGGCGACACAGACCATCCTATGAACTATACCTCTTCAGTCTCACCTCTCTGCCTCTTTTGAGACACTAAGCCTCCCGGCCCTCCCTTTCACGGTCCCTCTATCGGGAAATCATCACTGGGACGTAAATATAATCACAACATGGACGACAACAGATCATTCAGGACATGGGGAAGCCCGTTTGTGTGCAAAGGAATAATTATGCTGAATGGAGATCATGACAGATGTGTGTGTGTGTGTGTGTGTGTGTGTGTGTGTGTGTGTGTACACGGGGCAAGGAGAGAGAGAGAGAGAGAGAGAGAGAGAGAGAGAGGAGAGAAGAGAGAGAGAGAGAGAGAGAGAGAGAGAGAGAGAGAGAGAGAGAGAAAGAGAGAGAGAGAGAAGCATGGCAGAATTTACTGTTGTCAAATGTTTATTGACATATGACTGAATGAATGACTGAATGACTGTTATGAAACGTATTTTCACACAGGTAATACTGGGCGGGGAAGATGATCAAAATAAAAATAAAAGCAATAATAACTCACATGTATCAGGATACAAAAGTTTACCATGGTGATGCTATTTTATTCAATACGTCAACAAAATAAGCATCTTTGTTATTCAAAATGTCATTGGCATCACTGAATGATGAAATCCAACAATTTTACAGCATACTTAGTAACATAGGACACTAAAAACACAAATGTGGGGTAGAAGTTGTGTTGGAGCATATGCTTATCTTTTGCAGCTATTTTGGGTTCCATGATTTGAGTCTCAGTCTACACATTAAAGATTCTATGTTGCAATAAGAAGAAAGGCTGGCACTTCCTGAATGTCTTAGGGACATAGATTTTTGCGACTAAAGAAAAAAAATCGTGAGCTGTTAATCTTAAATAGCATGAAACAGAGTACATTCATCACAGTGCACCTTGCTCTGTAACTGTTTTAGTTACTTCCAGTATAATCCACAATACGAGAGGACCCAGCAAAAATCAACAGCCCTACCCTGTGACTGGATGGCAATGAATCATAAAACGAGTTTCAAAGAGAAAATCATTTCTAATTCGGCTATCACCTTCTTTAAGAGCGTGCAAAACAAATGTTATGAGATATTATATGCTCTAAAACCTTCATAAAGTGTAAAGTTCTGTTGCGAAAATGGAAAAACCCTTACCAAGATGAAAAGAGTTTTGGATCTTTAATGATGGAAAAACAAACCTTGTCCCAGCATTGCCTACTTCCAATACAGAGCCATATGTGAACACTTTCAAAGAATCTGAATATTCAGAAGAAAGGTGATGTTTGACCTCTAGGATTAATAAATTGGTGTCACTTGCTTTACTACAATCCATGCAGTCCATACAGAAATGGGTTCTCCTGTGTGCCCATGATGGTATTTTTGAAGTTATGGGCATAATTGGAATATTTTCTGCGTCAACAGTATTTCTCTCGAAAAGATCTTCTGTGAAACTGCCATTGGTTGATGGGAACCTATTTGTTGAGGGGTTTTGTTTGTTTGTTTGTTTGTTTTTAAAGGAAAATCTGTTTTTGAGGTCATCAACAGTTTATTAGCCATGGCTGTATTACAGAAATTACCTTGTTCAAAATCAATAAACAGCGGGTTTTTTGTTTATTTGCAACACTAAACCAGTCATTCCAAAACTGGAACTCAACGATTATAAAAACAATCAAGACTCCGCTGACAACCAAAAGCCACAACAACAAAGCAAAAAACACCAACAATTTATTTTTTAAAAAAGCGTGCAAACCACCCTGATTCTCAGATGGAAAATATACCAAACTCATTCAGAAAACGCAGAACTTTCTAATCCGCGAAGACATTTCATCCCTCGTGACTTCTGCAATAGATCTATGTATGGGTTGTCAGAAGTCATTCCATTCATCTGTAGGCCTTCAACCATAAATAAAAGAAGAGTGCTTGCAAAGTATACCTACCAGAAGTAGGGGATTAGTATTCCATGATCTGCAGAACTTCACAGCTGTTATGTGATCACTGTTGTGCTAACTCCAACACAATACCTATTCCTTCCACAGTTAAAAGAAAAAAAAAAAAAGACTTCTGCTTCCCCCCAGCTGAGAAGCCATGCATGGCTGTTTGCCTTTCGCCAGCTTGTTTCTGGCAGGGTAAACCGAAACTGAATACGGATCAGTTCTTCGGCAGACTTCCCACAAACAATCACATGCAAGGAGTATTCGTGTCGACTTTCCCGTTTTATGTTTTATCTTTCATTTCCTTACACCTCTGGCATTAAATTTAATGTCTCCTACTCTGTCAGAGAGAGAGAGAGAGAGAGAGAGAGGGGAGAGGGAAGGAGAGAGAGAGAGAGAGAGAGAGAGAGAGAGAGAGAGAAGAGAGAGAGAGAGGAGGAGAGAGAGAGAGAGAGATATGAAATTCAGACTGATCAGATAAGGAATACAAAAGTGCGTTAAGTGGGGTAAAGGGGCGCAGAAGATAAAACAAGATTAACACAATTCCTATCACAAGTTGAACCACCCACTTCTCTCTCTCTCTCTGTCACACACACACACACACAGATAGCTTGATGAAAAAATGCAAATAAACACACGCATACACATATAGATGGCTTGAAGAAAAAATGCAAATGAACTTATTCAATGTACCATCTGGAAACAAAAATGTACCTGGCACATTGCCCTGAAAAGCGGAGTCACCCAAATCAACAAATGGAAAAAAAGACCCACACAGTTAACAGTATGACAATGTGCGGAAGATCTGTGTCATTTCATGTTGGTCTGTCCCAAATACGTTACTCTTCGTAAAGTTTTTACTACAATATTTCTACCTTTTTCCACCAGAATTTGTGTTACAGCTACCAAGTAACAACACACAGATCAATCAGTTTTCAACGTTGCTGCATACATTAGAGAATCATTGAAACTCAAATACAAAACTATTCCTGCCTCATATTTACGAACTATGCTTCTATTCTCTCAAATGATGTGAATATTTTATGTCAGTATGCTTATACTGCAACAAATAGTCTGTTGTCACATAACCTAATTGCTCACCATATATCACATATGCATTATGTCCTGTTCATATGGGCCAGATGGCCTGCAAAACGGTAAAAACCAGTACTGTTATAGGTTATTTATTATTATTATTATTCCACACACACACACACACACACACACACACACACACACACCACACACACACACAGAGCATATTCAGAACAGAAAAGCAGCAATGGCACAAACTGAAAAAGACTTCTATTAGCAACAGTTCTACCAATATTCCAATAGTCTAGTATATTCTTTTAAAAAAAAGTTTGTTTTGGTCACGTCTTTTCTTTTACCTTCATCAAACTTCATAAAACAAATAAACACTGAGGGATATCTAAAATGATTAAAAAGTATTCAGGATTGATAATTTTTAGCGTGTATTACACACACCAAAAAAACCAAACAAACCCAAACCAAAGAAGCACATTTTGTGCTTTTCTTGCTTCTTCTATTTCTTTAGTCTTTTTTTGTTTTTCATAGAGCACATTTAATAAGCTGCAAAAAAAGTATATCCATGCACTGTCAGATTGAAAGCATGTCAGTCTAAATCTAGTTGTTACATTAAATAAGTGACTTTAATATTAGCTCTAAACATAGCCAAGGAGTGCTAAGAAACATTAATTTAGAGTTGTATCTTTCAGGAGACTAAGTATGATCACGCCACATCAAGCATTTACAGTCAACTAAATTTTGATGAAAAAAATGTTTGGCTTTGCTATTTCATTATCAACAATTTGGGTCAACCAAACGAAGTCAACACTCGTGTTTCAAAGAAACAACAAAAAAACCTACAAAAAAGGGAAGGGGAGGGGGGGGGGGGGGGGGGGGGGGGGGGGAAGGGCACAACGGAGATTTGTTACCCAGCTTTGTTTGCCTTAAACATACAACTTTCGATCCCATGGATCGGATCCTGCACAGTAAGCGTAGGCGTGGCTCAAATTCAACTACACACAGCAAAGAGAAGAAGTGCAGCCCCTGTGGCAGCCTGTCCGTTGTGTCATGCCAGCTCTGCTCGTCCAGTTCGAATTTCACTTTCTTCATAAACGCAGTCATTATAACAGAGTGAATGCAACGTTTGTGATTTTAAGCTGTGAACAATGAACAATGAACAAGTTTTATTTATAGAGGGTTATAGAATAAGCATAACAATAGCTTTTTTACATCCAGCCCTCTGAAGAAAAAAAAAATCGAAAGTAATTAATGTGCAATACATAGCATGAAGAATGATATAAAGAAAGAAAAAATACATACATTGATGATGGACTTTCCATGCAAATTTATCCCAATCTACAAATAGGAGCCATATATTTCCCCCGTCTGTACGAGCAATATGTGATTATTTCACATCTGAAGGTCAGTGTTATTTCCTGGGTGGTTTCAATTCGGGTAGCGGCAGACGTGTGCGCGCACAACAAACAGTTCTTCTTCAGTCACTGTCTACCCCTTTATCAGCACCCAGCCACCTGACGACTGCTGCTGCCAGAAGCCCGGCTACAAACTCTCCCTTCCTGGACGCTGTCACCATCACTGTGACAGGTCCCTCTGACCCATCATTCACCATCTTGTCACCAACTAGTCTGGTATTGTATTGTGCTGTATTTCATCCTATTGCATTGCGCTGTATATCGCTTTCAGTCATGGTATATTTGCCAGTCTCGAGAGTAGCGTCAGCTTAAATTTAAAAACAAATCTTCCTGTCCTCATAATCATGCAGTGATTTCTCTTGTAAAAAGGATGATTCTACATAGCGTTGACAGGAACATCTCTTTATGTCGAGGGCTCTTTAACGTGCACCGAATGTATGCTGGACACGGATCTAGGTTTCAGATAGGTTTGGGCACAAACACATATCAAACCCACACTTCTCACAATCCAGGGTGGTAGGCTGTATCTAGACATTCGACCAAAAACCTGGTCCGCATCACCACCTGTACAAAAGCTTTACTGCGCTGAGACATAACACACCCTTGATGAGCGATTCCAGGACCACCTGCTGTCTATGTACCAAGACGGCCTAGGGACAATGCTGTTGACAAACCCTTCAACAGTCCAGGCCACAATGTGCACCACATCAGTGTCTGCGGGACACCACAACTACAGAGGCTGCATCCACAGCAAGTTCCTGGCATTGTCGAGTTCACGGCTTGGAACCATTGCCCCTGGTGGAATGAATATCAGACAGAGAGAGAGAGAGAGAGAGAGAGAGAGAGAGAGAGAGAGAGAGAGAGAGAGAGAGAGAGAGAGAGAGAGAGAGAGAGACGCTTTGACCAATTTATTGTCATTGCCCAATGTGCCTATTGACAAGGGGGTTACACACGACTTTCTTTTGTAAATACCAATAAATACAAGAAAAAGTACATGAGGCATTTAACGTAATGAAAAAAAGGGACCTCTCTATGAACGGATACGACTTTAAGCTCTGACGTAAACTCGGTTTCAAACTGAATACAAAGTAATGACAAGGATAAACAACAGGAACCAATAAACAACTAAAATAATAAAAAGAACATTCTAGAACGCTATATTAGACCATCTAATGAAATTGTTTGTGAAATTTTCAATAAATATTCTTGCTGGAGGTTACAGCGTAATTATAAATGTTTCTTTTGGTTTGTTACAAAATGCTTGAGTTTACATAATATAAATGTTACTTTAGTCACAAATGTTAAACTAATTGGAACTTAGCTGTGATTGTCGCAATTTCAGTGCTTCAGAAATAAACTTTGCAACAGATTTGATCACAATATCGTCATCAGACGATAAGATAGAAAAATATCTTGCCTTCGGAAAGAGAGAGAGAGAGAGAGAGAGAGAGAGAGAGAGAGAGAGAGAGAGAGAGGTGTGTGTGAGAGTTTGGACTCACAAGAGGGACAAAAAAAAACCAAATCACTAAATTTCAAACAAAAAACGGTGTGTGTGTGTGTGTGTGTGTGTACTCAGAAGAGGGAAAAAAACCCCCAAATCTCTAAATTTCAAACAAAGGGACACAAACAGATCTAGTTCTGGTCTCTCTTCCTCCCCTTTCCACTTAAATTAAAAAAAGAAGAAAAAAACAACACTTTTTCACACTCTCCTCAGCTCTCAGCCCCTTGTGACGTAACGTGAGCAGCTCAACTGATCCAGTCTCTTTGTTGCCAGGTCCCAGGGCTCTCAAACCAGGACTTGAACCCCAGATGCCCCCAGAAAAGCTCCATAAACCGCTGGCGGTGTGGGGAACGCTGACTCAGGTTTCTGACCCGCCTGCTCAGCCTTTGCCCGATCCCAACAGATACCCAGTCCCTCTGAAACAGGAATCCGTGCTTTCACAATCACACACGCAAGGGCGTTTTTGTCTTCCGTGTAATCGTGCCCCTTCCCGTACCTCTGAGCTCGTCTCTTGTTTTCTCCATCCTGCCTTCTCATGGATCACCAGGGTCGGTTTTACTGGTTTCTACAACGTGAAACATCCCATGTTTTGCCTTTGTCGGGCCTGGGTAGTTACAATCGGAAACGTTGTTTCAAGTTTTATGGGAGTTTGTGGAATCAAATATTTTATGCACGAAGGGGGAGAGGGGATGTGTGTGTGTGTGTGTGTGTGTGTGTGTGTGTGTGTGTGTGTGAGAGAGAGAGAGAGAGAGAGAGAGAGAGAGAGAGAGAGAGAGAGAGAGAGAGAGAGAGAGAGAGAGAGAGAGAAAGGAAAGAGAGAGAGAGAGAGAATGAAACCACAGCATCACCTCTCTCTTTGCAGATAAAGATCCTATCAAACCCACCTGACAGAACAATAGTTTTAGGAGGGATTGGATCAACAAAAGATATATGATTTCTTGGCGATATCACCTTGTTGCAGCTGTAGCCAAGACTTCATAAAACTGGCGCAAATCTTGCAACAATGGTGTCAAGAGTTGGGATCCTTTGGTAATAAAACAGCATAAAACGAAAACAGCATACCCTTCAAGTCGCAGTGACCTCCTTGAAGCTTAGCACCATTTTCCTGAACAACGCCAGCCGCCTACATAGGCCTACTATTTAGGAATATTCTGGATGTTGTTAAGTTCCACTACGCCACTTTAACAAGTGATACTTCATGAACCAACAGGGGATGTGAAGTGGAAATTATCTTTAGGCCCAAACATCGCAACACATTTTCTGTTCATGAGATCTTTCAAAAGAGCTGCAACATGACACTTTTTAGCCGGCGTGGCAATTTGGTAGAAAATTTTAACTTCCTGCTAGAAAAAGGTACGTTTCCAAAGGCTTGGTCTATGTCTGTTATGTTCCCAATACATAAGAAAGGCGATGTGAACAACAAAGACAGTTACAGAAAAGCCTTAACAAGAGTGATTGCAACTGTTTACAGCCACATACTAAATATGCGTCCTACAAAATGGGCTGAAAAAGAAAAGAAAATAATTGAACAGGCTGGATTTTAAAAAAGTTATAGTATGATGGATGACATATTGACAATGTATTCAGTGGTACATATGTACTTAGATGAAATAAGCTTTTTGAGCTTTTTGTTGATTTTAGGGAGGTCTTTGACGCTGTAAATCAAAAGTGTTGTGGAATTTGTAGAGTAAAAGTGGTATGAATGGCATACAGCCACATTCATGGAATTATTTAGTTGGTCTTGCAAGTGTGTGAAATAAAAAGCCAATGTGCATGGGTTTTTTTAATGTTCAAAATGAATTTTTAAAAAGCTGTTTACTTAATTCCCAATTGTTTGTTTGTTGTTGTTTTTTTACTCAATGAATTGGCCTTGGAATTGTCAAAAGAGGAAAGCGTGGCATACAAATGACTCCTGGAGCAGCTGAAATGTTTGACATCATTCTTCACTGTAATTCTGTTGCTAAGGTCTACAGAGCAGTTGAATACTTTGAAACAAGAATGAGATACGTTATTCTTGAATGTGGATTTGATTTTTTTAAGTGTTTCGCAAGGGAGGTTTTGAAGCAGGGTTAATAATTTTAAAAAAATTGACTTTTGAGATATTGCGTGAATTGTTCGACTTTTCGAGCAAGGCGTTACCCATTCTTTTTCCATTTTCTTCCGCCACAGGCTAGGGCAGGGCCTTTCTCGGTTTGTTTTTCCTGGTTCCAGGTAGTGAGATTTTAAACACCAACATGGCCACAGGATGTTCATTCTGTGGAATCTTCACAAAAAATATAATTTCTTAGGAATTTTTGGTTAATATATCTATTGTCAATTTATGTTTATTTTTTCATATCTGGGGATAATGAAATAAGTAGAATGGCTCGCGTACTCAGCACACCACCCATCTTATTTGTCTTAAAAGAATTTTAGTCTTAATACAGGTCATGTACTGCGATCTTTTGCAAGGTGTCCCAATGGACTGAATACCCAAGATTTTATTTTGTAGGGGGAAGGGGTAAATGGGTAACATTTTTATAGCTATTTCTATATTGATGGAATGATCAGGGGACCAGATAGCCTAGTGGTTAGAGCGTTGCACACGTGACTGGACAGCCCAGGATTGAGCATGGGTTCGAGCCACCATCGAAACGCCCGTTCAAAGGGACTTTTAACTTCGAGTTGACATCGGTGTTAACTTCACTCCCCCCAAAGGACTCGGATGAGACCATAAATCAAGGCCCTGTGTATGAATGCATGTACAACATCTTGCGCAACATTAAAACCAGTTCTGTCTTCAAGAGGAGTAGGTCACTCGTGCTGGTGAAAACGGATGACAAGAATTTTTTTTAAAAAAAGAACAGACCCTTGCACCCTCGTGTTAAGACATCATCCCTTATGACGGAATGGTGGGCAAAAACGGTCTCATACACCCCCCCCCCCCACCCCCCAAACAAAAAAAAACTCCCCAAAAACCTCTCATCACTGGTCAACCTAGGAGCTCTAGCCAAGACAGGAAAAAGAAGAAAATAGAAGAATATACACAAAGAAAATTAAGGCATTGGTAGGTCTGTGTTTTGAACTGATCTGGAGATCATAAAAATCCCCACCCTAAGTTCACCAGACACAACAGATGAGATTTGAACCCATGAACTCTTGGACCCACGCAATTAAAGTCAAACACTCTTATCCACCCAGTTACAGCGTATGTGTTGTCATTAAAACTGACCAATGTTCCAACAAGTTCTTTCAGATCTGGACAGATGGGTGTTTTTTTTCAAAATGTGTATTCTCATTTAGGTATTCTATTGCTTTTGCCAGTGGTCTGTCACATGGGGCGAGCTCCATCAATTCAACTCATGGCTTAGAGGCCACCTGATGGAGAATTCACTGGGAAACTATCCCCTCACCGAAAATCCAAGATCTGATTTACAGTTCATAGAATTTAGACTTCAGAGATTGTTGATAATTTAGTCAGCATTCCTCTTCAAAGAAGAACACAGAGGGGACCCCCCCACCCCCCCTAGTGTTCATGCTTACATTGTTTACAGCCAAGCAGACCACAGGGCTGTCACAAGTGAAATAATTGTAATGCATACAACTACTCCTTTCATCATTTAATCCAGGTGAAAATGACTGCAGATAGATGAACAGCGGCTAAACCGAGGTTGATGATGTCCAAAACAGCCAACAGGTGGCAGCACTCAACAGCACACCCTCAAGCCTGAGCACAACGCGTGTGGTCAGGGCGGGGTCACCACGCAGATTGCCTCCCTTTGAGTTGGGCGTCATTGCGTGTCCACCAGCTTCATCCAGGGACAAAACGACAAATGACATCCACCCCCTTCCCTAAACACCCTTACCCGGACACAGGGAGATTACTTGGGTCAGGGGAGAGCAGTCCCTGACAGTGACCCTAGCGTGTATCAAGGGACGCAATCAGAGGCCGTCTCAAGCCAACAGGACCCAAATGGCCGACAGTCACGCTACTGTTCCTGGGAGGTCGGCCATCTTGCCCGATCGCGCGTAAACACATTTCTATCCACACACATGCCGCACACAACGCGTACATGCTTCTGAAATTCTGACTGGAGAGTACAATGTAGGTCCACCAATCAGAACCAAGAGAACAGCTGCATGCTAGGGACGTTTGCTTTGGATTGCGGGAGGTAAGTGTATACAGTGGCGGTGTATTAGCTAGGTGATGGTGTTTGTTAGATGGGGTGGTGAAAACGATATCTCTCCGATACAGACCTCCCTACACCCTACTGTAGCAGGAGACCCATGCTCACATGCACGAGGGTCGGCAGAGGCGAGCACACACTGGCGAGGGGGTGCAAGGGTGAAGCAGATACACTGTCGATAATGTTGACGAGGCTGATCCACTGTGCCCCTGCAGCCTCGTTCAGCACACTACTGCAACTGTTCCCATAGGGTATAGTATGGTCCCAAGTGTACAGCTTTAGACACATGCAGGTGTTGCCGTGGACAAAGTTCAATGCCGGTCACGCTACGCTCCCTTGTCCCTGTCACGTAAGTCGTAAGTCAGGTGTTTTATACATACAGATCATCTGAGCATAAACAGGCCACAGGGCAGGAATAGGCCACACGTTGCTATACAGGCTGCGATTATTAGGGTAAGCCGAGATGGGTTGTGGTATGCAGTCTTTTTTGCAATTTCATGAATATCACCTTTGTATGGGCGCACGCAGGCAAACAAGAGCAGTTTCTTTTGTGTAAACACCTGGCAGACACGTGTAATGACGGGTCATGATCTCTTCATGAATGAAATCAATTTGGCATAACGGGTAGGTGTGGGTTGGTCTACTACCCTCTGTACTGCATTGTTTTGTCCTCTTCTCCGCCTTCCCTCAGACCTGGTCTCCTGTACTTACGACTCTGCACGTCTCTTCGCTGGCCTCAGCCGACATATTTCGATTACACAGCCTCTCAATTTTTGGTTCAGCTTTGTTCATATTGTCCACAGCCCTGCAAACCACTGAGGCCATATCAAAACTGTCCACTCCCTGGTAAAATTACGGCTTACAGAAAGCAAATATTTGTAAACAGAACCTTTTTTTTTAAAAAGCGGGATATATTTATATTGCTCATTTTTCACACTAGATACCTATGAACAAAAACAAAAAAAAAACCCACCTCAATATTTTTAATGAAAGCTGATATGTGGAGATGAAATGACTTTCTGGAGAGGAAGATGGTTGTGTGTGTGTGTGCGTGTGCGCGCGCCCGCACGCTTTCCTCATGATTATAAATACATGTCTGTGTGTTTTAAAAAGAAGAGGGATGGGGATGACCTGGAAGCAACTTCAGGTTTATGATTTTTCAGACTGGCAGAACATCATTTGAAATGTTGACATTCTAAATCATACTTCAATACCGTGATTTAGTGGTGCGAGTACATCCTTTTTCATCCACGATATATTTCTGAATACACACACATGCTAATCAAGTGTAGCTCAACATGTGTGACAGCCGTGTCATGCTCCTCCGTGTTATTCATTCTGCATGTCCCTTTTGTGGCTTGGCATGGGTTTGACTGGCAGTGCAAGCAGTCACCATTATTTGCAGTCTTCAATGGCAACCTTTGGTATCAAGTTTTGTGGTACTCCTGGCTGAATTCAGTGACGCGTTGATGTAAAAACTAGAGACCATCTAGTCTGCTTATCATTAGGGTTTCAGACAACAAAACTAGACAAATTAAATAAAATGCTTCACAGCCGTTAAATGTCCCTACCCCCAATTTGTGTGCGTTTATAAATACAATTAAGGAAATGCGCACTTTATTTTTACAGTCCGAATTCAGAGTGTAAAAACTAAAACAGTGTTCTTAATAGTATGCTATTTTAAAACTTGGTTCAAGTCTACACATACCTGATCCAGCAGACACAAAAAGATTATAAAATTGTTACAAAGTTATGTATCGATAGCAGTCACATCGATTGCAAATCTTGGCATCTTTTTCCTTATTCAACAATTAAAATGGGCAGACCCTGAGGACCAACAAATGCTTACAGCCCTGCCAAAAACAGGCTAGAACAGGGCCGTCACTTTGTTGAGAAAAAAAAGTTCAAACTAAAATCGTAGAAGTATCAAATTAAAAGACCACTATCTAATGATTCTAAAGCAGTTGCTCAGTTGTTCATCATCTCAATACCCTAGTCAACCACGAAGGCCACGCTCAGGCAGTCTTCATGCAGTAGTAGAAGTGCACAAAGGTAAGAAGAGATCCCTGTAAAGCTTGCTGAACAATCAGATGCACTCCCCCCCCCCCCCCCCCCCCCTAAAATCACTAGGTATTCTGAGTATGTGCTGTCTTTGTTTCAATTCTTTCATCCCAACTATTTTGGAAATGGGATTTGGGTGGTCCCTTACATCTATCTGTACATGGGTAACAACTGCACTTCTTTCTTTTCTCTACCCCCCCCCCCCCCCCCCCCCCTTTCTATGGCTCCAACTGCTGGTGGTCACGATGGAAAACAGAAGGGAGCCCCGTTATCCTGTGTTGGGAAGGACAGGGCAGGAGAGGCAGGCGGTAAAAACAACGCCAGTGTCATTTTCAGAGGACAGACACTCTTTGATGTTCCCTTACAGTCCAACTCTCTCCCGCCCTGGCCGCCATTTTGCTCCGCATTTCACACACATGCGCAATGGCTCGCATGTCACGCGCGAATCCAGGCACGCGCTTGTGTTTGCTGACGCCCCGTGAAAAGCGTGCTTTAGAGAAATGGGCCTCCTCTTCCCTCCCCTTGCTGGCATGAAGGAGACAGTGTTGATACTGTGTGTGTGTGCGCGCGCGCGTGCGTGCGTGTGTGTGTGTGTGTGTGTGTGTGATAAGCTTCAATGAGGAGATGGTGGGGATACTACAGAATCTTCACACATCTACATGCATGCACATACACGACTCTCTCTCTCTCTCATATATATATATATATATATATATATATAGAGAGAGAGAGAGAGAGAGAGAGAGAGAGAGAGAAATAGTAATCGATCCACTGATCATTTCCTGAATAGTGATAAAACTATGCCTAAACGTATATATTGCCCTTAATCCCCCTGCCCCCTCGTCCCCAAAACATCTGCCACTCTACAAGCGGGCAGCGAGGGAAAGTTTCGATCATAATCATGCACAAAACACTACAGAAAAGACAGTTGCTTAAGTTGCTGTCAAAGTAGAAACAACCCCCCCCCCCCCCCCCCCCCCCCATCCCTAATAATGTTAACAATACCATGAAGTATAGTAGAGCAGTATGAGTTTGTGGCAATGGAAATATTTGAAATTTTGTAACAGATCACTGCGTCATCATCGTAACAGTAGAGAAAAACAAGTATTGGCTGCAGTGAAAGCTACCGACACTACCAATTCCGGGAGAGAAGGCTCTCTGATCGAGAGACACTTAAATGTGAACAAGTAAAGTAACAGACAGATTCAGTGACTGAGGGAATGAATCATCTCTGAGAAAATGAGCACACGAACAATATGGGTGTGAACAGCATTCTCACACTGGAGGTAGCAAGCTCCACTTTTTAAATACAAGTGCAAATCCCCTCCCTTACACATGTGTGCGTAGCATCCCAAGTGATCTGTCAGTGCACACACACGCACATGCACACACTTTGGCTTGAGCAACACTACACACAAAGCGAGTCAACGGGACTACAGGACAGCACACCAACAGGAACAGATGAATCACAACCCATTGTTCAAGTACTACTGACTAGGGCCAGTATAGCTCGGAGGTATACAGTGTCCAGTTGCAAAACCGGATTGCGAGGCCCACGTAGAAAGAAAAAGGGTTTCTAAAAAGCTATTTATGCCTTCATTATCAACAACACCAATTCCTTGCAATAAACACCTTAAAAAAAGTTTCATAATATTCCTGTTCGTTCACCACACACACACACACACACACACACACACACACACAGAGGTACTCATAAGACTGGCTGCTGGCTAATAGTTTTCAGTATGTTCCTCAATAAGGTTGGCATATTGGACGGGGATATTCCTAATACTTTATGTTCTTCATTAAAAACATGATGTCTTTGATACATGGCCTGATGATCATTTCCCAAGCAAGTTTCATCCTGGCTATTGTTCTCTCTGTGTCAGCAACAGTCATTGCTACAAAGACACCGGAGATGCACACACGATTTGGATTTGAGATCCTCACACTTTTTATAATGAATGGTTTGCAAAGAAAACCTCTCAATGGTTTATCGACAGGTCTGACACAGACACTAGCAGCACCATGATTCAGGACTCTAGCACTGTGCCGGCACCCCTTAGGTCTATGGTTGCAGTAACACAGGGACTTTGCAATGGGAGCTTTTTCCTCATTGTGAGGTCTACAGGCCAGGTCAACATGTTTTTATTTGAAAACGTTTTTAAAAAAATGTTGCTCCATATTCACTCACCCCCTATGCCTATCTCAAGAAAACTTTCATTAAAATCAAGAAAAGTATTTATTTTAAGTGGGTCAGTTTACCAGTTTCTTGAAATGGAAAAATTGATGTACTGACTTTGCTGCACAAGAATGAACGTTTCTTGAACTGGTGGATTCTATATCGTGAACATAATACTTTGGGCACAGGCACAATGAAATAATATCATGTAGTTTACTCTCAGTGAAAGGTAAATGCAGTAACACTATTAAAATTGTAATGATAACGATCAATACATAGCCTGATAATTTTTTTTAAACCACATAACAAAATATTTGGTTTGAATGGCTGATCTTATAAGGAATTAAGGGGAAGATGATCCATTTTCTAAGGTGAATTCGTCAATGGAGTCAAAATACCTTTGTATATACCCGCCCCCCCCCCCCCCCTTCCAGCCCTTATGGTAAATATTCTGTTTACTGCCTTCACAAATCAAAACTCTATGCTGATTGAGGATAAAGAGTTGCAAAAGCCACTCCACTATGGCTATTCGTGTCCTTTTCAATCCAGTTCAATCAGTTTTACCGCTTACAGCCCAACTGACCCCCAGAGCCATTTCACGGCTGTACCCACATTGATAATTAAAACTCAGATTTTATAAAGTGCGCTTAATTGCAGATAAACGAGTAAATAAGATTTTTAAAAAGCGTCCCAACACTGGAGAAGCAGATGTTTGATGGTGGTTTTTCACATCGCAAGTCACATAGCAAGTGATTCCCTTCCCAATGGACAAATGGATACGAGTAATATAGGAATAACCACTGTGTAGCCTGGTGATCACAGGTTTTTGTGTGTTTCAAGCTAATGAAATGGGATAATATCCCTCGGGAGGGCGAGTCACGAAACGTTTGTTAACATGGATGTTTCTATGGCACCTGCCAGCAGAAAAAGCTAAGAAAGGCTCGAGCGACTATGGAATGATTTATCCAGCTTTCTCTACTCTGACCACACTTCACAGTTTTTCCTCACACCAGATGACTCAACGATCTCTCTTACCCTCTCCACCTGCACACAATGTGGAAGCATACAGGCGGCTGTGCACACTGGCAGCAACTGGTCCTAAACTGTAACCTCTGCCCTCTAACCCCCCTCCCCTCCCCCTACCACCACCACCTGACCTCCCTTCAAACTCCTGACTGTCCACTTGAAACCATTTTCCGGTTGATGAAGACACAGAACAATGACGAGCAAAGACGGCCACTTGAGGACAGTGGGGTGGTGGTGAAGACACTGACAGTGCCCACTCCCACCACTGCAGCCTGCTGCCCACCAGCAACAATGCTCATGGACATGTGAAAGACTGCGTGTCCAGTCCCACGTGCACAAAATGGAGAGACCCCGACAATGACCACGTCAACACGCTGCCCTGTCCCTGTCCACAGCAGTCAGGGTGGTGGTGTTGATGAGCCGGTCAATGAGCATCAAGCACAAAGCCCCCTGACCAGCCTCATTCTCCCTCCCTCTCTGATCCCCACACGACAATACTGACCACCTCCAATAAGACACCCGCCTGATCCCTGCCTCCTGTGACATGCATTTGTTATGGTATCAAAGTCAAGAGGCGGCTGACAGACTGCGAGGTGATGAAGAAGGGAAGATGAAGTTTTCACCCTGAATCAATGAACCTGGCCAGAGTGGGTGTGAAAGAGGAGTATTCAGGGTGGGTGAGTGCACAGTGGCCCTGGTAGCCGTCAGGGCTGGCTTTGATGTCCAGCCTGACCCGGGCAGCCAGCTGTGCGGTCAGTGTGTGTGTGTGTGTGTGTGTGTGTGTGTGTGCGCGAGTGTGTGCTTGCTTTCATTCTCATCATTGCCGGCAAAAGAGGCACTCGAGGACAAGGGGACGAACGGTGCAAACGGCTTGATAGAGGGCAATGCCTTTGAACTGTATGGTTTCTTGGGTCCCCAGTTACTGTCAGAAAATGGGCTCCGCTTTGCTTCCACCACACTTCTTAATTTCCTTGTTTCTTCTTCCCTGGCTAGAACTCGGAGATTCACTAATGGTGAGATTTTGTGCATGCGACCGTTTATCCATCATTAGGTATCCACATTCTGCCTTTGGAGATGTCTAAACACACTAGTGTGCATGTAGTTTTGTAAGTTATATCCTTTTCCACTGGCACACAATGGCCTACTCTTCCAAAAGGTGGAACGTGTGCGCAAGATGTTCTGCCTGGGTTTGCGCAAGCGACCTCGGTTTATAGCCTCATCCACACAATTTTCGGGGGAGTGGAGTCGATACTGATCTTAAACTCCAGGGCGGGGGAGGAAATCTCTTTGAAAGAGTGCCTCGAACCCGGGCTGTCAGATGTCGAGCTGGATGCTTCAACCACTAGGCTACAACGACCCCCCCCCCCCCCCCCCCCCCCCCATTCCCCTTTCCGTCAATCATGACCTTTCTTTTGACTTTTTTCCTTTTTTTTTTAAAATGACAGATGACTCTTTCTCGTGCTTTTCATTTATCATTCGAAACAAAATGTTGTTTAATAACTTTTTTCTCGTGTTCTTGAATTTTGACAGTAAAATGATTTCGGCCTTAAGGCGTTTTCAGGTCAGTTTTGTGCGCAAAAATCTGTTTCTGGTGTTTTCCAGATATTTTCTTATAAATTACTCCGTTTTAAACGCGAGCGGTGTGTGTGTGTGTGTGTGTGTGTGTGTAAAATATGACTTTTTTTGGTCATTCATTTTTAGCTTGTGTGTGTGTGTTATGAGGATGCATGTGCGTGTATCTCGCAGTATACACGCACGTAGGCACAGACACGAACATATGCATGCATTTTCCCTGTAAATGTTAGCATCTGTGTATCAACATTAAGTTTAATTGTAAGCTCACGCATTCGTGACTCGACACCATACTCCAGACAACAACCAAACATTCCGTTGAAGCTCCAGCAAAATCGGTTCGGTTTTTTTTCCTTCTTCTTTTAAAGTTGCTCTACTAGTTAGCAAGAACTGGGGTGTCTTCTGGAAGAAGAAGTAGGTGAAGGCTGGGTAGGATCATCACACACACACTTCCTTCTTTCTTTTCGCTATTTAATCCATTCTTCCCTCTCTACCTGCCTTTTCTTCCCCCCACAGCCAGTGTCAAGTCATTTTCCTCCCACGACAAAAGCTGGTTGACATGTACTTGTTTTTCTCCGCCACTGTGGTGTGTAAATCACCCCTTCCCTCCAATCTACACCGTTAGCCCAAAGGATTAATCGGGGCCCTTCACGCTCCACAGATTAATCGCATCCCCCTCAAAAGATTAATCTGGCCCTGTGGGAAGGGTGGCGAGATGGGAGGCTGACAGCGATACCTATCTACAGCTCGTGGAGACAGCTCGGGCCTGGTAGACCTTACTTGACAGCCTTGTCTACCTTGTTGCTCACAAAAGTCGACAGGGCGCGAGCCGTGTGCCCAACTCCCTCTCTCTCTCTTTGCCCCTTACTCGTTTGCCCCAGGCAGACATCATCATCTTCATACACCGTTTTCACACTTGAGAGCGCTTTTTCTCCTCCTGGTGTTATCTTTCCAACTGAACACACCCGTCACGCTTTTTCCACCGATGTCAGCCCGTGATAGCACACAGGGTCTCCTTGCTTAGCCAAGATTATCGCCTCGTCATAAACGGCCGATAACCGATGACAGGGCGGCAAAAGAGGCCTTGGGCTGCGATTGTGCAGGAGAAAGGGTTGGAGGGGGGGGGGGGGGAACAGCCAGAGAGAGAGCGAGAGAGAGAGTGTGTATGTGTGTGTGTGTGTGTGTGTGTGTGTGGAGAGAGAGAGAGAGAGAGAGAGAGAGAGAGAGAGAGAGAGAGAGAGAGAGAGAGAGAGAGAGAGAGAGAGAGAGAGAGCGCAGGATGTGCAGATGGCTTGAAGATGCCGATGTCCATCAACAAGAGACCTCACAGGCGCTGGCTGTGGTGACGACCAGACCTCGCCCCCGTGATGAAGCCATCACAAGCTTGCTCCCGAGAAGGAAACCCGAGCCCGCAGAATGGTCTGGCGGTTTTTATGAGGTGAATACCGCTTGATAGATGGGGCGATAGAGCGCCGCTTGTCGCCACCCTGTCGGCATTCTTGCCGCCCTGCATTTTTCAGCACTACAGTTTGCTGCTTGCTGCTGCTGCTTCTTCTTCCCTTGCTGGGCTGACTTGGCGAGTGTGAAAAAGAGCAGAGCCATTCAGGGCCTGTGTAGTAGGGCCATTTCATGGCAGATGACCTGCCTGTCACTTTATAGGTGGTGTTTTTGTGGGTTTCTTTTTTTTGGGGGGGGTGGGGGGCGCTTGTGCACCACAGATACTTTTCCTTGGGGTATTTGTCACAGTAAGTTACGGTCTTGTCACGCCGATACACCGGCGTCTGCCTTCTTGTTTTACTAAGTCTCTAAATCTTTCACATGCAGTCTAACATTACACCAAACGATGCCTTGTTTACGCATAAAATCCAATTCCTTTAAGCTCACTCTCACCCCACCCCCCTCTCCCCTCAGTGTCCTCACAAAACGTTACAGCTTTCGCAACGTCTTAAAATAGACACTTGCTTCTCTACTTGTCAGGTATTTAACGCCGAAACTTGTCCCCGAAAGATAAAATAGGGCAACCAGATCCATACACTTTTAATATTATCATCCACATCTTGCTTTTCTTGGGCTGACGTGACAGTGAAGAACACACTCTTTCTATGGATGGATCAACTCTTCAAAGACTTAGTTTGGGCGCCGATAAAGTAAAGTGACTGAACTTCTTTCCCGCTATAAAATGGAAGAAAACGGAAAACCATGAGGACTAAAACTCTGCACTCCTTGGCTGATATGATATAGAAATGAGATTCAGCGATTAAAAGGCAAAAAATCCAGAAAAATGTATAGAGACCTGATAGAAAGATTCATTACAACCGATACTATATGTTTCTGTTCAAACTAAGGCACCATTAACTGAGAGAGAGAGAGAGAGAGAGAGAGAGAGAGAGAGAGAGAGAGAGAGAGAGCGCAAGCGTTTTGAATAGTTAGAGATTTTTTTTGACAGAAAGGTGTTCCTTTTCAGTCTTCCATTCGCCCTTCCATCAAAACATTCAACGTGTGGTAAATTCCCAACTACTGTCTATCTTATTTTTGATGTCCCCCACCATAATGAAAATGATATTGTTTGAACATAAGGTTATTGTGAACCTACACATCTCCGCTGCTACCTGTTTTACAAATCAAGTCTAATCTTGCTCATTGCAAAAGTAATCTCTCTTTGAACAAGTGTCTCTGATTTTTGACACCATAATTATTCCAAGCCTCCAACATGTTTAGCCTATTACCAGGTAAACCAATAAGAAACGCCCATCCGACTGCAGAGGCCATTTCAGGGTTTTCAGATCCTTGATATTTAAAATAAGTCACGAGAGAAGAGTGATTGACAGAATGAAACCAACTGTAAGCACTAAACGTGAAGAGACTGTCAGGACCAACAACAGTCTGGACAGTTGCCACAATTATCTTGGGCCCAACCTGAGCGGAGCTCCCTGTCTTTCCGTGCATATGCCTGGAGAAGATCTGCTCTGGTGAAAAAAAACAGGCCATTAACGATGCAGTGACCTGGTGCAACGACTTCTAGCAGAAACGTGGCTACACCAGGTCTTTGGTGATTGCTGCCATCAACGGAGCCAGGGCTGTTCCCAGAGAAGAACCCCCTCAAGCAAAAATGTTTTGCCATTTACTTCGATAGATGATCTTGTCCAAGAATCGCAAAAACCGTTTAATTCCATCTTTATGCATGGAACAAAGATATATATATATATATATATATATATATATATATATATATATATATATATATATATATTGTGTGTGTGTGTGTGTGTGTGTGTGTGTGTGTGTGTTTAAATATGTAAAATGTAGCTGTTCTGATACCATTTCAGTCCACCATTTTATGTTTTGCGAGCTTACAAAGTTGTATTTGAGTAAAGAGCTACACATGACTGCAAACTATAGCAACGTTCATGATGTGCAGCAAGATTCTAACCCCTTTATGATACTAGTTGCAGATATTATCCAAGTCCTCGGTAGGAAAACCATTGTGTTTGCTATATATCTTCATGTGTTGACACTGGGCATGCATGGGCACAGGAAACTCTCTTCCCCTGCCCTGCTTTACCCCCTTTCGTCATCATCGTCCGGCGGTTTTATTGTTGTCGCCTTTTTTTTAAACGTACATTATTTTCAAAATTAATGTCGAAGATGAATAAGCATTCAACAAATGAGAAGACAAAAGCGCTTGGCTGTGCCAGAAAACTATCAAAATTCAGATGATGTGCCCCTTGTCATACACAACTCAAATAAAGGGTGGCAAGTGCCCAGCTTACCACAGGGCCACGTCAGCGCTGTGTCCGCATCAAAGAAACAAAAAATCAAAGACAATAGTTGTAATCCCTAAAACCTTAATTTCATTCACCCTTTTCCTTTTCCCCATTCATTTGTTCATTGATAAAAGACCAAGCCTGGACACGTTTTTCCTTTCATCTCTATATAGATCTTTCAACCTGTGTAAATGTTCTCCTGTGACAGTTGCTTTTTGCCCCTTGAGATTATTGCCAGGGTTAATTCACTTGTTGCTATAGGTTCATTAACGTGGGCCAAAGGTGCTTCACACAGAGCCTCGATATATGATCTTATTTGAAAAGACTAGCACCAGATCATTTATCTTGGGGATAGGGGAAAGACAACTCAAGCTTCAGGCAAGAATGAAACCTGCAACCTCCCACTTGTTTAGTCAGATGCATGATCACTAGGCCACAGATCTGATTTCCTCTCCTACCGGACATACACATAGCTTGATGGAACCCTCCATCCCCTCTTCACCTGTTGTGATCTATCTACTTTCCCAGGGAAGCAGGTAAGTGGATATCTCAAGGTCACGTTCTTTCCCAGCTTTTGGTCACCACGTGGACACCTGCCAGGCGGTGATTCCTGCCATAAAGTCAAAGCCAGGCTGGTCTGAACTAAGACCACGCATTATCAAGACCGCACATTGCTCTCAGTGGATTACAAAGGCCAGTCATCAAACCATCCAACAGTGGGATAACGGCGACGCTTTATGGTGGTAGGATGGAACGAATTGCGTGCTGATCTGGCACACAACTAACGTTCTAGAATGATCCACATCACACAACAAAAAGGTACACCATGAATAATGGACACGCAAGAAAGGGTTGATAGGACTATTCTTTCTATTCTAAAAAATACGTTTAAAAAGCCAATTATTTTTTTGTTTCTGTAGGGAAACAAGCGCTTCGATTTGTTTTTTGTTTTTTTACAAGATTCAGCGCTATATAAATTCCATATATTATTATTATTAAACATCCACATATCATATATATATATATATATATATATATATATATATATATATATATATATATATATATATATAGCAAGAACATCGTTTATCTGCTCAGCTGCAACCTCTGTGGACTCTAGTACGTTGGCGAAACCAAAAACGCCCTGAAAACCAGGCTGTACCTTCACCGCAGTGACATCACCAGAAACACCGGCACAAGAGTGACCCAACACTTCAATCAGGCGGGACACTCTCTCAGCAACGTGAAGTGACAGGTGATGGAACAGGTGAACGGGCAGACCCATGAGGCCAGACTCCGCCGAGAACGTTTCTGGAGACACAAGTTGCAGACTGACGCCCCTGAAGGCCTCAACACACGTGACAGTTGAGCTTGCCATCCTCTTCCTGTCAGTGACCACATTCCACAACCCTGGCAACATACTTTGAACAATTCTCCAAACATACCTAACTAGACTTGTGTGTGCTTTGTGTGTGTGTGTGTATGTGTGTGTGTGCGCACGCATGTGTGTTTGTTGTTTAATTACTATTTATTTATTACTTTATTTCGAGGATGATGGAATGGGAACTCATTTGCTGTTTTTTGCATCCAGTTCCCGTGTGTGTGTGTGTGTGGCTTTGTAGATTTTGTCATTCATTGCACTGGCGCACAATTGCCTACTCTTCCGAAAGGTGGAACGGGTTTTGGCATGTGCGCGGGATGTTCTGCGTGCGCTCCCACAGGGGACCTCGTTTATAGTCTCCTGGAAGGATGTGTGTGTATGTGTGTGTACATATGCGTGTATATGTGTGCATGCGTAGGTGCATGCGTGCGCGCGCAAGTGTGTGTGTTTGTGTGTGAACCGTAACTATTTGACTATAATTGTCCCATGTTAACTCCCCCCCCCTTCTCTCTCTGTCTATCTGTCTAACATGGTCTCAATATGATGTTTAATTTATAATGTCATAACAAAGTTTCACAATGACGTATAATTGAGATTGAAGTCATTCCATCACGTCACTATAATACCTCCCCCCCCCCCCCTCCCCCCACCACCCCCCTGAGGAAGGCGAAAGCCGAAATATTGGCTGGTTCTACTTTTACTTTGTGTGTGTGTGTGTGTGTGTGTGTGTGTACGAAACTGCGAAAACACTACTGCACAAAAACAAATGCATGTAGGCCAGTTTTCTACAAATTGATATGGATGGGACAGTTGACATGATCAGCAGATCTCACCGCATTGGAAAGCAACCGGCCATATAAGAAAAGAAGCGCTCCATTTTTTTTTGCTGCCTCATCTTCTGTGACGTCCCCCGTCCTGCTGTTCCCACGCCGCTCATTCCAATCTCTCTGCCACAGCCATACCCAGATTTGTTATGTCTCATCCCCAGGGTTGGAAGTCTACAGGGAGCGCATCACTATCAGGCCGCCGTGAGACCACCAGCCAGAGGGGCCCTGCACTATGCTGGGTCACTTTGGTGGTGTTCAGTGGTGCCTGTTCTGAGCTAACATACGCAGGACACCACCTACTAAGCCCCCTACTAACGACAGTATGCGGCCACATTTTTCCTGTGTGAGTGTTGTACATGGACATAACATTTTGCACATTGCACCTACATCGCAAGCCATGGGGTTACGGTCAAACCATCCCAGTCCTGTATACTTGTTGGTTGTTATATATATATAATGGAGAGAGAGAGAGAGAGAGAGAGAGAGAGAGAGAGAGAGAGAGAGAGAGAGAGAGAGAGAGAGAGAGAGAGAGAGAGAGAGAGAGAGAGATTCACCATCAGAGACGCCTTCTCTTGTAGCAGCAAGAACATCGTTTATCTGCTCAGCTGCAACCTCTGTGGACTCCAGTACGTTGGCGAAACCAAAAACGCCCTGAAAACCAGGCTGTACCTTCACCGCAGTGACATCACCAGAAACACCGGCACAAGAGTGACCCAACACTTCAATCAGGCGGGACACTCTCTCAGCAACGTGAAGTGACAGGTGATGGAACAGGTGAACGGGCAGACCCATGAGGCCAGACTCCGCCGAGAACGTTTCTGGAGACACAAGTTGCAGACTGACGCCCCTGAAGGCCTCAACACACGTGACAGTTGAGCTTGCCATTCTCTTCCTGTCAGTGACCACATTCCACAACCCTGGCAACTTGCTTTGAACAATCCTCCAAAAATACCTAACTTGACTTTTGTGTGTGTGTGTGTGTGTGTGTGTGTGTGTGTATGCGCGCGCGCGCATGTGTGTTTATTGCTTAAGTACTATTTATTTATTCCTTTGTTTCGAGGATGATGGAATAGGCACTCGTTTGCTGTTTTTTGCATCCAGTTCCCGTGTGTGTGTGTGTGTGTGTGTGTGTGTGTGTGTGGCTTTGTAGATTTTGTCATTCATTTGCACTAGCGCACAATTGCCTACTCTTCTGAAAGGTGGAAGGGTTTTGGCATGTGGGTCGGATGTTCTGCGTGTGCCCCCACACGGGACCTCGCTTATAGTCTTCTGGAAGGATGTGTGTGTGTGTGTGTGTGTATGTGTCTGTGTCTGTGTGTGTACATATGCGTGTATATGTGTGCATGCGTGCGTGTATGCGTGGGCGCGCAAGTGTGTGTGTTTGTGTATGCGTGTGAACCGTAACTATATGACCATAATTGTCCCATGTAAAATCTTCCACCCCCACCTCTCTCTCTAACATGGTCTCAGTATGACGTTTAATTTAAAACGTCATAAACAAAGTTCACAACGACGTATAATTGAGATTGACGTCATTCCATCACGTCATTATAAAAAAAACCCTGAGGAAGGCGAAAGCCAAAATATTGGGGAACACCTATATATGCTAGTTGTTCTACTTTTACTTTGTGTGATATATATATATATATATATATATATATATATATATATATATGTGTGTGTGTGTGTGTGTTTAGTGTGTTAGTACATGTACGCATGCGTGTACGTATGTTTGTGTATGTGTGAAGTTGTGAAGTTTTTAAAGAGAATATACATATATGCGCATGTACAAGTGTATTTGCACGCACGCACATGCATGTTTGCGCGTGTATCTATGGGCATGATACAACTACCATTACCATGTTTATAAATATTTTTTTTTAAAGGGAGATTGAATAAAGGCAATTCATTTAAATACAGTTAAGAATGGAAAGTAGAACACATGGTTGCATTTTGATCATTGTTCGTTTTGTTCTGCTGAAGAAGGCCTTTGGACGGAATATTCAGGAGGTGTTTTTACAGACTCGTTTTACATTCTCTGTCTGTATATATATATATATATATATATATATATATATATATATATATATATATATATATTATATATATTATATATAATAACCCCCCCTCTACCCCCTGAGGAAGGCAAAAGCCGAAATATTGGGGACCATCTATATATGTTGGTTGTTATGCTTTCACTCTGTATGGTATATATATATATATATATATATATGAGCACGTCATCTCCAACAATGTCTTTAGCTCCAATAGGTACAGTCAACACACAACTATTTGGGGCAGCCATGGGGACACTTCAGCCATCTGTGGCCACTCTCATCATGGCATGGTTAGAAGAGCAGATCCTGGCAATCAGCCCCACACCACATCCACTTTGGAAACGCTTCACATACGATATATGTTCCCTGTTTTGGACCAGATGTCTGGAAGAACTCGAAGCTGTGTCACCTCACTGAATTCTTTTTATTCGACTATGAAGTTCACCTTCCAACTTTCAAGTCCAGCATCCTCTTTCTGGACATTTCTATCAATCTCAGAGACGTCTACCTCTGAACAGATGTATCTATGAAACCCATGGATGCCCATGCATAATTTCATCGCTCTTCCGATCATTCGTTGCATGTGCTCAAGAACATTCCATACAGCTAGCTCCTCTTTCTAAGACGCTTGTGTTCTGGTGACACTACTTTTGCAGATCGCTGCCCGGAGATAGAACAGCATTCCAGGGCCAGAGAACACCCTTCCCAGTGCCTCATTTCCGCCAGACCAGGCCAGACCCTCCTCTTGGGCAAGGTCTCCACAGTACAAACTTATAATCTCCACCACGCCCACCAATAGTAATCACTCACAACCCCGTCAATCCTTCTCTCCATGACTGGTTCAGTGAGCTTCAAGAAAACACCATGGATGACAGCCACATGAAAAAGGTATTGCCTCAACCTCCGATCGTAGGTCAAAGAAACCCTACGTTTTTGTAAACTTGCTAGTGCACACTGTCCATACCATGCAAACTAAGCTGTACGACCCACGAGAGGAGCTGGAAAGGACTTGCCACTATTTCTCCCAAACACATATGAGGCTGTAAAAAGCGAACGAGAGAAGAAGACACTCTAACTCCTCCATCTGAAACAAATGGACCTGGATGCTTTTAAGTGCACCAGACAAAGCTGTGTCCTATGCAAAGAGCATCTTGTACAGACGTGCACTTTCCACAGTGACAGGACTGGCGAAACATTTCAAATCAGATATAGAATGTTCCGTGTCACCAAGAACTTTGTGTACCTTTTCTATTGTGATATTTGCCCCGACCAACAATACTTTGGAGAAACCACAAAGGCCTGAAAGCACTTCAAAAAAAAAATGACACAGTTCTCGAATTCATTAAAACATTAACACCATTATCACTCTGCATTTCAACCAACCAAACCATTCCCCGCACAACATGAAATGTTTTATAGTGGAGAAGGTACACTGAGACATTAAGTTTATCATACTGAGCAGAGAAACTGTGACAGTAAACCACTTACCTGTGCATTGATACATAGTGTGTGATGATGTTATCCCAACCAATCAGGCTGGCTTTCGAAAGGGAAGATGTACTTCTGATCACTTAGTTAAATTAACCCATCAAATTAAAAAACAATTTTCCAGAAGACAAAGGGTATTAGCCACATTCTTTGACGTGAAGAAAGCTTACCATAGAGTCTGTCATGAACAATTGTTGCATAAATTGAAGCACATTGGTATCAATGGAATTTTATATAAATATCTTCCAATTTTTTTTTTATCTGATAGATCAATTTGTACTAAACTGGGTCCAGTCTACTCATCGTTTAAGTCTATTGATTTAGGTGTTCCGCAGGGATCAGTGCTTGCCCCGATTTTGTTCTCTATTCTTGTACATGACCTTCCTAGTTGTTTGTCAACTGATACACAAGTTGTTCAGTATGGTGATGATATCGTTTTATGGATAAATACTTCAGTTCGGAAAAAACACCACAAAGAGTTATCAATCATGTTGAAAAAATATATCAAGACGAGCTTAATAAATTCTGTAGTTTTATGAATGAGAATAAGTTAGAATTATCTGCAGAAAAAACATGTCTGGTGCTTTTTAATAATGGTGAAAACCCATCAAAATTACCAATCCTGAAATTAGAGGGAACAGTGCTTAAGTAAAAACCAGATGTCAAATTCTTAGGTGTAATTTTAACTAGAAAGCTGAGCTGGAAGTTGCACATCAATCAGCTAATATCTGAGGCTAGAAAAAGACTTAACTTTTTAAAAATAATAAGTTCTCAGGCATGGAGCCAAGATACCAAGACACTGATACATTTGGCTCAATCTTTAGCACGCTCAAAATTAATCTATTTTCTGCTGCAGAATATCTTCTTAAAAAATTACACAAAGTTTAGACAGTAAAGCCATAAAAATAGCACTTGGTGTTCCAGTCCATGCTAACATAACTAATACTTATAAAGAAGCACAGTTACTCTCTCTTTCTGATCAACGAAGATTGGCCATATCAAAGTATGTGATTCGAAGTCTCTCTGTTCCAAATTCAGTAAAAGGGGAAATTCTTATGAATCAAGACACTGATTATCCAAAACGAGCAAGCAATATTTCATTTCTGCATGCTGCCAATTAAAAATTATACAGATTCATTAATGAAAAACATTGGTATTGATCTAACAACAATTCCAATTTTTCCAATGGTTCCTCAAGTGCCTCCTTGGGAACATATGTCAGCTAACTTTGACACTGACTACACGGATGTAAAAAAGAATGAAGATCCAAATTTGCTCACCGTTGATGTAAAAAGTCATATTGAAAGTAATTATGCTAATTATTAAAAGTGTATATCGATGGATCTGTACTGAAATCAGGAAGAAGTGGGGCAGCATTTGTGATTCCTGTTTTAAAAGTACAAAAGTAATTTCATTTAGGAAAACATTTGTCTATTCTTACGTGAGAATTGTTTGCGATCCTTATGGCCTTGAATTTATTGTCAAATACTGCGCTTGATATTCACCACATTCTTTTTTGCGTTGACTCAAAAGCAGTATTGATGGCACTAAAGCACTGGCAGGGGAACATAAGGAAAGATATTGTATTTGAGATAAAATTCTTGATACATTGTATTGCAAGCAGAGGCATACAAAAAACTTTTTGCTGGGTCCCTTCTCACTGTGGAATCTATTGGAATGAGTTGGTTGATTCTTTAGCAAAACAAGGTGCCTCTGATTGCAACATTGAAACGTTTGATTCCAATCTCGCATTGTCCTCGCATGAAATTAATGCTTAATTGATGAATTGTATGCATTCCAAAATGAAGGAAACACACTTTGAAAACATTTCTTGCTCACGGAAAATAGACATTTTAATATATAAAATGAGGCTAAATGCATGGAACACCAAATACTCTAAAAATATGACATGTTGCTGTTCTCAATCTCTTTCAATCCACCATTTCTTGTTTGATTGCCCAATCCTAACTGACCTGTTTAAAAGGAAAGGGATAGATATTCATTAAAAAATATGCCACTGTTCAAGAAGTTTTATATGACTCTCAGCAGTTCATAACATCAGTTGCTGAGATTATATATTCTTCCCCAGTAAGACCTCTACTGTAGATAGTTGTGATAATATAAATATACGTACATTAAGAGAGAGAGAGAGAGAGAGAGAGAGAGAGAGAGAAGAGAGAGAGAGAGAGAGAGAGAGAGAGAGAGAGAGAGAGAGAGAGAGAGAGAGAAGATGTTGGTTTGAATGCGGATGTGTCCTTATCACCAAGTAGTAAATGGACATTAAACAAAAACAAAACAAAAAACAAAAACATAGTGTGTGTGTGTGTGTGTGTGTAAATGTCACTTCAGGGCTGTCATTGTTATAGAATACAGCTCAAATTAATTTGAATACTTTTATATGAATGAAAATCTTTTGATTGAAACAAACTGATCTTCGGTTCTCTTAGCAATGCAACCGACCTGATCAGAGGGCTTTCCAGAGTGCAACTAAATTCAATCAATCAATCAATCTGGTATCAAGCCTGTCAACTTCTTGGAAACTAAATTGCAAATGATTTGATTTATATATTTAAATCTCCAAGGTGAAAATCAACCAAACATCCCCTCAAGTTACGCGACTATCGTTTAAAATGGTGACTCCAAAAATGAAATGTTTGGTTTTTTTCAAATTCGGTCCTTAAGATTCTTGTTCGTTTTAAATGCGAGAAAAACAGAATTGAAACAAAAGTTAAGTGTCGTTGTACAATTTCTTTTTTCACCAGACAGGAAAGTCAATGGCTCAAAAACATTTACAAAGCTATCCATTATCTTAAAAGGGCACTTCAAACAAATGTTCATAAAAATAGCCACTGTGCAGTGATGCAGTTATTCAATGCCCTGATCACGCCTATTTGACACATTGATATGCCAGTCGTTTTAGAAGTAGTTTTACTTTTAAAAAATGGTTTCAGAATAAACGAGTCCTTCAAAATACATTGATTTAGTCAGTTTTCTTACGAACTCATTCGCGCAAGGTTTTCAAATAAATATTAGATATTCACAGGAAAACAATGGTTTTACCCGTTTTAGGAGAAAATGCAGATATTCCCTAACTCTGAAAATTGAAGTCATGTAACCAGATTTCCAGATTCATATTACCGAGTCAAAAGAGAGAATACCTACTTGAGATTGTTGAATAACAGATTGTATCAAAATGGCCAAAGGGATAATAGATATGTATAACTGAGACAATAATTCACAGTATTGGATTTAACCATTTGTGGAATGATCAAACTATACCAAATATCGAAAGATTATGAAATGCAATCTGTTACGACTCACTTTAAGAGTCTTTAACACTTGTGGTGTTTCGTCAAAGACCGAAAGTGTGGCTGCATGAGGGTCAATATGATGATGTTCCTAGGGAGAGGCGGATATTGCAGGCTGCTGTGTCATTCCCCTAGAAGGATGGGCAATTGACGTGCTTACATTGGCTGCTGGATAAGCAGATTAGTTTAGCCATGAATTTGTTGTTCATTCATATTTAGTTTTCTGACAACTGAAATGATGACGAAAGCCACATCTATTATTATTTCTGTTGTAGGTGCAGTGAAGCTGACTTGCTGTCACCATGTTGAGAGTAAACAGAATAGCATCACTGATAAACATCAGCCTATTTAACCTGAAGAAGCAACCAGTGAATTAGTCAAGATGCCTACAGCCCAGATGACATTGTGTGTCATATCAGGACGGTCAGGAAGGTGAGAATTTATTTTTACAAATTAAAAAGCCTTAGATTAGAATACATCTATTCCATCACCAAGGGCCAAATACTAAAAGTGAAAGATAGTGCAAAATACATGTCCCACCTGGGATGACACTTCTGTAATCCAGTCCTTCTAGTTATATTTACAGCCCAGCCGACCGTGCAAGCCATATCAAGGCTGTTACTTTAAGGATAAACGCTCAGATGTCCATGGTGAAAGCCAGAACTTGGAGATAAAATACTATCGTTTGTGTGGAGAAAACAGTCACGCGTTTTAATGCAGCAGGCTACCGAAGTGCATCTTATTAATCGCGATTAAGTTTACTTCAAGCTGACAGTTAATGTCGGCAGAGGTTTCCCTCAGTTATTTTATAAAGTGACGTATGACAAAGACTTATGTTTGTGTGTTTAAAAAATCTTCAGGTGATATATGAACATCACAGAAGACATATAATACTGATCAGTGTTTCTTGGCCGTGTTGTTCTGTAATTTTTTTTCATCTCTTGAAAAATACTGACGACCTAACACTGTTAAAGTATTTACACGACTGTCTACAATTATGCAGTTCTTACATTGACCCTTTTTTATTTTATTTTAACAGCGATAACGTTAATCTGGTCTCAGGTAGTTGTTGTAGCAGCAGCTGTGCAGTTTTTGTGAAAGATTCCTTAGTTGTTGACCTTGTGGCTTCCTTCTGTTCTTGTGGCAGCAGTGGTGGGTCAGTATGGACGGACTTGTCGCTGCAGGACTCGCCCAGACGTTGACGTCATGAGCATGTGGGGTCTTCGATGAGGCATGACCGGAACCCAGTCCAGTTTTGGAGCCCAAGGAAGTGACTGTTTTTGAACACAATAGGGCTTTTTCCTTCTTCCTTGGGTTAGTTCCTTTACACACTCAGTCTTCCCGCCACCCCTTTCCTTCTCTGAACGAGGCCTGTTCGTGTAAAACGCTCATTTTTGTCGTCTTGAGTTAATTTCGTAATCTATTTGTATTAGTCTTGTTATTATGATATAGTGCCTGTCTTCAATTTGATTTGTCATTTGATATTTTATGTCCTGAAAAAAAGTTTCATGTCTTTGCTGTCGTAAGACATATGTAAACGACACCCAATTCAGTTCATGTCGACCTTTCAATATGTTTTCACAGCAGTCGACGCTGGTTTCAACGCGTGTTTGTGCCGTGTAACATAACCCTTTTGAAACAAGTCTGACATCTCTCATTTTGTCTCAATGAGTTGAACTATATGTTTGATAAAAATGATAGGATGTTTTACCCACTTTTTGAGCGAAAAACGATGTCTCCAAGTTTCACCGCGTGGGAAATAACTATTCGGTATGTGCCTGCTTGTCCACATCAGCCTCAGAATCTATTTTAGATGCTTGATCACTTAAAGCCTCCAAGCCAACACTGTTTACGGCCCTACTGACCATGGAAGCCATATCGGGGCTGCCACCTCGTTGGCAGTTAAAGTTCAGTGAAGTCTAAGATCCATGTGAAAATGTTCACTTTCCTCAACTTGTTCTGCACACATGTATATATTCAGGCTCATACGAACTGGCAGGTCTGCGCTGAACCTGACGTTGGAGATTGTAAAAAGAAAAAAAAGGAAGAAAAATACCCAGCCTGATCCTCTACAGACAGCCAAAATTCGATCCTGGGAGAGGCATGGCCATTCCCATGAGGATCAGAAGCATGACGCCCCACACAGTAGGCTAGAACACCGTCCTTCCCTTTCATGTAGTTGATAGCCCCACCGACCACCATAAGCCTTTTCAGATCTGTTGCCTTATTCTGTTTCAATGGCTCCCATAACATTCCCTTCAAGTTTAAAATCCACACCTCCTAATCCCTTCAAATATACAACACCTTCAACCTGAAAAAATTGCATCGAACGAACACAGTACCTGAATTATTTCATTCCTCCAGGCCATGCTGAGGACGCCAGCCATTCTGTTTAATTTCTTATCCCCAAGTTGAGAAAATAAGCATAAAAAGATAATAAGCCTAGGAATCGAAAATACATAAAGAAGCCATAATCATGGGCAAAATTTGCATTGCAGAATGAATATCCTGTTCCCATACCCGTGTTTACAATACTACTACATGGTCGCCAGAAGAAAAAAAAACCATCCAGGCAAAACGTCTGAAAAGGGGGAAAAAATTCAGTTGTCTGACGTCCTCGAAAAATGTCAGGAAAATGGATCGCCAAGGTAAAAAGATAAGCAAGAGCAAGTATAAGTTAAACAAAGAAAGAAAGAAAAAAAGGGGGGGAAAAAGACAGAAATTGAGAGTGATAATAAAAGGGGAAATTTCTAACACACACTTTCCAGAAGGTGGGGATGATATTTATACTGAAAAGAGTCTACTGGCATCTCCACGTGGGTGCCAGGCCTCCCCACCCCCCAGTTAACTGGTCTGCTTATCAGTGCATAGCGCTGTCGTTGACGCCTGACATGCAGGCAGGCAGGCAGGCAGGCAGGCAGGCAGACAAGTGTTGATCTGGGGGCTAGATGCTATCAGGACGTCACCTGATAACACGGCTGTACACTGCCCACAAAGGCAGGCTGTCTGTCGATCATTTGTCAAGCAGATCGGTGATCGATATCCATGGCTTTGACACGTCTTCGTCTTTTTGTTAGCAGTTAAAATAGGCTGGTGTGTGTGTGTGTGTGTGTGTGTGTGTGTGTGTGTGTGTGTGTGTGTGTGTTTAGGTGTGTGTGTGTGTAGGTGTGTGTATGTATGATTGTGTTTATGTGTGAGAGAGAGAGAGAGGGAGGGAGGGCGAGAGTCAGCAGTGACTAGCACCCTCTCCCCCCCCCCCAACATACACACATACGCACTCATGCACACACACACAGAAAAAAAGAGAAAATGTAGGCTGACATCATGTCGGGGTGAGATTTTCTCTTTCCAGACATGGCTTCAGGAAACAGACCGTATCACGATGAGGAACCTCACAAGCAGGACCAGACAGAAGGCTGAGAAGGCTCAAACATTGGAAAAAAAATGACAAGTTGTTAAACTAAATAACAGAGGAAACAAGAATAGAACTACTGTGCAGTTAAACATCTTTCCACTGTTGTGATATTAAACGAAATGAGAGAAAAGGGAAATACACGGAGAGAAAAGGCTCCCACAAAGTATTCGTTAAACTGTCTTAAAAATATCCAAGAAAACATGAAATTGTGCTGTTGAGGATTTTTGCTTACTTTGTATGTGTTTGTAAATATTTTTTTGGGGTGTATTTCATGTGTCCACACTCAAGGCCACGTAAATAATTATGTGGTCTAGGGACCTACATAGGTGAGGTAGATATTCTGTAGCTGATTTTGAAAACAGCTGACTGCTAGTCATGCTGCAGCCATTTTTAGAAGGATGATCAAAACCTCAGCACCCAACTGCCCCCATAAGGACACACATATTTTAGTCGTGTTTTTAAGGTCTTTGTCTTGGTTTTCTAGACTTGTTTACCCGTGTTCATCTCCTTTACTTTTTCGTAGCACTGAGAATCACTGGTGGAGCTATAGAGTGGAATTTTGGAAACAATATTGCAGCAACAGGGAAGCAAAAAACAAGCAAACCACCTTATGTGACCATTTCCCACCAAAGCACAGTGGGATAAATAAAGGCCCTAGACTGTCCATGGGCTGTTTATAAGACTACGACGTTTCGAGACCGGAATCTATGCGTCTATTTGATTTACCGTACCTGTGAAGTTCCAAGTACGGGATGAGGAAGAAACATGCCCCAGGGAAACCATGTTACTGCTATGTGTCTGAAAAATTGGGATCGGATTTCACTGTCACTTTTGGCATGCTGCAACCAGTACGCAGACATTAGGCTTGGGTGTGAAAGAAAAGTGTTTGGTATGTTACTGTGCATGGCGAAATACATCAGTAGAAGTTCGATCTGAAATGATGACAGCGTTTTATGCTGGTGTGTTGGGACGCTCAACAAAGAGTAATGCAGGACAGTGATGCACGACACGACACGACATGACATTTAATCCCCTGAAATATACAACATCCTATAAATATTCATTACAGACCATTAACGCACCACGATACAACGTGAAAACAAACCAGAAGCAATCCATTTTCCGCCCTTCTACCCAGCTTCTCCACACAGAGTGCCCTCCAACAGGATAGAACAATCAGTAAACTATGATAAATCCCCTCCCCAATAAATCCCTTCTCCCCTGCCCCACACACCACCATGTGACCTGTTGTCGGCAACTCGAGCTCGGGGATCACTTTCAGGTGCACATCCATCACGGACGGCGCCCCGTGCTTAGCAGACGGGGCTGTCAGGGCCTGTGATCCACCAGCCCAAGACAGACCCCTTCCCAGCAGGGGGGGCATTGTGCCGGGGACATCGGGGGAGGAGACGGTGTCGCCCTAACGCTGGTCCCCCCAGGAGAAGACAATCCTAGGCTGGACAGGTGATAGTGTTGAAGATCAGCCCCAAGCCGGGAAGGCAAAAGGCAGACAAGGCGGGAGGGTGGGAGAGGCGGGGAGGGGTACCTATCGCTGTGGAGCTGTTTGACAGCAGTCTGATGCCAGCCCTTGTTGCCTCTGCAGGGAGTCTATGGCCACGCTCCTTCTCTGTGCACGTGCATAGTGTCAGGTCCCATAGCCAACAACTAGTCCACAATGGGGAACGTTCTTGGTGACAAGTTCACGGCATTCAACTTCCCCATGCAGAACTAAGCAAAAGTTCTGGAACATTTGTTACTTTTCTGGAATTGAAAAATAAAAAAGAAAACCGTCTACAGGGCATAAGGGTGATGTTGCAAAAAATAAAGAAACAGAACTTCCTTTCCCTTCGTGGTCTTTGTCCCATAATGACGAATCAGTTTCATCCGCAAATGTTTTCCTAAGGTAGCAACAGAAAGTCTAAACTCCTGCTCGTCTCTATAAATTATGTGCTGTCCATCTTTAGGTCTTTAAGTTACAAAGTGCTAAACGATGGGGCGCTATACCACTTCTCATCTGCTACTCAGAAAGATAACTCAAAATAAAGAAAGACGGAAATTCTTTCAATCATATATACTTTTCTTAAAACGTCCGTTCTTGGAAAGCTTCTCTCGTTTTCATAAAAAATGGCCTTTCAAAACGGATGGTGGACACATGACCAGTTGAAAAAGCAAATAAAGAAGAGAAATGCTCAGATCTCTTGACTGAAAGCTAACATGTTTGAATAGTAAATTGTGTGAATGCTAATCTGAATGTGAAAGTGTAAGTTGCGTAGATGGTGGAGTAATAAAGGATAGTGATATACGATAAAAAGACTTTAAACACCCAAATTCTTTAATTTGTTTGCCATGATGATAAAAAACCACCACCTAAGTAGAACTGTGATGTACTCAAAATAATGCATCGAGAAATGTTGACTGACCCATTCTCTGGGTTTCAATGGGTGGGATATTTCCAAGTCTGATATCCAAATCTAAGAAAAAGAGTAGACCACTGTGTGCTGGTGGGAACGGATAAAATTTACAAAATTGCATGCACACGGGAACAGGATATATAAAAAAACCCACACGAGTACTTAACCGTTACTCTCGAAATAAAAGAATTTAGATTTAGCTCTACCACTGAAATTAGAATAAAGGAATTTCGATTTAGGTCTACAATGGAGATTATATATAGGCTGAAAGTGTACACAATATTTGTAAGTCTGCTCATTTAGGCTGCCTACACACACACACACACACACACGCACGCACGCACGCACGCACGCACGCACACACACACACACACACACACACAGAAAGAAGATGACTTATCTCCATGACTATAAATGTCTTCTGCCTAGCTAAAGTTGTACTGTTTAGTGTATTTTAAAAAAAAAAATTTATTCTTTTATATCGAGGATAATGGAATAAGCACTCATGTGCTTTTTTACATCCAGTCCCCGTGTGTATGCGGTTTTGTAAATTTTGTCATCTGTTTCCACCGGCACACAATGGCCTACTCTTTCGAAAAGCGGAACAGGATTTAACGTGTGCGCAAGATGTTCTGCATGCGTTCGATCACGGGGCCTCGGTTTATAGTCTCATCCGAAGGACTTTGACATTCAGTTCGATTTTTTGGGGTCAAACTGGGAAGAAAGGGCGAGGCTGGGAATGGAACCCACAACCTCACAGTTTACTTGTTGGCAGGCGAACGTCTTAACCATCCTGCTGTATACTGCTCTGTGTAACTTCAGCAGTTGACATTTCTCTTAAATCATGTCAAGCTTAACGCACAAAATCATAGGACTCGGATATAACTTTGACATCTTGTAAGACAGTGCAGTGAAGTATCATAGTAATTGAATAATGTGGAAATAGGTTTATTTAAGTCACACGCACGCGCGCCCGCGTGCATTCTCTCTGCCTCTGTCTGTCTAGCTCTCTTAGTGAATGACAGTGTCAAGATCCCGCTGTAAAGTGTCTAGTGGTGACAACAGAGAAAGGACGCTGCATTATAGCAGTTCAGAAAGAAAAAACAACTAGAACAGGCTCGACCATCCAAGACATTTGGGGTTTTTTGTGTTTGTGTATTTTGTTTTCTTTTTCTTCTCATCAGTTTAATGTCCATTCACTAGAAGGCAATTTAGATTTTTTTAAAAGTATAATGCAGAAAATGTGTTTAATGAAATAAAAGAAAGTGATTTTACGCACTATGGAAAAAAAATTTGACTTTGCTCGTCTAACAGAAACTGTGATTACAGTTGTATTCTGTATGGAGGACAGATGTTGCTGTTGTCAAAGGCTTTAAAACAGTATAAGAAAAATCATAACTGTAACAACGTCATTGCTATAAGAATGAATAAACTTTCCATCTAATTTAGACAAAGATGTCACTCTGGCAGCTTGCTGTGCTGGTCATTGCTGTAAGAATGAATAAACTTTCATCTAATTTAGGTAAAGATGTCACTCTGGCAGCTTGCTGTGTTGTTCCAGAAGTAATCCCTGCTTACGATGAAAAGTGACAAAGATGGTGTCTTTATTTTAGAGGAAACATTGTCACAATGCTTTAAAAAAAAGACAGTCGGTATTTCATGATTATGGGAGACCTGAATGCCAGCACAGGGTATCCCATAAAACTAGAGAACAACGAACTGCCAATATCACTTAGAAAGGCTGAAGCTTTTGTAAAAAGTGTTTCCCGAGACGAGTCGTTTAGGATTATCTGAACAAGCCAGAATTACTAGAGAAGGAAGCTTGCCTGGGAAAATACAAAGATCCTGCAGAGGACAATGACTATTTATGTGTCTTTTATACTTCAGATTACGATCTTCCCAATATCGTGTCCAACACTACTGGATTCATTCAATCTACAGGCGACATGTGCATATGGACTAAAGTTGCCATGAGAAGACCTACTTCATTAAAAACTCTCAATCATATTACAAAGGTTTATCAAAATTAAGTAAAGTATTCATGACAAAAAACGGATTTTTCTATCTTTGGTGCAGAACTTAAAGCTGTATTACTGACAAAGTCTTTACAAAATCTACTAATCCATGGACTTAGGGTGTTGTTTTGTGTTGATTCTAAATCTTGTTTTGCAAGCATTAAAAGCTTTTAGCACTAAGGTAAAAGGAGAAAATTAATCATTGAAATTAGTCATCTTGTACACATGTTCCCCTTACAAGGTACCTCCATTGCCTTTTGCTAGATTCCATCACACTGAGGACTTCACGGAAATGAGTCGGCTGACAATGCCGATAAAGCTACTGCAATGGACATGAACACTGAAGCTACAACCACCTTGAAACTTCCATTTAGTCTTCAGGAAGGCAACCATTTGCTGGAAAAAGCTTGTTGAAACGATCTACAATTTACAAATGTCTTTACCAGACAGTCATTGAGATGTGTCAGAATGGGCCATTGTTATCACAAACTGCTGGGATGCCTGATCTATAAATGTGACGCTCCATCACGCTTAGCACCTGACGCACTTTTGTGCTAGGAGCCATTTTAGGCAGGTGGGGTCAGGTTGTCGATGTTGAGGTTTTGATTAATTATAAAACTACAGCCATTAGTCTACATTGTAATGAAATATCAAGGCATAATTTTGTTTCCTTTTGCCTTTAAGCATGTTTAAAAAATACCCAAGCCCTCATTCTGACCACCTATTACAATGATACACTTGTCAATTTCTCATTTTGCCATTTTCTGCATTGAACAGCTTATTCATTGCAAATGAATAAGAGATTAATAGCTAAAAATTGACATCTATTGCAATGAGACTCATCATGTGGTGGAGCGTCACAACTGGACGCTTTGGTAACTAAAACTGACTTGCAGTGTACAGAAGGTCATCCACTAGGGCTAAACCAACCCTGCCTGAGCAGATTCCACAAATCACAAGGACAAGGTATTTCATTTGCAACTTCACTGCCAACACTATACGCCCAAGAGCTTTAAAAACTGTGAACATGACCAATTTTGCTGCTGCTGCTGCTGTGGTGTGTGTGTGTGTGTGTGTGTGTGTGTGTGTGTGTGTGTATGTGTGTGTGCGTGCACACACGTGGGGGCATGCATGTGTAAGGGGGGGGGGGAGGGGCAGGGGATCCGGCAGAAACATGTGGGTTAGGATAGGTGGATATCGTCTTGATATTGTCGTCTTTTTACTGACTGTAGAGATAAATACCACATCGTGGCGGATAAGCTTGTGGCAAATGTTATTTTGAAAGTAAAATGATATCTAGTCTTCAACTGGTGTTTATGATGTTCTGAGTTTAAGATTTAAAGCTTACCTTGCTATTTAAACAAAGAAGTCTTTTCTTTATTTTGGTTTAGTTCATCTTTTACTGAGTGAGCTCACGAGTTTCGCCACTTTGGATCTCTAAATATGAGACAATGAAATAATGAGGGAGCATTGAATTTACGCTGTAACTTTTACTCTGGCTGTCAGCAAGTATATCTACAGAGATCTAGCTTCACAGGCAAAGACCGGCAGCAGTGTAAGGGTGCCAGTGTATACAGGTATAGCGCCTCAACCCAATCAATGTTTAGAGCCCCGCCGACCACAGAGGCCATATCAGGGCTATTATCTCCATTCAAGATAAAAGGGAACTCATCGGAAATTTCCTTAACTTCAGCTTTAGCTTTGCACAGCATTAACGAACGGCCCCGCAGTGTGTACAGTGTCTCCCCCCCCCCCCCCCCCCCCCCCCCCCTCCCGCCACGTAAAACAACACTTTTCTTCCCCCCACTCCCCCCAAGTCCCCTAACACCCGGGTTAGCCCTCACCGCCAAAACACTCCCATCTTGCGTATCATCTTCTGAAAAGCTCCAAATCCACCCCGGAGACCTGACCACTGCAACACAGCAGTTTACGGCTTCAAACACCCGGGGTCAAAGCCACCCCTGGAACCAATGAAAACCGACAACAGTTTAAGGTCTCTTAAATTACCGCTAAAAGACAAGGACAGATGTCTTTGTAAGACCACCGTCTTATCAACACAATCCCCGACCAGCGGACCATTAAAACATGCTTTACAGTTCAGGCCACCAAAAACCCAGGCCATTAATGAGCCCTAGTCCCTGTGACTGCATGGCATGGCAGGCCCCTCACAGGCTGGGGAGTATCAGGCAACAACTTGATGAGCTTGCCCAAGAAAAAAACACCAACCAACCGATGTCACTCCCTCTCTCTCTCTCCCCAACTTTCCCTCACCTCCACTCTCTCCGGTGAAGCGCGAATGAGGGGAGAGGGGGTTGGAGGGTTGAGGGGAAAGGGAGGTAACTGTATAGTCTTCCCCGACACTAATCTAATCCCCCAGCCCATAAGTCAGGGCGAGAACGAGGCGATACGTGTCGGCCAGGACCCAGGCTGGTGTGACTGGCTCCGCGCTAAGCCCTGGAGATGCCGCACGGCGCCGACCCCTCAGACACTGCAGACATACCCCCCCCCCCCCCCCCCTCCCTCCCCCTACCATCCTCCATATTTCTGTCACTTCAGGGTCTTCACAAGGCCAGTGAAGTCCATGGGCCCACCTCCCTCAGCTTATGAAGTAGCAGGTCATTATGATATCCCTCCTTGTTCACACTGGAGACTGCCAGGTCTAGGGCTAGAAAATTGCCCCCAAGAATTTAATGGAACATTGTTCGTCGCCGCCAAGTGCTGAAATCAATTAGTGTTCGAGTCTCCCACCCTTTGTAAAAAGGCCCACACAGTACAACTGGTAATGTTGTCAAGCAAACGATACGGGATCTGGTTACAGACCCGGAACATCATTAGCGTTGATCAGTCCCATTCTTTTACTGAGCTACAAGTGTTGGTGGCCGTTCTGTATCATCATAAGGTGTCATTGTTTTTGGAATATCTTCACTACACTGTAGCACATTCCTAAGCTCAGAAAACAGGCACGTACGCACACTACCACCAACACCACCTGTTGATCAATTCTAAGCATCCCAATAAACTTCTGACAACAGATAATGGCTTTCTAAACATCCTCATTGTCAAAGTGCTGAAAGAAATCCGACACTAACTGCGGTTAAAACTGTTTACTTCTGTTGTCCCTGCCCCTTACCCCCACTGCACCCGTGGTGTTTTATGGCCCACCCCATCACAAGGTCACCTGTAAAAGCATGCATACATCAGACGCTGACTTTCAAGATAATCGCAAAAGTAATAACACTATAGCAAGCATGTTTAAAGATCTGATACAAAGCAGAGTCGAGTCAGATCAGTGTCATGGTCATAATGTATGCTTTCCTTATTTTATTCTCTAATATGGCTGGGGGAGAGGGCAAAGGGGGAGTGGGGGAGAGAGAAAGAGAGAGAGAGGGGGGTGGGGTGTGGATGGAAGGGGCGGGGGAAGGTTCATCAAAACGTGGGAAGAGAGACTTGTGGAGTCAGACATAGAGACAAGCGTGAGACACACAAGCTTATATTGTAAATCTGAAAATTACCTTCCGATTGCACACCGCTCACAATGTCAGTAATGTGAAGTAAATATAAAAATGGATCTAGTCCCGAAGCTTGTGGAACACCTGCAGGAGTTCTTTAACAGTCAGTCTTTTCACACCTGCGTGACTCCTGCCTGAAAGACAATCTGCGAACTAGTCTAATAGATTTTCTCAACGGCCATTTCGTCTGTTTTATGGAGAATCCTTAATAGTCTACCAGACTCAATCAAATGCTGTGGGGATTGTAAACTAAACCAGTCGGGCTGGGAATTCACGAGCAATGGAGGAATAGGGATCATTATAAACACGTTGTAAATGGTTTACAATGCAGTCACCGGGAGCAAATAAAAATTCTGCCGAAGTCAGCCTCCTCGCGCTTTTTTTCTTTTGTTTTTAAAGCAATATCACTTTACTCAGCCCTGCCAACAAAGCAACCTACCAACCAGGGGATCAATTGATCAAAGGTATTCAATTAATCAAAGGTAATCAACTAATCAAAGCTAATCTGGTCATCGATTTTGTTTTACATGCCCGCGCGCGCGTGTGTGTGTGTGTGTGTGTGTGTGTGTGTGTGCGTGTGTGTGCGCGCGCGCGCGCGTGTGTGTAAACATTTCCATTCGAGTTACACAAGATCTGTGACAAAGCTAGGCGCAAGTTGTGTTTAAAATAAAATAAAAAGACACCAAACAGAACGAAAGAGGTACTTGACTTCGTCTGAAGTAACAGTAGCCGGCGTCGGCTAATGCTGACACTAAACTGCTGCTTTTTATGACCGTGAACTAAAGCCTAAAGTCAGTGTAAATTGTCAGCACAATCTTCAAACGTGTGGCACAGTCCTGCAGTTCTGTGATCGCACACCCCGTCGGCCAACCGTGGAGAGGCGTTCGTGTGCTCACATTTCTCTGAAAGTGTGCCAAGAGGTATCAGAACCTGAATTTTTACACACACACACACACACACACACACACACAACACAGCGCAGACAGATAGAGACAGACAGAGAGAGAGAGAGAGACACAGAGAGAGAGAGAGAGAGAGAGAGAGAGAGAGAGAGAGAGAGATAGAGAGAGATGGGATCATATAACACAAGAACCAGTAAAAAAATAAATTTTAATTACTAAAAGACCATCTTTCATGGTACACCGCTCGGACCCTTTATACAAAATCTGTGATGAGACAAATATAATCCCTACAAGTACAGTGCTGGGGGGAAAGAAAAGGTGTGTGTGTGTGTGTGTGTGTGGGGGGGGGGGTGATCAAGAGACGAAGAAAAAGATGGAAAAACACCAATTTGTTTCTACTGTGGCCAGCACCCATTGCAGGAGGCGGCGACAACAGCTGCAGAGTTGGTCAATGCTGCGTCCATTTATTTCTGTATGATTGAAGGGATTACAATAGCCATATGGAGCAGAGTGTGTTAATCGTTCTTATAATGATTACTGGTTTCCAACCACCCTGATTTTTATATAAATGATTGGTTCATTCCTAACAAATAAAACCTAAACAAAAATAAAACCCAAAGGAAAACAAAACCCAAGAAAACCAATCCGCCACACTTATTTTTTCACTTTAAACGTCGGCAACGGGTCAGTAATTGACGACAGCCTATTTTTGTTTTTCTAGAGTCCTTTTCACAAACGTATGCTTACTGCGATTATACTTCATGTGCTGCTTCTATGTTGTTTTCATCTGATAAAGTTCTGTTTCAACCAAAGTGACAATACAGACACTGTACATGCCAGAACATTCTTTCACAAAGCTAAATGTCACACTGTTCTACCCTGCACTCTTACTGCATGCTTGGCAATGCAACGCGGTGCCATCTTAGCTGTTCTCATGGGGATAGTGGGTCGTGCAGCGCAACCTGGTCATTACCGTTCTTTTTCTGCGCGGTGATGTGAATGATTTCTCTGCCACTAACAGAAAGCATACTGTAGCAGAGTTTAGCTTAACCGTTATTGCTGCGGGTTCTTTCAAATGCTTTAAAACTCATGCTGTACACGAGTCGTCAAATGATTGTTTCTGACAGACCTGCCCTGGATGACTGCTCCACATCACAGCAATGGAGGAAACCCCTGCGTTTGAGTAGGTTTGAACCATCTACCTCTTTTTGTCATAGATCCATGTGGTCGATACCTTGGAGCCGTTACAGCACACCCTTTTTCGCTGATACTCGACTTTTGTATGTCTGTTTTTGTTTTTCTTCTTTTAAAGAATAAATTCCTGGCTTGTTTCTCTTACATTGCTCACTGATTCACCTAAACACCCCTTCTTTATAGACTGACAGTTTCAGCCTTTCGCCACTGTCCGGTAACAGAGACCTCACCTCTCCATCCCTCCAGTCCAACCCCTCCTTGTTGAGCACCTGTTTCTACGACATACAACACACAGCTTAATTCAACACAACTACCTCACCCTGACCTTGTCCCCACAACTACCATCAGTCCAATCCTCTCATTTCAATCATGACTCATTCCAGCTCTGATCCCGAGATCGTTGGTAGATTACGGACCAAGCCTTGACCATCCAACACCACACTCCTCTAAACAGCCGAGACTTTGCTGAGTTTGCCAACAAGCGTCGTCTACCCCAGTGGCACATAAATCAGGTCCTCTTTCTACCCAGTGTCAGGCCACCGAGGCCACGTCGTCTGTACAGTACGGGCTGATAGCATCAAGACCGCGAATCTGGGCAGGGCACGAGAAACAGACGGAGTCTCATGGCAGTTAGGGTTAGGGCAGCGGCCGGCTTCTGCCCACCATCTTCCGAGTGTGTGACAAAGAGGATCAGGGTGTCCCGGGTCCCCTGTGGTTAAACAAATACCCACACACCCCTAACCACCGGTTTTTTCTTCGTCACAGCACTGATTTTCTGCTTGCCAACTGACAAGAGAGAGAGAGAGGGGGGAGAGAGAGAGGGAGGGGGGAGAGAGAGAGAGAGAGAGAGAGAGAGAGAGAGAGAGAGAGAGAGAGAGAGAGAGCGCGAGCTCGGCATTTTCTGTTCTCGACACAGGTCCGACTTTTGTGGCGTGTCCAGCGTTAGAACGGCTGGTAGACTGATGGGGTAGGGTGCAGTTAATATATTTAATCTACTACTCCTTCCCCCTTATACACACACACACACACACACACCTCTTTCTCTGCCCCTCCTTTTGAAACCAAACAAGAAAGGTGGTGAATTTGTAACGTGTTCCGAGCAGTTTTCTGAATAGTTACTGCCATATTAAAATATTCCTTAATAAGAGTGTAATACATTTCTGAATCGTACTTTTAGCAGAATGAATGAACTGTTCTGCACACTTCTATCATCACTATCATCATCTTTATAATCATTATCATCAGCACAATTATCAACCCTTTTCTCATTATGATGATGTTATTTTCGTCTTCCCGTTGCTATCATTGGCCAGTCACTGTCACTACTTTTCTTTCCATGTCATTGCCAGGTAGACCGGAAGGTTTTTTTTTGTCAGACTATTGACAATAGCAGTAGCAGCAGTAGTAATGTAGTAGAAGTAATATTACCATTATTATTTATCATTATAATCATCATTTCCTTTCAAAATTATTATTTTTATTTTTACTATTCTTCTTCTTCTTCTTCTTCTTCTTAGTAGTAGTAGTAGTACCATTATTATTATTATCATCATCATCATTGTTCAGCCAGCAACACTGGAGACCCTGACGAATGCCGTGATACGCCGAAGACCCTCCAGGGGTCTTAAAAGCTTGTCCCTCATTGGCGGGTCAGTCAGTCAGAAATCGGCCCTCAGGTTTTGGTGTGTTGAACATGTCTGGAGGTATACTTTCCACTGTCGTCGGAGAAGTGCCGCATGGGCACGTCTCAGAATCACCAATGTGGAACTCGGTAAACCTGTGATGTCTGAGTCTGCAGTGTCCAGTCCTCAGTCTCACAATGGTCGTTTGATCTTCTCTTAGCAGGAGGTAAAAGTCATCCTAACTGCTGAAATCAGGGCCGTGCTGAAGCCATCTTCTCTATTGCTTTTCCTTCCCTATTGTGTCTGCTTCTTCGTACCTCACTTCCTTCTCCTCTTGAGGAATCTGGCCAGTATGTCAGCTTCCTAGTTGCTATGGATGTTACAGTGTAGGGGAACTCACTGGATGACTCACTAGACTGCTTGTTTTCGAAATGGACAGAATTTCGAGTAGAAAAGTTACATACAATTTTTTGTTCTGAGGTTTGGAGTGGTTCGTGGGTTTGCTACATCCTGAGATATTTTCTTTGCCTAATGAACCACTGAAACTTGAATTAAAAACATGGAATTACTTACAGAATGATACTTCGAGATTAAACCAACCATTCATTTGTAACTCTCCTAAAGAGACGAGTCAATGCCTAACCAAAACGAAATACTTTCCATCTGTTTCTGTTAATTTTAAGCATGCTGACTCCCGCCTATTTGTACACGTGGTCCCCCAAAGAAAAAGAAATTTTCTAGCCCTTGACGACTTCATTCTAAACCACAGGCATCTCCCATCCATTAGACCGTCCCCTATCTTGTACGGCATAAAATAAAAAGAAAAAAAGACTGACCAACTCCTAGACAGCCCGAGCAGCTGTCCCTAAACACCAGCCTGAACAAAGACGCCTCAAGATGTGTGTAGAGTTTGAAATGAGGGGGAGGGACAGGTAGTATCAACAAGATGAATAGTAGGAGGGGAGGAGACCCCTTGTTGGGGGGACAGGCATGGGGGCTGGAGGAGCTGGGAGTACCCCTGGCTAACAGAGGGAGGCCACGAAGGCCTGAAGGACACAAGCAGGTAATGATAGGGGGTGTGATGATGGGAACCTCTGCTCCAACTGGACTGAAACCCAAGACAGTACTTTAGCGACCACAGCGTAATTTATGGCTCAATCGGCCCAGGGGGCGGACAAAGGGGGAGGGAGCAGGGAGGATAAAGACGGAGTGATTTGCCTTCATTTCAGATGGCTTCATGTCTTCCTTGGTGGAACCGAACGAACGAAAAATAACAACAAAACACAACCTAGACTTTACTAAGCGTGTTTTCGCTTCATTCTCTGCCGATGCCAGTGTGCATGTTGTACACAATGTCTAGTGTCTACTCATCTCGTGTTTGCTGATTGTATTCCCTTTTATCTTGAAGTCATTTCTTATCCTTTGCAATATTTGTGACTAAAATGACTCGTACGCCTGTTCTAAGTCTTGTTTTCTATCCCTGGGTCAGTTTGTGGCTAAACTGACTCACCACTCACCTCCTGTCTCACGTTTCTCAGTCCACTACTCCTTGCCTTGCTGTCGCCATTTCTGTTATACTAATGACTTGCTGGGCTGTACGAAATAATTATAGTTTGACTTGGTCATTTGGAATATACTCTCCAGGGCCTCTCTCTCTCTCTCTCTCTCTCTCGGGCTGGATGTAAAAAAAGTCTTGTACTTATTCTATTACCCTCAGTGCTTTCGAACACCCAGATTCAAACAAACCACTGTTGGCCGTCGCTCCTTCTCTGTTTCTGGTCCATCCACCTGGAATGACCTCCCTTTTTCACTTCGCCAAAAGCCTTCACTTGATTCCTTCAAATCCAGCCTCAAAACACACTTATTTCCTACCTGAGACTTTCCCCCCACATATCTGTCCCTAATTTTCAACAGCATCTTTCACCGTCTAAGTGTTGTTCCGTGTGTGTGTGTGTGTGTGTGTGTGTGTGTGTGTGTGTGTGTGTGTGTGTGTGTATGTGTGTGCGTGCGTGTGCGTGCGTAGTGCGCGCGCATGGATTTCTCATTGTGTTTAAGGAGAGTTGCATGCCTGTAAATGATTGAGTGCAAGCGCTTCGATTTGTTTGTTTTTTACAAGATTCAGCGCTATATAAATTCCATATATTATTATTATTATTATTATTAAAATAAAATTTCGTTATCGTTATCGTTATCTCTCTCTCTCTCTCTCTCTGTTTTAGTTTTACGTCTCTTCACACAATGTGTATTAGAAACTTTTTTTTTTTAAATGGTGGGGGCGAGGAGGAAGGGGTTTTGGAAGTGGGGTAGAGGCTTAATTCACTAACTGTATAAAGAACAGTTAGGAAAATGTAGATATAGATAATTCTGAGGTAGACAAAAGTAAGAAAACAACGACAAACAACCCCCCCCCCCCCTTTCATTTTCTGATAGAATCTAACGAATGAACAATAAAACTATAATTACTTTTAACCTTCCCAATAAAAGATAATCTAATCCGCAGAAGGATAATGTCCCGATAAAGAGCCAACTGGACTGTGCAATAAAAATTTGAAAAAAAATAAGTGAAGGATCACTGAATATTGCGGGATGACGATAATATAACAGGTATGTAACTTTTTAGCATACTGCATATAAATATAATTATGATCGCATAATTATGGCCACATATGCGAGAGCCATATCCAAGACAGTTCGTCTTAAAACAGTTCAATTCCCACCTGCAAGCCAGAAAAACAATGAAAAACTCTCAACAAACAGCCAGAATCTGTTAAAAAATAAAAGCACATGAGTTCTTATTCCATTATCCTCGATATCTAAAAAAAAAAAAAGTCATCTGAGCCTACAAATTGTGCTTACAAGATTCGCCTATATAAATTCCATACAATTAAATTAAAATTAAAATTAGTGTTAATGTTAACCTTACCTAAAAAGATAATTAATCGCAGAAATAATTAGAGGATACAAGGCAATGACTGTTGTTAATCATATTTGAAAATAGATGG
>CM054149.1:41259748-41322248 GCA_028751875.1 Rapana venosa | reverse complement strand
ATGTATCAGAGAGATGATATATCAATTATGTTACCATATTATATTAATCATATGATATCATATTACAGTATATCATATTCACAAACTCCCACACGATGCTTACCAGTCCCACACTTATCAAGAATATGAAGCTCTTTGCAAAACTTCAACATCGCCGTTTTCAAACGATGTCACGGCAAGTGGCTTCCAAGAAGAAAAAAAACCCAACTGTGCATGCTTCTGTATGTGACCGGCATTAACACCAAACACAGTAACTCCACGAAAAAGAACAAAAGAACTGCATATTTAAACAGAACCCAGATGTCGACTACACTAGGAGAAAAACCAGGCTGCTGGAAAGAGAAGTCATCAACTTATCCTCCATCACACTGCTGCAGACACTTTGAAGAACTGGGAATCCAAGATGATGTGGCAGAATGCTGCAGACGACTGCGTCTAAAGAAAAACTTCTTGGACACACAGGATGAGGATGGTGAACCTCTCCCCTCTCTTCACCCTTGTACCCCCAATCCCCCCCCCCCCCCCTCCCCCTAAATAAAATCCTTTTGACTCATCTCCAAGTGGAAGGGATCCGTAGCTTGACGCAAATTGCAAAACCATTCAAACACTAACAACTTCGTCAACAAGAAAAAGATCAGAGATGATCTTTCAGCCTAAGAGAGAACAGCTCTTTGCAAACTGAAGATTCAGGTGCAGGAAAGAAAACTTAGAATGCCCAGGGCAGACACAGGAGGCGCTGCTGTTGTGCAAGATGTAGACAGCTATAACTGTTATGGAGGCGCTGTTGTGCAAGATGTAGACAGCTATAACTTTAGGGAGGTGCTGTTGTGCAAGATGTAGACAGCTATAACTGTTAGGGAGGCGCTGTTGTGCAAGATGTAGACAGCTATAACTGTTAGGGAGGCGCTGTTGTGCAAGATGTAGACAGCTATAACTTTAGGGAGGCGCTGTTGTGCAAGATGTAGACAGCTATAACTGTTAGGGAGGCGCTGTTGTGCAAGACGTAGTTAGCTATAACTATTAGGGAGGTGCTGTTGTACAAGATGTAGGTAGCTCTATTAGAGAAGTGCTGTTTTTGTGCAAGATGTAGACAGCTATAACTATTAGGGAGGTGCTATTGTTGTGCAAGGTGTAGACAGCTATAACTATTAGCGAGGTGCTATTGTGCAAGATGTAGACAGCTATAACTATTTGGGAGGTGCTATTGTTGTGCAAGATATAGACAGCTATACTGGTGAGGGCCAGTGGTTATTAAGCAATCCTGAACACTATGACAAAGTGAAGAAAGACCCCACACCCCAAATATCCACTGCCACGAGCAATGTTGTGGACAAAATAAAAGCAAAGGAATACATGGACGCAAATACACATTGATGGACTCGACCCTGGCAACGTCAGACGCCATATGCTCTATCAAGATCATAAATCGTTAGTAGACCCTCCTGGGCGCCCCATCATGTCTGGAGTCAATGGCCCTACAGAAACCCTGTCTAAACTAGTGGATTCCTGGCTGCAGTCTTATGGCTATGTCACTTTTCTTCCCAGATACGTGAAGGACTCCACGGACATTCTAAACAAAATCCTTGACAGGAACACCAGACTTGGACCCTTCAAGGAAAGTGTCATGCTTGTCACGACTGATGTTGCCCGTCTGTATTGCACCATTCTCCAACAGGACATTGCAGATGCTATTCCCTTCTTCATACGGTCCCATCCAAATGACAATGTACCTCCTGTAAGTACCTTACTGGTTATTGTAAAACACGTTTTAAACAATTGCTTCACCTATGAAGGTCAGGTATCCCAGTAGAAAACAGGTACTGCCATGGGCAGAGAGAGAGCAGATATCCAATGCCACAAACTCAGCAACCACAGTAGCCAACCTGTTTATCGATCTCCTTGAAAAGTCGCAGCTGGCGAAAAGCCCTGTAGGAGTAGGAAAAGAACTGTAGAGACACTTTCTTGATGACATACTGGTGTGGTGGATGGGGACTGAGGAACATCTGACCAGTTTCAGTGTGCTCATCAACTCATTCCACCTGCTAACAAAGTTCACTGTCCACAGTTCAGAAACAGAAGTGTCCCTACCTGGACATTCTCCTCAGAATATAAGGTGGATACAGTACCATCGAACTCTTCTCCAAAGCAACAGATGTCCACAATGACATTTCATATCGATCATGCCCATCCTCATCATTGCAGCAACAGCATCCCTGTGGGACAGTTCTTGCGATTAAGCAGTTTGTGCTCTACACTGCAAGAGTTTGAACGCCACTGTGACTACCTTAACGCCATCATCATGGCCGTCCCCCCAAAAAAACAAACACCAATATATATATATATATATAAAAGGATTGGGAGCGGGAAGGGGGGGGGGGGGGGCTCCTCACCAGACCACCCTCGATTACTATAAAAAACAACAACCCTGAACAACAGTTCCAGAAGTTATCACCCATAACCCACGCAATATTCCCATCCGAAAATGTTTGCGGGACAATCTCCCTACCACTGCAGTGCCAGAATAAAGAAAGCAGTTCCCCGAGCTCCCGTGGTGAGAGAGAGAAAAACGCAGTATAGGGAACATGCTCATGCCATCAGTCTTGCCTCATATACACATAACAACTAGCAATAGTGGGTGTTTCCACTGCACCAAAAAATGTGTCACCTGCAGGGACCACCTAGTAGATGACAGTCTCTTCACCGTTTCACTGCTGGTGAGAGATTTACCACCAGAAAAGCCTTCTCATGTAGCAGCAAGAACATCATCTATCTACTCAGCTGCAACCTCAGTGGACTCCATCCAGTACGTTGGCGAGACCAAAAACGCCCTGAAAACCAGTCTCTAAATTCACTTCAGTAGTATCACCAGAAACACCGGCACAAGAGTGACGCAACACTTCCTTCAAGTGGGAAACTCTCTCAGCAACGTGAAGTGCCAGGTGATCGAACAGGTAAACGGGAAGATCCATGAGGCCAGACTGCCAAAAACGTTTCTGGAGACACCAGTTGCAGACCAACGACCCCCAAAGGCCTCTCAACACAGGTGGCAGTTAAGCTTTCTATCTTCTTCCTGTCAGTGGCTGAATTTTACAACCCTGGCGACTTGCACAATCCAAACAGATTTGAGATAGATATGTGTGTGTGTGTGTGTGTGTGTGTGTGTGTGTGTGTGTGTGTGTGTGTGTGTGTGTGTGAGCGCGCAATCAGAACTATATAATAATAATAATAATGTATGGAATTTATATAGCGCTGAATCTTGTAAAGCAACAAATCAAAGGCCATATTTGTCTCACGTAAGGTTCGTAAATTGTTTGTTTGCTTGTAAAGTTGTATAAAAAACATCTCTCTCTCTCTCTCTCTCTCTCTCTCTCTCTCTCTCTCTCTCTCTCTCTCTCTCTCTCTCTCTCTCTGTGTGCGCGCGCGCGTGAGTATGTGTGAGCAGTTCAATATGACGTTCATGTTAACAAAGTAAAATAATGACGTATTATTGAGATTGACCCAAGTCCACCACATTACAATAAACACCTCCCTCAGGAAGGCAAAAGCCGAAATATTGGGAAACACCTGAATATACTTCTTTTTTTCCTTTGACTTCTAACAAAAAACCCCACAAATTGCTGTGCTATGTTTGACAAAAACAAGCACCACTTTATGCGATCCAAGCTGTCTTTTCTCGGCAGTTTTCTTGTGATCCTGGTACTGTCACTTTTTATATTATTATTATTATTCCTGCTGACCTACGGTGCATCCACCACTTGATCCAGTACCATGGTATCTACAGACCTTGCCAATACCTTCACTTCACTGGCAAGGGCAAGGAGCAAACTGACTCGCTGCCAATCCTATTCGCTTTTCCTGTCACCATGCCTTCCACATAGAGCCATTCCTAAAGGGATGAGACTTGACATTTGGAAAAGCAGCTTTATCAAATTCTGAATAGCTATGCTGAATGACTGGCAGGACTTTGGAATGTGCCAACATGGAGACTGTGATTTTGTGCAGAGACATATTAAATTCTCTACCTACGAAAGAAACAAATACTCACTGAAGTCTTTACCGTCTACAGACAAATCGAACCTATGAAGAGTTTGAACAGGTTCTCCACCAACATCAGAAAAATTCCAAAATCCCACAAGGAGTGCAAAATCGAGAAAAGAAAGAAACAAGTCCTTTTTAAATGAAGCAACATCTGACCACATGGCCCAAACTCCACACAAAGGCAGAAACGCAACTTTTGACGTCAGAAGCCCCCTTTGACTACAAATAATGACCTCCCTTCTCAACAAGGAAATGAACAAAATGCGAAAGGTGTGATGAAACAGCTGTCAGCTATCCCACCGACTCATGCTCAGTTAAGACTTCTCTCTCTGGGACCACAATTCTGCCCCACACCTCGATCATTGGACCAGCAACAGCTGTACCAGGATGTAGAAGAAGGCTGCCGAAGGATGAAGGATGCCTTTGAAAAAGTTTTATCATGATACAGAAACAAAGTGAAAACAGATTACCACCTAGCACGCAGATTGTACAAACCCCCTGGATGGTGTCCACACTCTGGCCGTGATAAAGCCCTGGATAGATTTTTCAGTCTGCTACAGACTGGCACTAAGTCATTCACCAATCCACGTGAATGTCTTCTTTTGGCCTTCTCAGGTCTTCTTCCTTAGAATTAAGCCATTACAAAGACCTCAAAATTCTTCTTTAGGTATGAGATGTCATTATAATAAAGGCATACTAATGTATAAAACTATAAGCAATCTTTCCCCAACATACCTTTATCAAATATTTTCAGCTAAAAGCATTCGAGATAAAATTATCCTTGTTACTCCTCGACCTAGAACAGATCTCTTTATGAAATCCCTCGTATACTCAGGTAGCAGATTATAGAATGAAATCTCTTCCATTGTCAAAACCAAAAGCAGCTTGACATCTTTTAAATGGGAGAACTACAAATATCTATTTAACATTTTATACATCATGTTCCTGCCAAGTACAAGATGAATATTCGATATATGTAAAATGCAAGCGTTTTTTCTCTTTAATTATGCTTCATCTTTGAGTACGTCGTATTATGCTTTGTGCTGATAATGTTTGTCCTATACCGTGTTACCTTGGGAAGTTGGGTATGTGTGCGTGCGTGTGCGTGTGCATGTGTGTCTTAACACAATTTGCACCACCATTTTGAGGATTTTGTCCATACCTCCCTCTCTCTCTGTGCCTCACCCCCCCCCCCCCCTCTCTCTCTCTCTGTTTTGATACGGTAGTAAACAGTAACACAGATATGCCTAAGAATGATTGGAAAAGACATGTGCTTGTCAGTATGTGGAAAATATTTGTTGAACTATTAATTATTTATATACTTCAGTGTTTGTATTATTCATTCTTTGATTTGTTTCCTTTTGTTTACTTTTATCCCTCTTTTGATGATGGGGGCCTGGAGTAAAGCAGCCACTGGCTTATCCAAATACCCCCAACAAAGTATTCCAGTTCGAAACGTTCGAGTTCTGAGCACACTCCTACAACAACGAGAGATAATCTTAACAATGAGGAAAGCTAAGCAGGTAAGGAGTTATGACAGTTTGCGAACCACCGCCAAATACAAATCTCCGAAGCACACAAAGTTGGAACAATAATTTGTTGCACAAAACATCGAAGATTATATGCAAGATGCTTATAAAAGACTGAACAGTGAAAACGATTATGCCAAAATGGAAAACGATCCCACTTTATAAAATTCAGTCCCAAAGTCTTATGGTCAGAGATCTGTATAAAAATCTCAACGATGAACCACACTACAATGCAATGGGCAGAGAGACCTTACAAATACTGCCACCGCTTCTACACTCTGCCAAAGGTGCACAAAACGCCATTTAACACCCCCCACCCCCACCCCCCTTATGACCAATAAGTGTCAAGAATAAACGGACCAACACAGAAGGAATCCAAGTTAGCAAACTCTAAGCTACAACCTTTTGTTGCAGTGGTTCCAAGCTACAATCATGACTTGACACACATGTTGAGAACTCTGCAGCCATGGTATGATGAGTTCGGACCTTTTGATAACGAGACTAATAATTATACCCACTGCGATTGAATTCTTTGGATAAGTGAAACTAAACAAAAGATGTTAATGTTATATTTCTGTTCTCTTTGTGTATTTGGTTGGTTTTTTTGTGGGTTTTTTTGTATCCAATGTCGATTAATTCATTCTTGTTTAATATCAAGTACAATTAGAAGAATACATGGCATACTTTTGATGTCGTGGCAAAAATTAAAAAAAAATTAGGAGTACAAAAAATAGTAAGACATGAAAAAAACAAACCCAACATGTCATTGGTGTACAAAAAACAGGTAACTATGTAACCCACATACGTTTAACATTTCATCACGATGAAGCTGTTTCCGGTTGTCATTTTGAATAGACGTATGACGTATAAGAACTTTTCCCCCAATAACTTATGACGTCACTGACCTACGTTTCAAACGTTCACCTCTTACCATGGCACTGTTGTAGGTTATGATCCAGTCAGTTTCCGTTTAGAAGGCAAATAAATGTTTAAAAAATTCTGGTTTAAAAAAAACAAGACTTGCTGTCTCTAGTTTATGTGTGTGTGTGTGTGTGTGTGTGTGTGTGTGTGTGTGTGTGTGTGGTGTGTGTGTGTATGTGTGTGTGTGTGCGTGCGTGTGTGTGCGCGCGCGCGCCGTGACAATGCATGCGTTCATAACTTTAAAACGATACCCGCAGGTGTTCCTCAGGGTTTAGCGTTAGATCAACGTCTTTTCCTAATTGACATTAATGATACTGTAAATGGATTTCAGTCTGACATTAAACCGTCTGCTGATGACATAAGCATTTCTGTGAGACTTAATAACCCACATATCAGAGCTAACGTGCTTAACATTCGCATCTCTGCTAAGCGCTTGAAAATCAGCTTTAATAAAGCTGTTGTGTTTTTGCCACGAAAACAATGCTATTCTATCTCTTTCGTATGATTTAAGACAGTTTCAGAGCACAGACAAGTATAGAGCTTAAGGAATAGTTCTTCAAAACAATAGTAAAAGGGAGAATCATATTAGAAATAGTGTAAACAATGTTACAATACTTTTGTTGATTTTTCATTTAAAAGCTTATAAACACAAGCTCAACAGAAAAGTTCTTGGTATGATGCAAAATCTGGGTTAAAGTGACATGGTGTGGAATTAATGGACTAAAACTTCTGCTAAATTCATTAGAAGTCTTACATCCCAAGGCAATAAGAACACTCACCAGAGTTGTCCATGAAACGATTAAGTCATGAAGAATTTCTCCCGATGTGGCAGGACTATTATAAGTTTACTTGCTGTCCTGTCAAGGTATGCGCCTATTTCTGTGAAAATTTTTCACGAATAAATTCTGTTTAAACCAATTTCTCCCGATAGTTTTCATCTAGACAGGTTAATGCCAGAAATGCAGAATGGAACAGTGCTGGTCATCTGTCAAATCTCTGCCATATACGCGCGTAAGTATCTAAAGATGGGGTGCTCGTGGCACAGAAAGACTCCCAGGCCCGCGCAAGGCTGCCGACTAGCAGACCTGCTCTCAAACCGCTGCGCATCTTTATTGCACGATGTTTACAGCCCAGCTGACCGTGATGGCCATACCAGGGCTTTCACTCCTTTAAAATCCCACACCATCCATTAAAGGAAACACTTCACAGCAAAATCAACCATGCATGAAAGACAAACAACCGCTTCCATCAATTCTGCCGAAGTCAAGAGATCCATTCTTCTTCTTATTATTATTACTTGAAGAGCGAAATAAACGTAACATGTATAAGCCCTATCAACAAAATAAGATTCTTCATCAGTCTAGTTCACAGAAGTTAATAGCCAAGAAAAACAGTTGTTTGGGAAGGTTTCTGAAAAACTCACCAACACACATAAAGTCCCAGACAAGCGCCTTCACATGTCCCGTCACCTGACCACAGTTCTGTAATGTAGTCACTTTAGGTAGTATTATTTTTTGTTGTTGAAAATTTAGCGTATGTTTTAGTATGAAAACCAAAAACTGTGTACGTACTGATGGCCTTTAAATTTAGAAAATCATTTTCACTATGAAAAAAAGGACTAGTTCAATGACAATTCCCTGAAATACTCCACTTAAGACCCCTATGTTAGACTAGTAGATTAATCTGAGCTATTATAAAGTCGGTTTTCTTCCTGGTAGTAACTACTGAGTCCAATTAGCCTATAACTACATTCTTTTTTGCAATTATTCTGATTAGCAATCTGTGATGACAATGAGTCAGACGTTATGATATCCAGTTTTCATTTCCAGCCCTCTGGCGAGTCTAGATGATCAACGGAGAGGAGAAAATTGCTAATTCGATCATGCTAATACAACAACATTTGACAGTTCATTAATACAGCGGCACCTTTATACAAATCCATTAAGATTTCACTTCAGCATAAATTTGCTCGGGGTTTGGGCTATTTCTGTATTGATGTTATTTCTGTATTGATGTTTGCTATGCAAACTGTGGTGAGTGGACATTAATTAACAGGAACTCGGGGCATGTACACCCTGCAGGTTTAAATCCTTTGGATCATTGAAATCTCAATATGTAATCTTGCCATATATTAAATAAACATGTACTTATGGCGATTTTTCCTTTCTGTCTGCATGTCTGTCTCCGTCTGTCTGCCTCTCTGTTAGTTTTGTTATTTGTATTGTGTGCCATTTTTTTCTATGTTGTATTGCTTTTCATGTGTTACTGAGGGTATTGCTTTTCATGATCTATCAATTGTACTGCCTTACATGTTTTATTGATTTTGTTTTGTTTTTTATGTACAAGGTCAGTACATTGTAAGACCAGGCTTGGCCTGAAACTTTTATTCTTGCATCTCTCTCTCTCTTCTCTCTCTCTCTCTCTCTCTCTCTCTCTCTCTCTCTCTCTCTTCTCTGTGGGATACACTGTGACACACACTCTCTTCAACACATACACGTTCGCGAACAGACAAAATATGTGCACACCTTCATTGAAGTGATGCATGTTAGAAACTTCAGGCAACTCCATTATAAAAAAAAGTTGATCACAAAGTACCAAATATTACAACATAGGACAATGAGAAGGATTTGGAAGCTCTACCATCTGACTGATTGGGACTGAAAAAAATTAAGCGTCCTATTAGTTATGAGTGTGCTTACAACATATGTAGTTTTAAATGAAGTGTGGTTTTTTCCTTGAAGGAAAAGCACCAAGACCACATCCGAGGCCTCAAGGACTGAGGAGGAAAAAAAATCTGCCTGCAGACCAGATTTAAACCATGCCCTGTTGTTTCCTACATGTGTGTCGTTACCACCGCACCACAAAATGACCAACTATAAACAATAAAAAATGGCGACAACAGGACGCGATGACAAGACGTAAACTAGCCGTCTCCAGTGTTGATCAACGACAATGCTTTGATTTCAACATCTATGGACTGAGTTCAGCAATTCAATAGAATATTCAAGCTTACAGGCCAGCCGACGGCAAGGCTGGGCCAATTCTGTCCTTTGTGAACATTTTATTGATGACCAGAATTTTGCCTGAGGCACATGAGAGCGAATGTCCTCCAACAATTCAGATGAGGATCAAAGCGAGAGGCTCATCTTCATAATTTGTTAGCCATGTACTTTATCAATGTAGGCATCTCAGTACACTTCTCTCCCGATCACTATCGGAGAAAATCCCCCTTCTTTTGTGTCCACACATGGATAAACATGAGGAGGAACATTACATCTTCAGTGAAGGACAGATCTGAACAGACCAAGCCAGTTAAGTCATCCATTGTCATAATATCAGTTCTGCCAGCCTCTGCCCTAGGCTGTAGCTGATCGATGAACTGAACCACGTTAACGGGATGAGGGAAACAAAGGTGTGGGTTGAGGGGTAGAGTACTGATCTTTTGAATTATAGCTTACCAGCTACTTAATATGCTATATGAACTTGCGATAAACAGCCGCCCTAAAAAGGTTAGATATCCAAAACATTTGGATTATATCGTAGTAACCTAAACTTTTCTGGGGCGAGCTGACTAGTATGACAGCAGGAGTTTCCATAACATTAAGAGTTACAAGATATAGCGCTATATAAATTTCATTTATTATTATCATTATTATTGTTATTATTATTAGTGTAGTCATGCTACATTCTTAGAAATCAGCGAAAATAAGAAAGGCGTTGTTGACAATAGCACTTCAAAGTAGACATCTAGTTCCCACCCTAGTGTCAACAATCTCAATGCATTTTAACCAGAAAAAAACCCAGTAACATACAACATCAAAGGCAGAAAGAGGAGGGGGACACAGGGACTTGTTGAAAGACAATGAAATGGAATGAGAAAGAAAGAAAAAAAGCAAACAAAAAAGAAAAAAAGCAAACCCAGCAGTAAAGGGAGAACAGGAGAAAAACAAACGGGAAAAGGCAGGTGCAAAGGGAGAGAGAGAAAGAAGTGTTGAGCACAACTTTCTGGGGTGGGGACATTATTTATACCCAATGAGCTAGCTATGAATTTTTTGTGGGAGAGCACAGGAGCTAAATCATTTTCTCACTCGGTGGACACAGTCACCTAGAGTAAACAACTGTAAAGGAAGAGGGGGAAAGTGGACATGGTCACCTAGTGTGAACGAGTTTGTCTAATTACTTAATAAATCGTTCCCGATCTGACATCTTTTCCTAAGATATTTTATGCCCATCTGTTATCACCAGTAGTACCGTCATTCAGTCTCACTTTTCTTGTCGTTTGTCTTAGTCGTTGCCATTATCATCATCATCGTCATTATTCCTGTTGTTGTTGCTGCTGTTGTTGTGATTATTATTAGTGGCAGTAGTAGTATAATTAGTAGTAGTAGTAGTAGTAATATAATTACTTACATGATTAGAAGGCTGGATGTTCTTTAGAAACTTTATATGCGCTCTCTCTCTCTCTCTCTCTCTCTCTCTCTCTCTCTCTCTCTCTCTCTCTCTCTCTCTCTCTATTCAACATAATCAAATATTACACAACAATCAATCTGGGTTTCGAAAACATCATTCTACTATGGATCATGCATTTATACTCAAGTATTTCATAGATCTTTTTTAAAGTCATAAAAAGAATTTGTATTGTGCATTTATTGACTATATAAAAGCTTTTGACTCTGAATGGAAGCACACATTATGGTCTAAACTTGTAAACTCTAAAAGAAAAGATTAGTTGCAGTCCTGTGCAATTTGTCGGATTATTTTGTTAGACACACATTGTTTCTCAAGGTGAACATTTTTTTCTCCTCTTTTGCTTTTCTTATATTTAAATGATCTTGAAATTTCTTGAAGGACAGTGGGTGTTCCTCATTGGAAATGAAGCTTCTCTATGATGATATACTAACAGAATTTGTCAACCCCCCCCCCCCCCCCCCCCCCCCCGTTATATGCAGATGATACAACTCTACCTTCAACTACAAAATCAGGTCTACAAGAAGCACTTACCTGTTTACTATCATACTGTAATAAATGGAATCTAAAGGTTGACAAAGTGTCATTTGCTATGTTTAAATTGATACAAAAGGCAAGAACAAAGGACTTACCTATTCCTATTACCTTGGACCTATCTGACAAAGTAGTTGTTCCGGTATTATTCTGTGGGTGTGAAATATGGGAGCACGAGACTTTAAACCTTATTGATAAATTTCAAATAGATTTTGAAACCCATTTTTCATTGAAAAGTACAGGACAATAAATGTCATTTATGGTGAAACGGTGCGTTATCCTCTGTCAATCAGCGTATGTGGACGAATGAGTCGATCTTGGGGCAATTTGGTGCAATCTTCAGTTGACAAAATATCAAACCAGTTCTACTTATTTGTAAAACATTTACATAACAAAACACAAGTGTGTTTCCATGGGTAACATGCACTAAAAACGTACTTGAAGAATTGAGTTTCCAGTGTGTTTAAAGTAATCAATGTTTTACTGATATTAACACATTAAGTAGAGTGTCAAAAACAGATTACAACACTCTTTTCGTCAGAAATGGCAATATGAAATTGAAAAAAGTCATAAATGGTTTTTTTCTTAAAAATATTTTAACTTAAGACTGATTTTGGAGAGGAGAGGGTATACTTTTAGTTTACTACATGTTCATATTTATCCTCTCATCCACTTTAGATGCTGAAACCATAATTATTTTACCAGTTGAAGTCGATCGACGTTTTGTCATTCTAAGGGAAGAAATATTATGTAATATATGATTATGGTAAGTTTGGAAGTGGCGATGAGCTTCACTGTGTTATGGAATACTTACTGTATGTCAATCTGCCAAAGAAATATCTATCAAAACGCTTCCTAACCCCAAAGTCAGTTTCTAGTGTTTGTCGACTGATGTCCTACAAATCGGAAAGAAACGCTTCATTTGCAAAATATATTAAGATTGTCTAAAGTTGCGTAAACATTCATATTTGTTTATTACAGAGAACCCTCGTGTGTTATGGTTTTGCGTCTTCCTGTTATTACATGACGTTCTTCCTGGCCTTCCTCCATACCCCCAGAAGGGACAAAAGGAATAGTTTTGTCCAAATGTGTGTGTGTGTGTGTGTGTGTGTGTGTGTGTGTGTGAATAACAAAAAGAAAATGAAATATATTGAAAAAAAAATTGTTTAGCGTTCTCAGTAGTAAAGAGGACTGAGAGAAGACCTGACATCGTGGGAACAGACTCTGTGGGGACCCAGATCACTATACTACCGTCATAAGTTTTCCTGAAACAAAAGGTACAGCACACCTCCAACAGCTGTGTGTTCAGAAAATACCCTTCGTTCACACACACACAAAAGACTGGATCGTATCTTATTTTACTATTTTGAAAATGCCAAAGCATTTCGACTCGTCCTCTACGTACTTATTACCTTTATTGCTATGCTAGGGTAAATTTCCAGGCACGGAATTTACGGCATACTTCCGTTTAACAACTGTGTATTCAAAGAAAACCTAAAGCGCAAAAACAGGTCACATCTTAGTTTACTAGGCTATGGGCAAGAGCGAACTGTGTGGTTCGTCATCAACAAGCACAGAGTAGGAGATATGCACCAGCGCTCTCAAGCGTGGACACCGGTCCACGCACAAACACGTAAAGCTTACCTACACAGGGGCGCAGCACATTGTTCATTTGTGCACAGACAGACACATACACGCATGCACACTCGCTGGAACGCGCTCGTGCGCGCGCGGGTACGTACACGTACACCCACACAGAGTCGAACCCATTTTGCCCTCGTTAGAAACGAATGCTTTCTTGCTAAAAAGCCCGAACAGGAAAGGTAAGAAGCGAGTTGGAGACGGTTAAATGATGGGCCAGTACATGGCAAACAAGGCAAAGCCGGGAGGGAGGAGGATGTCAATGGCTACAAAATGTAAAGTGATACACCGGAAACGCTCTCTCCCCTACCTTCTGATAATGGTTAGGCCCGCAGCAAATAACAGGCTTTTTGCCGCGCCCCCACCAAACGTACTGTAGCGTTTCCACTTATCCTCCTTTTCAAGGCTCTCTCTCTCTCTCCTCTCTCTCTCTCAGGGAGCCGGGCCGACCTCGAGGCTTCAATTTCTTGAATGTAGACTATGAGGGGTAAAAGAAAAAACAAAAACAAAACACAAAAACCCCTGAGGTTGTGGCAAGCTAATGGGAAAGAGAAGTGTAGTTGGAGACTGCTCCAGGACGACAAATTACTTTGTTTGCAAACTAGCATGAATTTTCCACTGTCAAGTTCCCAGTCCGCTTACAACCTGCTTTAAAATACCTAAGGTTTCCTCTGTGTTTTTAGTCTAAAAGCATACATGGGAACTTACATCAAACAAAGTGACTCACACTTCAGCTTTTAGACTAGCAAGTTAAGCTTTGGCTTAATACCTTTAAAATGTTTGGAGTTCAAAACCAGTCTCTCTTTTTTCTTTCATGCTGGCTAGCAATGTTGCATATACACTGTGCATTCATAAGAGCGCCAGCAGTGTGTGTGTGTGTGTGTGTGTGTGTTTGCGCGCGCGCGAGTGTATTTCATAAGTGCACTTCAGTGTCGCATATCTTATGAAATGTAAAAATCTTATTCCAGGGGAAATGTCATTAAACGATTGTGTGAATGTGTGGGAGCAAGGGAGGGTAAGACTAGAGAAAATTGTCCCTAGTGCTTTCAAAATGTTAAGGAGGATGTAAAGAGTTGGCATACCTACATACCACTTTGAATATTAACTGACAGAAATACGGAGTCATTTCCTTCACACACACATACATAAACACACCAAAAAGCAAAACAAAAAATGCAGGGACCAGAGGCTGATACAGTATGCCCTGTACCATCAGAGCGACCAGGTATAAAACTGGCTGATAAAAATGGCATCACTGGGGCAACTCAATTCTCTAGGACAACAAAGAAAACCTGACCCCTTTTAGAAAGTGATACAAGTTGGGTATCTGAACTGAATTCCTCACGTGCCAATAGCCTCTCCAGCCTTCACATGTATTTTACACTTTCTTGTTGCCCCAAACAACAACTGTTGTTGTGCACGCTCAAGACCAGGGGTCTCTGATGCAACCTGTTTGATAACCCCCTCCTTCTTCTCCCTACTACCCGTCTTCTTCCTGACTCTTCCCTGTCACCCCACCCCACCCAACCCCTTACCTACCCCAGCCCTCCCCTCCCCTCACCCCGGATTGCCAGGTTGCGAGTGTGAGAATGGCAGTGACTGGAGCAATCAACACCGAGGAAGCTCTCAAAAAACAAGCCAGAAATTAGGGGCAGGGGGAGTCAAGCAACTCCTGTCGATGAGGGGTTACCGCCTTCCCACCCCGGGTAGAAGACCGCCGAAAAAGATTGCCGCTCCGTCAGAAAACAACGCGGTGAACTTTTTTTTCTGTTGTGGGGTGGGTTTTTTCTTTCCTGTTTTCAGTACAGTGCAGGCACTCCGAAGCACGCCCCCCAAATTGTAGCTGTGGGTAATGCCGACGAATTGTTGCAGTTTCTGATCTGTGCAGCGTCGGTTTGTGACACTTGGAACAGGAGAAAGAAGGGGTGGAAGGGGTAGGGGATGGGCGTGGGGAGGGGGGTTCAAGTCTTCACAACAAAAAAGGAAGTTAGAAGATGAGGAGGGGGCGAGGGTGGTGGGGGAGGGGTGCGGATGACAAAGCTCGGCGGGCCTGTCAAAAGCCCTCGTCACCTCCGAAAAAGCTCTCGTCAACGGCAGATAATCATCGGACGCGGATTGCGTCCCCTCGCTGTCAGCGCTGTTTAGGGGTAGGGAAAGGTAGCGTGGGCTGTCAGAGCCCTCCCTGCCAGGGCGCCAATTTCCCAGTTTACATCGCTTGCATATGCACAACACAACTCTTGCCTGCCACTTGTCCCGTCAGCTAGGGACTGACAACTCCCCCCCATTGTCCACCTCCTCCACCCTCACCCCAAGGACGCCCCCTCCCCCCCCCCTCACCCCACCCCAGACCTAGAAGCCAGCAGCGCTAGCTAGCTCCAGTGGGGGGCAGTCCATTAGAGAAGCTGCAGGCTCTGACAAAGCGAAGGGCCTGCGTTTGTTCTTAGCGCAACCCGAGTGTGAGAAAAGACTAGCTGAAATGAAGGGGTGGTGCCGGCAGAGGGAAAAACTGTCAGCGTGGTAATAAGATAATAAGCACCACCAAGCTCCTGTAAATCCCAGAGATTATGACAGGGGAGGGGGACCAGGGGTAGAGGAAGTCCGATTTTTCTGCAAGGCGTCTGAATGCCTGCAGAGCTGACTCGCTCCCAAACCTGCAGCTGCTGGAACTGCTGTTGTCGATGGTCATGATCACTGTGATCAGGAAGCCCCTCTTCCGGCAGTCCTTCACTGGCTGCCATTACCACCTAACATCAATTATGATAGTTTCTTTCCATTCATTTGAAAAGCACTATGGCCGTCCACAGCTACCCCCATACGCTCACTGTTTGCATTTTTACCTACTGTTTCCTCGGAAAACCCGGTGGAAAACCCTTCTTTGTAAACATTGTTAGGTGATGAGGTGTTGCATTCTTGTTTGTTGCTTCTATCTAAGTGTCCTTCAGTTTTCTTTCCTGTCATTTTATTGGTGTACGTATGTATTAAATGATGGGGACAGGCATGGCTCTTGTGTTTCAAACAGCAAGAGAGAACAAACCATTCCCGTGCGTTTTCTTGTGTTGGCTTTGTATGGCAGGTCAAGCTTTCTTTGTTTTTGTTTTCTTTCAAACCGTTGGACTTTTGGAGCTGAGATTTTTTGTCCATTTTTATCTTAATTTTGAAATGCAACGGGATTTTCATATTTTTCTTATGGATGGAAGCCGTTTGTTTTTGGTTTTGGGGTTCTTTTGAGGGGGGGGGGGGGGGGGGGGGGGGGGGGGGGGGGGGGCTGTTGGTGGGTCTTTTTTCATTTGTCGCAGGGAATAATGGAATAATGTATATACATTACACCACAATTCCGTCATGTGCTCCGTTATGGAAAGTGAAGGGGAATAAGGAGGGGAGGGGAGGGGGGGTCCATTCTTGTTTACTTTTTTTCTTCTTAGAAGCCCAAAGCAGACTTTGCTATACACTCGCTTGCACATGTATACATCAGGGGTAATTTTCAAAAATATTTTCAATACTGAACATTTTTTAACCATAGCTAGTACATACATAAAAGTCTATCAAATAATCATAGCCAACAAAGATGTGTTAGACTATAAGCGAATACGTGAAATATGCACATCAATAACAGAGCAAAGCAACCAACCTTTTAAAGTGAGGGATATTACAGGGAATAAGGGGAAAGATGTAATACCTTTCACTCCTAAAAAAACCGAAACAAAAACAAAAACAAAACCCACGAGTCAGGGTGCACAGCCCCTTGAAGGCTTTATTTCTTTTTTTAAATATAGACAAACTTTCTCATGAAATGAAAACCTATTATATGTACCTTTACTGTCTAAAAATAACCACAGCAAAAAAATTAAATTGTTAGCAGTATCGTTGTGTAAGCCTGAGCAGGAAGCCTTTCAAAATTTCAGTCTGCCTATCGCGCCAACCACAGCACCGAAACCACCCTAGTCCACACCTTAAACACACTTCTACACGCGTCTGACTCAGGAAAAATCTCCATTCTCACTCATCTCGACTTATCTGCAGCCTTCGACGCCATAGACCACTCAATTCTTCTCTCCCGTCTCCAAAAAACTTTTGGTATTAAAGGCACAGCCCTCACCTGGTTCAGTTCATACCTAACAGACCGATTCCATACAGTTGCAGTAAACAAGATTCAGTCTACCCCTGCCAAATTGGAATGTGGAGTTCCACAGGGATCAGTTCTCGGCCCTGTTTTTTTCACTCTCTACACTGCTCCTCTTTTACACATAATAAATCGTCATCAGATCAACCATCATTTTTATGCAAATGACTCTCAAATTCTTAGCATGATACTCCTGAAAATCTGCCCTCTCTCTTGATTAATATGTCCTACTGCCTTCAAGAAATCCAAAATTGGTTGATATAGAACAAGTTACAGTTAAATGTAGATAAAACCGAAGCCACGCTTGTATGGACCAAACACAAACTCTCTTCCATCACAACGGCTTCAACAGAATTCGGCAATAAGTCTGTCCCTCTATCTACTGCTGTGATATATGTAGGGGCCCTTATAGACAACACACTCTCCATACACAAATTCATCACCCAAACCTGCCAGTCGTGCTACTATCAATTGCGGCGCATCAGTGCAGTTTGAAAGTACCTGTTCACTGATGCTACATCCAAACTAGTCATGTCTCTCATTCTCTCACGTCTGGACTATTGCAATTCTCTTCTGGCTGGTCTGCTGGCAATCATCTATCCACTCCCTTCAACGGATACAAAACTCTGAAGCTCGCCTAGTCCTCAGAAAGAAAAAATCTGAGCACATCACTCCTCTCTTGCGATCTCTCCACTGTTTGCCTGTGCCACAGAGAGTAAACTATAAGATCAGTACCCTCTGTTACAAATACCTCCATAAAACAGCACCTTCCTACCTCTGTGAATGTCTTCACCTATACACTCCTTCTCTTCCTTCCGCTCTGCTGCAGATACCTTGTGCTTAAGAATACCTAGATTTAACCAATCCACCGTTGGCCATCGCTCTTTCTCTGTTTCCGGTCCATCGATCTGGAATGACCTCCCTCTCTCCTTTCGCCCAAAAGCCTTCTTATGACGCTTTTAAATCCGGCCTCAAGACACATTTATTTCAAACCTAAGATTCTCCCCTCTTGTTCCATTTCATTTTTGTCCCTGCCCTCAACAGCCAAAACCACATCACCCTGCCTGAGTGTACAACATTTATGTATGTGAGCGTGTATGTGCGTGCGTGCAAACATGTGAACTTGTAAAAAAAAGCCAACAACACCTATTAATTGTAACTGGCTGCATGTGTAGGATGAATGAAAGCACTGTAATTTGTTTTGTTTTTTGGCAAGATATAGCGCTATATAAATTCCATGTATTATTACTACTATTAAAAACTGTGGGATTGTGAGCATAGGCCTGAGAACTTTTTCCTCATAAGATAATTATGTATAGGGTTCATACAGACCTTTCGGAATAAAATTCAAAGACTTTTTGTCCAAAGAGTTTTCAACACGCTCTTCCGTCATTTTATACATCCATGCATGTATATCAGCATGCATTCTATCTCTCTCACACCCACACGAAATCCTCTTGGTAACTAATTGCATTTCCCACTTATACCCAGCCTTTCTATTTAAATAAGTATCTATTTTGCTAAAACACTGCCCCTCTTCTCTTACAAAAAAACCCATGTTTGCCCGTTCCCCATTCTTGCTCTCACACTCACTCCCACAGACGACATAGCCATGACTTCTCTTATGCCCCTTCCCACCCTGCCCCTTCTGTTGAACATCCTTTCCCCCTAAAACACCCCCATATTTCTCCACACCTCACAACGCAAGAAACAAAAAAGGTTTGTTTCTGTGTCACGTCTTGTATCGTGATATCCACCTGCCTTTTGTGTCCACATGTGGGGCCCGGTTAAGAAATAAAGGTATGAGTAAGGGTTAGCGTTAGCAATTAACATTAGTAACTGAGAAATGGCTGTAGGTCAGCTGGCTTGTCTGCCTGTCGGCATTCATGCATGTGGACACAATGGCACATAGACACAATGGTACCTGGCTTTTGACACAATAGTGTGGAAGCTTTCTTTAAATGACAAATCATCCATCCTACCAACAAGCCATGGTTGTTTCTGTTGCTTCAATTGACTGGATTTCTTACGACAATTTTCCAGTTCTGGAATCAGCTCAGTGGTTTCCGGCAGCCTACCCTTGTTTTCAAATAGGCTGTGGGTGTTTTCAAAACATCCAAAACTAAGTAGCTGAACGATAGAATTTGCTTATTGCTTCCATTTTCCTGTTTAATTACAATTTTTCAGCTCTGAAATCGCAATTTCCGGCCTGCAGTTTGTTGTTTGTTTTGAAAAACTGCGTCTGTTTCCAAAAAGAGCCCAAGTTGAATTGAGGGAACAAAGATGGCTGTAGGGCCCAAACAAGACCGCGTGAGAAAAACCTCCTCTTTTATTTGCTAGCCTTTCTTCTATTTCCACTTACCTAGCCATACCTATCCTACCCCTTTCTCCCAACTGACCAAAGAACCTTGTAGATAAAGTAAGGAATTAGCCCAAAACAAACCCTATGCAAAAGAGCCCGTTCTTTTATTTGCTAGCCTTTTGATTCTATTTCCAATAAGGCAGCCACAACGCCTACCACCTCCTTCCAATTATCAGTTTCCCTTTGGTACCTCTTCTACAAAAGCAACTATGATTCCCCTCCTCTTCATCAAAAAACTGATTGACATATACCTGCACATGCTCACACACGTACACACACACACACACACACACACACACACACACACACACACACACACGCACGCACGTACCGTGCACACTCGTTAATTCATGTTCCGCCTTTTGGAAAAGTAGGCTATTGTGTGCCAGTGGGAACGGATGACAAAATTTTCGAAACTGCATGCACATAGGGACTAGATGCACAAAGCATATGAGTGCTTATCCACTATCCTCGAAATGAGACACACACACACACACACACACAAACACATACATACACACACACACTTTTGTCAAGTATCCATTTCCCTTATGTCTGTTCTCAATTTACCTCCAGTGTACATCACCACCTTCACTACCTCCACTTCATTTCATTTTGGCTCAAGCATTAGGCACCTCTTGCATCAATTCGTTACCGTGTATCGGTTTTTTAAAACAATTTTTATTTTTAGCAACTTGAATTCAAGCAAAGTGTTCAAAACTGCTCTTGGAAGTTAGCTTCAGGTTCGAACTCTTGCAGCCCCAATTCCCTTTTTGCAGACCAATGTGTTTTATCACATGTACAGCAAAGCATTTTTTAGGCTTGTTGCTACTTCGTTAATGTAGCCTCAGTGCTCTGCTTTCGTCTATTACCTAGAATTCAATGCATAGTTTTGGCCTTGCTCTGTCGTTAACTATGCATGACAAAAATCAATCCAGCTTAGTGATCGAGGGATGACTTCCGGAGACTCACTGTGCATATGCCAAATTAGTTTTTACCCCCTTGGTGACTTTGTCATCTGCTAGTCCTTGTTCGTTTCGTCCACGCGCTCACACATATTTGAACCTTTATTCATGTTTCCACACAGAAATGTTTCTTCATCTTCATCCTTAATGAGAATACAGTCGATAGACAAACCTTGACTTTCAAGGGTTTCCAAGGCGGCGTTTGTCACAGGTTGTCATTTTCGTCGTTTTCATAAGGAATCGAGGTCTTGGATCTGATATTCAATTTTCATTTGTAAATCCGAGAACAGGCAATACAGAATTCTGTATAAAACGGAAGGAAAATCACTATGTATCTACCAAGAATAATACTTTATCCTTGTCATATTTTGTCTTAATATCTGCCAAACAATATCTATTCTTTATCTCTCTCTACGGAAGTGAGCCTTGACATTTAGTAATTGGAATCACATTAGGACTGTCGAACTCTGGTCCATTTTGACCTGTTTCAGATTTCCATTTTCCCAAGGAGTATCATAATGAGGGCTACATTCCATAGACGCTGCACCACATAAATCTAGATGTGTATGTTGTTGGCCGCTCTCACCCACTGCGACTGTTGACACTGACGGAAACAAGACACGATCTACTTTTTCGAGTATTTTAACCCCTGTCTTAAACACACACACACACACACACAAATCCAGTGTGTAGAAACTTCAGGAAAGAAGCAACAATTTGTGGAAAGAAGAGCTGGAATAAGATACGACGAATCTGAGCATGGAAACAAAATATTGCAATGCTTTGAAATTCAAGAAAAATATGTTTGTGTCTTGTTTAATGTCCATAAATCCAGTATTTATAATCTGTAAAAAACAAGCAAACAAAAACCTAGGATGGACATTTTTGCAAGGGACCTCTTTCTTGTAGACTCCTGAAGACAGCAATCTACCAAATTCCAGACACACCCACTGAAGTAGCTGTGAATGCAGTACAGACCATTACCACATAACGAACGATATCACTTGTCTATTCCTCACTGCACTACATAAATCTAGATGTGTAGGTTGTTGGCCGCTGCTCACCCACTGCGACTTTTGGCACTGACGGGAACAAGACACGATCTACTTTTTCGAATATTTTAACCTATATGATAGCAGCAATGCAGTCTGTTGTGTCTTCAAAACAGTGACCGAATCCTGAGCAGGCAGTATGCACACACCCTGACAAACGGCAAGTTATGGCAGTGGAGGAAAATGGTCACTGCTTTCCATCATACTGAATCGTTTTTCTTGCTCTAAGGCAATAGAAAAAATATGTACAGGTCCCCCTTCGGCCCTCTAAAAATGGCCTCCATGTAACTGATGCGTTTTCATCGTAACCACTCAAACTGGGGGAACGGTCTTCACACGAAAAATGTACTAACGGGTACGCAATAAATCCTCCAGTTCTTTCATAAAATGGTTTTAAAAAATATTTTAAAACGGGAAGCGGGGGGGTGGAGAATGCTTGGAAATCCATGGGGATGCTGCGAAATTGATCAGTATGAATAGCAGCCCCTCCTTCTGGAAATTCTGTGCTAGAAATTTCCCCCCTATCACTTTTTGGTTCATTCTGCGGCTCTTGCTTACTTTCTGCCTCCCCACTCCATTCTCCTTTTTATTCATGTAAATTTACAAATATTTTCTTGTTATACAATGCGTGGCATTTTGTATTGTAGTGTTCTGGCGACCTTGTAGTGATATTGTAAACACTGGGATGGGCACATGATGTGCATTCTGCAATATTTACCCACACAGCAATTTTCTTCTACATAAATTGTTTGCGTACATTGTAGTGTTCATCATTATTCCGTTTTGGCTTTTTTTAACCTGGGGATGATAAATGGCTGGCATCCTCAGCACAGCCTAGTTTTATTGACCTTCAGGAATTGAAAAAATGTATTTTGTCATTTCATGGTTTGTTGCATTTTATTTTGTCTTTCTTGCTTGATAGCGATAGATATTTGAAGGGATCAAATGGTGTTGTTTCAGTACTGAAGGTGAATGTTATTGCAGCTGCTAAAACATATCCAGTAATTACAGATATCATTTTGAAAAAGTTCACTCATGTGGAGAGTGGCAATATTCCATGTGAAAAATGCCAATCCTTACCACGTGGTGCAATACTAGTCAAAGAGCGGATGGAATCATCTCGCCATTATTAGCAGAACGCGGATGATACCGACAACAGATTTCCTATCGTTCATCGCACGACGCAATCATTCACGTGGAAACCAAAGTCGCGACATTCTTACCTGAAGCATTTACTTATTACTAAATCGAGAGTTCAAACTGAAAAACAGAATCCAATAAAAAACACGACAAACCTTCCAAAACAGCCAAAAGAAGGGGGAAGGACGGGGGAGGGGTCATAATAGAAAACGCAGGACATCAAGAACATGGATTCTCTCTCTCTCTCTCTCTCTCTCTCTCTCTCTCTCTCTCTCTCTCTCTCTCTCTCCCCTCTCTCTCTCACACACACACTCAAAAAAGGCAGACTAAGAGCACGCGCGCACAGAGTTCCACTAACCTCTCTCAAAGACTTTTGTAGTAGCAGAAGCAGCAGGCAGTCATTTGACACTCTGTAGAATAGCAATAACAATGATGATGATGATGATAATAGTAATGATAATGATAATAATAAAGCTTGAAAAACTAATAACAATAATAAAACTGGAAAAACTACGTCTTACTTTATGATGGCACAAGACCTAGGAGTATAGAGCATAAATCATGAACATAAATGATGATGAAAACAATAGCACAAAAAACCCCTGTTTCATACACATGCAATTTCCCCCGCACAATTACAAAAAACAGTCATTAATTTTTACTAAGCATTGCAAGTGCAACCAAGAATGAAAGCCAGTAAGTAAGCAGGTGTATACACACAGGCACACACACACACACACACACATACACAGAGGCACACGCACACACACACAAAGTGCAATGCCATTACTGTTTAATGGAATGTAGTATGTCGAAATTACCTATCAATCTTATGATGTCAATCTTAAAGTATAGCATGTTATAACCACTTGTGCGTATGTATGTGTGTAGGCGTATGGACTCTGTGGGTGTGCGTGCGTGCGTGTGTGTGCGTGCGCGTGTGTGTATCTAGTTTCTTCATGTGCCTTTTTCTTTCTCTTTTGCTTACCCACTCCCACCCTTCTTGATATGATCTCTCTCTCTCTCTCTTACTTGAGACCCTTTCCGAGGTTAAACAATCGCCATCTTTAATTAATTGAACTTTCATGGTGGCTTAGCATGCCCCTGAGTATATCTAATGCGAATAGTATTCGTGATTACTCAAGCTTTGGTGGGGGTTTTGTTTGTTTGTTTTAATTTGTGTGTGTGTGTGTGTGTGTGTGTGTGTTGTGTGTGTGTGTGTGTGTGTGTGTGTGTGTGGGTGTGTGTGTGTTTGCTTTTACAGGGATGAGGAGAGATTTAGATGCTCCTAAACAAGTGACCACCTTTCTGACAATTTGTTTAGTCTCCAGACACTTCAAGCCTTTTCTTTCAAGATCATTGTGCAAGTTTGACCAATATTTGGATTACCCAACATCAGAGGGGGATGTGCAGATGAGCGTTTTTTAAGTGTTGGCGAATTAAAACGATTCAATAAAACAGCTATAGTCGCAGCAAACACAATGTACTAGTACAAATCTGTTTTCATATTCAATCAAGCGATCCAAATTTCTTACCTACCTTCAAAAGTACAGATCAATGGCTGTAGACCATGACATTGTCTGCCACATTTGAATACTCAGTCCGGTCGTCTGTAACGTTAGGTCTAATCTGTTACGTCATTGGGAGATATGACGTCAAAACTTCTCAAGCTTGCACTTTTTTTACCTTTGTTTTTTAAACAAGCAAACTTTTATAACAAAACAATTAAAGGAGAGAGGAGTATGAAGGTTCTGAGGAAAGACTAAGAAAAACTTCCCACTGCTGAATATGTGACTTCAGCAACTGATGCTAGATATTTAGACTCTATACATTGCGAAAAATCATTTACATCTAATACGCTTTGAACGTCGTCATATTTTGAACTGGTATCAATTCCCTTCTTTGTATACACTTCTTTGAGAATAGGACAATGCAAAAAGTATAAATGCTGGACAGTAATCGAATGACAACAAAAAAGTATGTCGATTTTTTTTTTTGGTTGGGGGGGGAGGGGGGGGGGAGTATTTTGTGTTGCAAGCATTTAGCCGTATATCTAATCTATAAACATGTTTGCCCGTCAGGATGAGTTAATCTAGATCTAACAGTATGCACTACGGGTTATAAGCTTAGATTAACATAGGTCTAGGCTAGGGGACCAGCAGTAACGCACCCACCGCCTCCCAAACACTGAAACATGGCCTCTGTGGTCGGTAGGGCTATAAACAAACTGATCGGATTGGATCCACCTAGAACACGAGAAGTTGCAGATATTATATATCTGAAATCGAAGAAAAAACAGGGTGGCGCTGTTCTTGTGGCGACAGTCTCCCCTGGGTGACCAGCCCGAATTTCGCGACGTAAACAAATCTGCCGAGACCTATATATAGTATAATACTATAATACATGATAATACAATTCACTATAACACAATACAATGCAAATCCCATATCAAGCCCATATCCACCAGACCGTTAACAGTGGTCTGCGTGCTAGTCTTTTATTTGTGACACTGTACCGAGGCCCCTTTGTTCAACAGACCTTCAGTCCACGTAAAAGAACGCACAGCAACGAGAGTTGTTCCCTGGCAAAATTATTAAGAAAAAAATTTACTCGTAGGAAAACCTGCATACGTATGCAACCATAATAAGGTCGGGGAAGGGTTGGGGGGGGGGGGGGGGGGGGGGGGGGATTGGGGGGAGGACGACGATAAACCTTTGGTTTCGCGGCTTTTTACCTACTAGATGACATCACGAGTTATTTTTTTTTTTACATTATGTCCACAGAAATTCCGTTAATTTTGGTCCGCAAAAATGGCTGATGTTCTTTCAAAGTCGAGAGTCCGCAAATTTCACAGTTCAGAGGATAAGGGTTTCTTCAATTTATTTTTACGCAAATTTTTTTTTTTTTAAAGAAACAAAGATTGTCGCGCGCGCGCACACACACACACCCTTCCTTCACTGGTTTGACCTTTCCGATTTATTCAACGGGCTGCTCTAGCATTCAAAGGTAATGATACTCCTCTTCAAGCAAACATCGTCGCATTTTCCTACGGCGTACGCTGGCTTATCTACTTAGTTCTGTTATATGTGCCATCTAAAATAACTAACAGAAAAACCTGAAGCATACACGAAACCAAACCAACAAAAAACCCCAGTAAAGCCCAAACATTAAGTTAGCTAATCTTTGATGTAAGGTCACTTAGGATTCGTTGGAGATTTTTTTAATCTTTATTTTGTGGGGGTGTGGGGGTTGGAGGGCTGGACGGGGGAGGGGGGAGGATTGTGCGTGCGTGCGTGCGTGTGTGCGTGTGTGTGTGTTGTTAATTGAAAAAAAAATCAAACACTATGAGCAAACTCTCCCTTGCACTGAAGAGTTCTGTCCCTTCTTTGTCCATGGTACTGTTCCATAACACTAATAATTTTCTTTCCTCCTCCCCTTCTCCCTCCCTGCCTCGTCACTAGCATCAGAAAAATGTGACAGTAAGGACACTATCTCAAATAATTCAACAAAATGTACACACAAACTGTTGCACTCAGTTTCACTTACAAAAAAAAACCAACTCTAATAGGATCTGGGCTAAATGCTCATGAAACCAATAAGTACTTGGAAACAATGGGGACCATGAATTTTCAAAACAGCCACTGTATTGGAAGTTAGCTATGACAGGGATACCGCATTAAACAAAAGTTTTATCAACTTATTTCCAAGCATTTGGAAACTGTTGTAATTTCATCATACTTTGTAGAATATTTGTTAATATTATTTGTTAGGGGAAAAAAAAATAAAACCTAGAAATCTTACCTTGGCAAAGGGCGATGCTCTTACCAACAACAACAACCTTCTTCTGCGCATGCCCACAGTACTATGAGGTCACTGGGTCACGCAGACGATGGACCAGAGGCAGTCGTTTCCCAAGTTTCTTTGTCTTTGGCGTGTGTGTGTAGGTGTTCGAAAAACACGTGCGAAACACGAGGGCTTACCTTTTAGGGACTTGAAAGTTGTAGACAATTGACTGCTACACTAGATTCTCTGTCTCGTCTCCGTCTGTCTGTCTGTCTTGTCTGTCTCTCTCTCTCTCTCTCTCTCTCTCTCGCTGTAATTTCCTATCAAAGATGTTTGAAATGTTCCATGAAAATCATACACTTACACACTGCCAATAGCGCAACAACAAACTAAAAGCTTGTAGTGTTCTCAACAGTAATGAAAAGTTTGGTCTGTACATATTTGGCAGCTGGTATGGTATCAGTTTATTCAACCTGTAAAAATAAGATTTAGGGGGAAACAGTTTGAACGACAAAGTTTGGGTGTTTTTTTTAAATGATCAATTATTTGATCATCGATATCTGGATTCAGTTTTTTCTAATTTTCTAATTTATATCTTGATTTGATATCATGTTTTAGTGCACTAGTAGGTGCGCCCCCTCGTGTGTGTGTGTGTTGTATATTTTCATACTGTGACAGGTTATCATGGATCAACCTTTTTCTATGTTACATTTTGTTTGAACTATAAGATGATTGTACTGGGTGGGGGCTTTTTGTTCTTGTATTGTAACGTGGTGTTTATTGTGTTATATTATGATGTGTGGAGCGGACTGGAGTGGAGTGGAGTGGTGTGGAGCGAGTTGGACTGGACTGGAGTGCAGTGGACTGGAGTAGTGTGGAGTGAGGTGGAGTGGACAGGGGTGGAGTGGAGTGGTATGGAGTGAGTTGGAATGGACTGGATTGGACTGGAGTGGAGTGGACTGGAGTGGTGGTGTGGAGTGAGGTGGAGTGGACTGGTGTGGTGTAGAATGAGTTGGAGTGGACAGGGCTGAGTGGAGTGGTGTGGAGTGAGTTGGAATGGACTGGCGTGTAGTGGACTGGAGTGGTGTGGAGTGAGGTGGAGTGGACTGGAGTGGAGTAGACTCAACTTTGAGCTGGGCTGAGTATTGCAATGTGTGGCATGTCTTGTATTGTTTATTGTGTTATATTATGAAGTTTGGAGTGGACTGGAGTGGAGTGGAGTAGACTTGACTGGAGTGTAGTGAACTGGAGTGGAAATGACTAAAAGCGAAGCATCACCATGGCATATTTCTCTACATAAAATGGGGTTGCTTGGTGAGGAGGGCAAGGCATTTTGTGCTATTTTTTGGGTGGCCCACAGAGCCAAATTCGGATGACTTGCTGTTACCACAGTCACTAAATGGATATCTCCACTGGGACTATATTACAACCAAACCAAAACAAACAAGACCATTTCCTGGCAGTAGGAACGGATGACAAAATCTATATAAAAAAGGTATGCACACAGGTGTCACGTTTATACAACATCCCCCAAGTCGGAGTGCAGCTACCTTAGAGGTGGGAATGGTTGCATATGTAAAGTCTCACACAAGTGGTGAACCTCGAAGCTCTAGCTGAAGAATGAAAAATTAAACAAAAAACATACCCCCCCCTTAACCCCTTTGTCGATGATTTCAGAACGCTTTGTTTGCAAACAATACTCAATTATCACCACTTCAACCCCATTTCCTACAGCAAAACTCCGCGCTGTGGGTTTTCTGATGTGCCTGTCAAGAATGTTTGGAAAAAGCGTGTGATAATCGTCGCAATAGGCGAGACATTCCCTTGATGCGCTTAGTGTACATATTATCGGAGGCTTGGGGGTAGTTCTGTGTGTGTGTTTTGTTAGGTCGAAAGTTACTTACTGTTCGTGTGTACTTGTTTACTTTAAAGAGACGGGGAACGCTGAGTTGGGGAAATTTGATAAATGGCTCTCTGAGATCTTTTACGTGCTTGAGAAACAAGAGAGAGAGAGAGAGAGAGAGAGAGAGAGAGAGAGAGTTTTCATGTCCTGGTAGGAGATATCACTTAATGTCGGTAGCGTGCAGACTCTCTCCTCTCTCTCTCTCTCTCTCTCTCTCTCTCTGTGTCTCTGTCTCTCCCATGACCTGCAGTATCAGACAACCACTTATGTCTTATCACTTCACTCTTCACTCCCTCTTCACCAGCCCTATATAAAGTGGCAGAGTGGTTCTGACTATGCTCTTCAATTTCTTTAATTCATAACTATATCGCCGTCATGGAATTATTGCGTTGCTCTGTTTTGGGCGATTTCTCAAAAGAGGCTAACAAGTTATTTATCTATCCATTCCTTTCTTCATTCATTTATTCATTCATTCATTTATCAGTCAGCCTATTTATATAGAGATAGAAAATAAAATGTGCTTAAATACCTGTGTATTGATAGTGAAAGGTAAAGGTGTCCCATAACCTATATGGTCGTTGAGGAGTGAGGTGTCAGAGGCTTCAGCTTCTCCAGAGGCCAGCATAGTGAGGGCGGCACCCATCTCCTCTCCCTTGCTGCTTTACCTACCCTGACTCTAAAGAGGGCAGGTACCCATTTACAGCTGGGTGAACTGGGAGACTGTACTAAAGGCAAGGCGCGCAAACGATCACCCATCAATGCTGTTGGACCTTACTGGAAAGGGAGTCCCCTTATTGATAGTGACGTTATCCTAAAATACATCAAAGAATGCCATTTCTGTCGGCTAGTTGTGGCCTGTGAAATGGATAACGCGAACATAATTACCCTGCATGCATCTTGTGACATGAAGATGGGTGGGCTCCCCTAGGTTCCAGTTTGGCTGTGACACACTGCCTGCAAGCATCAGTGCAGTGTCCACATGACAACTTCTCAAGAAGTTCCGGGTAGAAGAGAGAGAAGTGCGGAGAGAATTATCATTATGATCACACACACACACACGCGCGCGCGCGGCCCCCCCCCCCCCCCCCCCACACACACACACTTGCATGCACGCATTCAAGCACACGCACACATATACCCATACATGCAGGTTTGGTTGTCTTTTTAAAAAAAAACAAGCAAAGCAACATAAAACAATAGAAACAAACAAACCAAACCAAACCAAACAAATAAACAAGCAAATAAATAAAAACAACAAATGTATGTATTCACACTGACAAAACCTGTTTACTGTTCGTTCCTCGGCTAGAGATCTAAGGTTTAAAAAAATTGCGTGCTTGTTGCTATGTGACCGCCCCCCCCCCCCCCCCCCTCCCCCCCCATCTCCGCCACCACCATCTAGGTAGAAGCATTCCGACTTCCGAGAAAAAGCAAACTAAGTGTTGGTGTCAGAACGTTCGGGGGCCGTGTTCAGATAAAAGTGATGTTTGCCGCTGTTAGTTAGAAACCAGGGCCACATGCCGCCTCTGGGCTCTCTCTCTCTCTCTCTCTCTCTCTCTCTCAACTGCACACCCCTGTCATTTCCCACAGCTACCGCAGGAAGCCACCAAGTTGCATTGATAGAGACAGGCGAAGGACAGAGGAGAGGAGAAAGACAGCACAGAGGGAAGAAGAAATGGAGGCAAGTGAAAGTGTTATGACCGAGGAACATTCACAATGTTTATTTGTGCCCACACCTCCTACAAGCTGTGCTGTGTCACACACTGACACACCCCCTTCTGCCAGCAACACACTGTCGCAAGACGCTGCACGTGAAAAACGTCATTCACCAAGTGTCAAAGAGTTGGCAAACGAAAAACATGCAGACGTTCAACGTGACATTGACCTTGGGGACATGTTTACGAAGGAAACCTTGAACTGTGACGACCCCCTGGCGAAAGTTCACAAAGTTGGAACTAGTGCCAACGTCATCAAGGACTATGTGGCTGAGCTGACTGATCGGACCTTGCAGAGGAGGCTAAGGGACACACGCAGGAACCAAGACTTTCGTGGCCTCTTCACTAGTAAGCGGCACCCAGACACCATCGTTTGTGACACTGACGATCTCCTGTTTCGCTTTCAATGGACTGCTGCTGACGACACACACCCTGATTTGTTTTGGTTCGTGAAGAAGGACTTCAGGCTGATGACCCATGATGAAAGTGTTGTCTACAACAAACTGAAGCTGTGGTCTCCTGCTGACCGGGTGAAACTGAAAGATCGAATCAGTGCCGGACTTGATGTGATGCATGTAATAGTGGACGCAGTTCGATTCTTGCTTGGATAACCCCGCGTGCGCGTTTGTGTGTGTATGTGTGTGTGTACGTGCGTGTGCGTGCGTGCGTGCGTGTGTGAGCGCTTTCATGATGTGTGTGTTGTGCATGAGAGTATGAATGTATCTGCTTGTAAGTATGAGTGTATGTGTGTGTATGTGTGTGTATGTGTGTATATGTGTGTGTGCATGATAGTATGTGTGTATATGCATGTGGATATAGTTACATGCGTATGTAGTAATGTGTGTGTAAATGTGTGTGTGTGTGTGTGTGAGAGAGAGAGAGAGAGAGAGAGAGAGAGAGAGAGAGAGAGAGAGAGAGAGCGAGAGAGAGAGAGAGAGAGAGGGGGGATAGTTGTATGCTACATGCCACCTGGAGTGTGTCAAATTTTTCACGTGTTAGCGGTGCAAAGTTTCAAAAGCCATGAAAAAAGACAGAAGAAGAGGCATTGTGACCTAGTTTCCTTGTTGCAGACCACTTTGTTGTGAGATTTTGACTTTAGACTTGTACAGTTTTGTGGAGGAAATTCCTTCCCCTTACCAATTTTTATCGTAAGGGCTAACCAAAGGTTAAAAAAACCCACCGGAAAGTATATGAATCAACTCTGTAACCATGTTATGGAATCCATGACATGATGACTATTTGGGCTGTAATTAATTAAATTCTCAGTAAATGAAATTTTTGTGTTTTGTGCCCAGTCCCCCTCCTACTGTCCCCTTGTGAATGGGCATCTCGCTTATCACAATAAACCTTTGTCATTGTCATTGTCTCTCTCTCTCTCTCTCTCTCTCTCTCTCTCTCTCAGTATCTTGTTCCACACTGCAGTCCAGTCACACAGTCTGAACCCGTTGGTTCCAGCCTGTCAGTGTGGGCAGGACAAACTGCCACACAGAGCCCATGGCAGTGTGAAGGCAGCACCGCGGCTTCCATCCCTTATAATTATAAAGGCTTAATTAAGGCGACACACACACACTGTTGTACGCACAACATGACGTGAAACTTCATACTGAGTGTTGTTGATTGGCTGCGTGATACGTTCTGTCCATTTGAGACAGGAGTTCGACTGAGTTCCAACAATGGGGATGAGCCTGACCTGACGCCTCCAGCCCGTGAGACAGACGTACGCTTAGTGACAGGCTATCCGCGGAGTTGTTTTTTGGGGTTGCTGGGATTTAAATTTGTTTATTTTTTAATTTTTGAAAAAATTATTTATTTATTTATTTTATTTTGTGGGAGTGGGGGTGGGATGGGGAGTCGTTCCTGGGTTAGAGCTCTTGATTCCCCAATGGTGAAATTTTGCGTATGCGATCGTTTCTTACCGACAATCAAGGTAGCCGCATTCCGACGTCGGGGATGGTTTCTAAACAGGATACCTGTGTACTTTAAGCAACATGTTTTAACGCATGTGATAGCAACAAGAGGACGGAGGACAGCAACATGGAATGAAGCGCACTAGGCCTGGCGGTGAGCAAAGCAGGGCTGGTCAAGGGAGGTAATGGTGGTGTTGATACTGAGGGCCATCAAATGGCGATAGAAGCGCATTACATGACATTGTGCTGGGCATGTGGAGCTAGCTGTGAAAATGCTGTGTACGACATGGCCACACACTCCAGCTTAACACGCTTTGACAGCTGTATTTATGCACCTCTCTGTCTCTCTGTTTGCCCCTGTTGTCTGTTGTCTGTCTGTCTGTCTGTCTCTTTCTCTCTCTCTCTCATGGATGCTTATTCATTATTCTCGAAATAAAAAATTTGTCACTGTCATTGTCTCTCTTAGTGTTCTCTCTGTCTCTGTCTGTCTGTTTGTCTGTCTCTGTCTGTCTGTGTGTCTCTCTCTCCCAGGTTCGAATCTCGTTCCAGAGGAGTTTTGCTCTGGAGTTAACATCAGTACCGACTCCTTTCTCCCCAAAAGTCTCGGATGAAACTATAAACCGAGGTCTCGTGTGCGAACGCACGCAGAATATCTTCTGTACAAGTTAAAACCCGTTCCGCTTTTCGGGAGAGTAGGCCATTGTAAGCCGAGTGGGAACGGATGACCAAATTTACAAAACTGCATACACACGAGGGCAGGATGTAAAAAAGCACACGAGTGCTTATTCCATTACCATCGAAATAAAAGAATAAATACACAAATCTCTCTCTCTCTCTCTCTCTCTCTCTCTCTCTCTCTCTCTCTCTCTCTCTCTCTCTCTCTCTTTCTTTCTTTCTTTCTTTCTTCTTTTCTCTGTCGCTGGCTCTCTCTCCGTGTCTCTATGTCTTTTTGTTTTTTTGGTTTTTTTTGGTTTAATGTCCATTCACTACTTGGTGATAAGGACACACCTGCATTCAAACCAACATCTCACTCACTCACTCTCGCTCTATCTATCTATCTATCTATCTATCTATATCTATCTATCTATCTATCTATCTATCTATCTATCTATCTATCTATCTATCTATCTATCTATTTTTTTTATGAATGTACGCATGCATACTCATGTACCTGAGCAACAGACTGACAAAAAACGCACAGACAGGCAGGCAGGCAGTCACACATTATGCAAGAAGTGCTGTTTATTACTCACTCCACGAAGATCAATAAACTTGGAAAGTCTTTCAAGTCTTTTCCGTTGAGAGTCGTGTCTAGTAGGATGTGGGCTATGTGCGCATGATGATGCTGATGATGATAACGAGGACGACGACGACGATGATGATGATGATGACGACGACGATGATGATCATAATAATGCGACAGCAGTCATGATGATGATGATGATAATGATGATGACGATATGATGATGATGATGATGATGAACACGACAACCAGGACGAAGTCGAGGATAATGATGATGATGATGATATGGTAGTGTTGGTGTTAGTGGTGGTGGTGTGGTGGTTGTGATGATGGTGATAATGATAATGAAGGTGGCGACGACAACGGCCATGATGATGACGAACACGACAACCAGCACGACCTCGAAGCGAGGGTGGTGATAATGGAGGCCGTGTAAGTACGTTGAACAAACACCGGATTTCACGGCTACACCTTTGCACCTGCTGCAAACTAGTTGACAACTTCTCCGCGCAAACTGCCACTTTTGCCCATCAACTTTCCCATCAAAAAGAGTCCTCTCCCCTGCCACAGGTCAGAACTCTCCGGCCAAAGAAGGCGGGCAAGGTGGCAAAGTTTGGAATGGAAACAAGCGGCGGAAAGACAGAGCCGCCACAACAGGGACAAACAACGCGGTGTTCTCCCATCCCGTGCAGCGCTGTCGCCATTATCGCTGTTTGGCTGTTTGGGGCCAGGGTCTGCCAGCAGGGTCGTGCAGAGGATGTGACCAACTCCTCCAGTCCCGGGCCGTGTATGGGGGAAAGGAGCGCGCAGGTGTGTGTCAGGCCCTGTGGGTTGTATAGAAGTGCTGGGGCGTCTAAACATCTGCATCCGTTCTTTTTTTGGACAGATACTCTTTCCTGTGCCGCTTTAGGTTAGAGAAGGTACCTATGCTTGAAAGTGGGGCTGCTCTTCCTGATGATAGCACGTACATCGCCGCAAGAGCAGCGCCATTCAGTTGTATAAAAAGTCTTTTTCTGTCTGCATATGTATTTGTTGCCCTTTCAGTGTGTGTTTGTACAGAATTTTGTCAGGGACATCTCTCTTGTTGCCGTGCTTACGAGCGCTAAACGCTTGTTGCACACTGGACCTCAGTGTATCGTCTCACCCGAAGGACTAGCACCTAAGGTCTTATGGATGAATGGGTTCCTAACGTGTGGACAATATGTTCTGCATTATTTTGAACCCCCCCCCCTCCCCCTTTGTGCAAAGTTAGCGTTCTCAAAGGATTTGTCAGCATGTTTGTCTCATAGATCAACATGACATTTAAAGGCTTTTGACTTGATATACATGTGTCAGTGGCCATGATAAGCCAATGAAATAATGGTACAACTTTTACCACTCAGAGAGTAATTCCGTGATGATGGAGAAAAAGAGATTTGGCTTCTTTCTTTTTTTGCTTCATGTTGAGTTGATTTTGTTTGTTTTGTCTTCTTCTAATGTGTTTGTTTTGGGTTTTGTCTGCTTTTGATGTGTTTGGGAGGTTTTGTTTGGGGCATTATTTTTTGAATTCTAGACAACCTCCCATTTTATAAGTAAATAACAATCTGGTACACACATTTAATTAAAAAAAACAACTACAGTTTCCCTTTTAAAGATGACAAAGAACAAAACCAATCTTTAGACACAGAAATCGTCCCATAGCCGAGGCCTCCAATATCTGTTTGCCACTTCAGACAGAAACACTACACAAGGTTTCCACACGCCACCCCTGGCTGAGTTGAACGTGCGAATCCACTGGCTAATCTGTGGGGGAAAGCGGTAAAAAAGTGTAGGTTTTGCCCACACTATCAGCAGGGCATTACAAGATAGCTGGGTTGTTAAGGCAGACTCCTCCTTGTACCGGGCAAGTGGGGGTATGAAGTGAAGTTTAGCTGGTGGCTGTGTGGCTGGTTTGGAGCATGGTCACACAGCGGGTTGCCTGCAAGGGTATGATTGTGTCTGCGAGGGTGTGCTTGTGTCTGTAAACCTTACACATGATTGTGTCTGCAAGGGTATGATTGTGTCTGCGAGGGTGTGCTTGTGTCTGTAAACCTTACACATGATTGTGTCTGCAAGGGTATGATTGTGTCTGCGAGGGTGTGCTTGTGTCTGTAAACCTTACATATGATTGTGTCTGCAAAGGTATGATTGTGTCTGCAAGGGTATGAGTGTGTCTGCAATCCCTGGGTAGGATTGTGTCTGCAAAGGTATGGTTGTGTCTGCAAGGATATAATTGTGTCTGCAAGGGTATGATTGTGTGCGAGGGTATGATTGTGTCTGCAAGGGTATGGCTGTGTCTGCAATCCCCGAGTAGGATTATGTCTGCAAAGCTATGATTGTGTGTGCAAGGGTATGGTTATTTTTGCAAGGGCATGGTTGTGTTGCAAGGGTGTGATTGTGTCTGCAAGGGTGTGACTGTGTCTGCAAGGGCATGGTTGTGCCTATGATCCCTGGGTATGATTGTGTCTGTAAGGCTGTGATTGTGTTTGCAAGGGCATGCGTGTGTCTGTAAGGAAGGGTACGAGTGTGTCTGTAAGGAAGGGTATGAGTGTGTCTGTAAGGAAGGGTATGAGTGTGTCTGTAAGTAAGGGTACGAGTGTGTATGTAAGGAAAGGTATGAGTGTGTCTGTAAGGGTATGAGTGTGTCTGTAAGTAAGGGTACGAGTGTGTATGTAAGGAAAGGTATGAGTGTGTCTGTAAGGGTATGATCGTGTCTGCAAGGGTATGCTTGTGTCCGGGATCCCTGAGTATAATCGTGTCTATAATCTCTGGGTATGATTCTTTCTGGGATCTCTAGGTATGAGTGTGTCTGCAGTCCCTGGTTGTAATTGAGTCTGTAAGGGTATGATTGTGTCTGTAAGGGTTTGATGGTGTCTATGACCATGGGTATGATTGTGTCTGTGACCGCTGGGTATGATTGTGTCTGCGATCACTGGGTATGATTGTGTATGTAAGGGTATGAGTGTGTCTGCAGTCCATGGGTGTGATTGTGTCCGTGACCATGGGTATGATTGTGCCTGTGATCCCTGGGTATGAATGTGTATGTGATTTCTGAGTATGATTGTGTCTGTAAGGGTGTGAGTGTGTCTGCAATCTCTGGGTATTATTGTGTCTGTGATTCCTGGGTATGATTGTGTCTGTGATTCCTGGGTATGATTGTGCCTGCAACCCTTGGGTATTATTGTTTGTAAACCTTGGGAATTATTGCCTACAAACCCTGGGTATGATTGTCTATAAACTCTGGGTATGATTGTCTACAAACCCTGGGTATGATTGTCTATAAACTCTGGGTATGATTGTCTACAAACTCTGGGTATGATTGTCTATAAACTCAGGGTATGATTGTCTACAAACTCTGGGTATGACTGTCTACAAACTCTGGGTATGATTGTCTATAAACTCTGGGTATGATTGTCTACAAACTCTGGGTATGGTTGTCTACAAACTCTGGGTACGATTGTCTTCAAACTTTGGGTATGATTGTCTACAAACTCTGGATATAATTGCCAATAAACTTTGGGTATGAGTGTATCTGGGTATGAATGTGTGCAATCCCTGGGTATGAGTGTCTGCAGTTCTTTGCACGTGTCAGCATGGACAGGGCCGGCCTCGCCTGCTCTGAAGATTAACTTGTTGGTGGACTGAACATTTTCCTCACATGCTAATCATGCTTGTGCGCGAACGTCATCGCCACCCCCTCCCCCACCCCCCATCCCCCAATCCGACCTACTCGATCTTGAGTGGTGGTCTGGGTTCTAGTTTTTTGTGGTGTTTTTTTTTTTGATGAGACGATAAACCGAAGACCCGTCCGCATAATACATTCAGAGCCCGTTGAAGACCTCCCCCCCTCCCCCCGTCCCCCCGTCCCCCTCCCCCGGCCCCACGACTGAAGCAACAAGGGAGGTATCCCTGGCGACATTCCCCTGGAAAAGGGCCATGCTGATAGGAAACAAATACACATGCAGACACTGTTCTTTTGGCAGCACGATTTCGCGTGGGGAGAATATCCCGAATTTCACGTTGATAAATCTGCCATGACTGAAAGTAGTAACCCATACGATACAATACAATATAATACAATACATTACAATACAATATCATACACTACACTACACTACACTACACTGCACTGCACTGCACTGCACTACACTACACTGCACTGCAGTACACTACCCTACACTGCACTGCACTGCACTACCCTACACTGCACTGCACTACACTACACTGCACTGCAGTACACTACCCTACACTGCACTGCACTGCACTGCACTGCACTGCACTGCACTACACTACCCTACACTGCACTGCACCGCACTACACTACAATACACTACACCACACTTCACTACACTGCACTGCACTACACTACACTACACTGCACTAAACCACACTACATTACACTACACTGCACTGCACTACACTACACTGCACTACACTACACTACACTACACCACACTGCACTGCACTACACTACACTACACTGCACTGCACTACACTACGCTGCACTGCACTGCACTACACTACACTGCACTGCACTACACTACACTGCACTGCACTACACTACCCTACACTGCACTGCACTGCACTACACTACCCTACACTGCACTGCACCGCACTACACTACAATACACTACACTACACTTCACTACACTACACTGCACTGCACTGCACTGCACTACACTACACTACACTATACTACGCTGCAATGCAATAAAGTACATGACAATATCACAGGATAGTAAATCACTGTTTGGAAATTTCCTATCAACATAGTGACTAAGCACATTGAAAAACGATTTCTTACTCAATATAAATTGTTCACTTCATTTATCATTATACAGTTTTTCCCGGAACTGTAAATTCTTAGCAAAGTATGTAACTCTCTCTGAAAGCCACACTGTTTTCTCCAGGCAAAACATGTAGGTCGCCGCTGTATTGTGCCACTCCCTTGTTTTTTCTTTTTGTCTGCTTATTGGCTGTATCTCGTGTCCTAGACCATAGAAGGGAAGTTATCGGTTTATGGAGAAGAGAAGAAAAAAAGGAAACACAATTTCTGGCACGACTTTTACCACCAACGTTAGCAGCCACAAAAGCAACAATGCACCTCTCCTTGCACACATGCGCACGCGAGCGCGCGTGCACACACGTACACACACACACGCGCGCGCGCGCGCACGCACGCACGCACGCACATATGCGCACGCGCTCGCGCGGGTGGGGGGTTGGGGGTGGGGGAGGGTAACACAGAGACAACAAAGAGAGAGACGGACAGGGAAAGAAACAAGTTAAGGAGTGACAAAGCAAGTGTGTGTGCGTGCGTGCGTGCGTGCGTGTGTGTGTGTGTGTGTGTGTGTGTGTGTGTGTGTGTGTGTGTGGTCAAATTGCCACGGCCATTTACTGAAGGAAATCCGACTGAAGTAAACCAGCGCAAACCCAGCCAGTACACACAGCAGCACCTCTTTAGGTTGGTGATCAGAATCTCTCCATACTGAAGATGGCACCTCCAAACACCATTAAAGATACATGTACTTGGTGGATTTTATTATTTTTTATTTCTAGTTATTTTTTTAATTTTATTCTTTTATATCGAGGATAATGGAATAAGCACTGGTGTGCTTTTTTACATCTAATCCCCGTGTGTATGCGGTTTGTAAATTCTGTCATCTGTTCCCACAGGCACACAATGGCCTACTCTTTCGAAAAGCGGAACAGGATTTAACGTGTGCGCAAGATGTTCTGCGTGCGCTCGCACGCGGTGCCTCGGTTTATAGTCTCATCCGAAGGACTTTTGGGGAGAGTGGAGTCTGCACTGATGTTAACTCCAGGGGAATCCCCTTGAACGGGAATCGAATCAGGGTCGTCAGATTGCCAGCGCAATGTTCTAACCACTAGGCTATCCCGTCCCCGTGGATCGGTGCACCTGCCTAGAAGCAAAAAACCAGGGTTCAAATGTGGGGTGGTTTGATCCCCGTTTTTGCCCGAAACTTTTCCCCCGTCCACTAAGACCGTGAGTGATGGTCTGGGTGTTGGTCTTTCGGATGAGACGATAAACCGAAGTGTCGTGTATAACATGCATTTGGCGCACGTAAAAGAAACCCACGGTGGCAAGAGAGTTGTCCCTGGCAAAATGTTGTAGAAAGAAGCCACTCTGATAGGGAAAACAAATACATATGCAGACAGGAAAAAGAAAAAAAAGCATGGGTGGCGCTGGTCTTGTGGCAACACGCTTTTCTCGGGGAGAGCATCCCGAAATGCACATAGATAATTCTGCTGACTTAAAGGGGTATGCAATACAATACAATACAATTACAATACACGTACATGGCAAAACCGTGTATCTCCATTTTTCACATTTTCGAGAAAATTCCACGTTTGTGTGTTTTCTCTTTATTCAATAGAAACAAAATGGTGGCTTTTTTTAAAGTCCCACTAAGTGTGGACAGCATAATTATGAAGTTTTATACTTAACGTTTTTGGAATCATGCCGAAATTTATTTTTTTTATTACTTTTTTTTTGGGGGGTCCCAGTCTAGTAAGTGGTTGTTGCAATTTACGGGGTGGGGTTGGGGGATGGGGGGTGGGGGTGGATCTTGATGAGATCTTGATTTGGGCTGTGGCCAAAACGGAAGACCACGTCGGAAGTGAAAAACAAAACATCGTGGTCCCTTAGGCAGCACTCCACAGATAACGCAAACAGTTGTCAGTATCTTTCTGGGTAGCAGTTCTGCTGTTTCTCTATCTAAGACAGTGAAAATGAGTTGTGTATTTGTTTTAGAGTTCAGGAGGTAAAAATCATGTTAGATAAGACTAAGAAGGGTGAAAATGATCGTAACTCACGTACAAGAACCCAAGGCAACAAAAGACTTGTCCCTAGTATGAAATTCCATAGAAGAAAATCACTCTTATAAGATAAAAAAAAATGCACACACCGATAGGAAAAGTCTCTCTCTGTATAATAGTTAAAGGTGGAGCATGCTCTTGTAGCTGCACGCTCTCACAAGAGAAAGCAGCCCGAAATTCACGCAGAGCACTCCGCCATGAATGAAAGTTATATACAATACAATAAAGTGCAATAGAATAGAAGGTATGTGTGTCTGGCTGTGTGTACTCGCGTGAGCGGGCGTACGAACACTGGTGTGCGAGACATAACTCTCTCACTTTGAAATGAACAAGGCATGTTGAATGACAAAACCAGCACAATTTTATTATTCAAAAAAAACTGTACACATTTTTTATTTTCACATTCTTATACATACACACACACAACTTATATAATGCAGGTGGGATTCAAGTATGATAATGATCACTGACAATGATAATATCAGTAAATGACAATATTATCATCCTAAGCACATTGATGCGAAAGAAAGAGAGAGAGAGAGGGAGAGACAGACAGACACAGACAGACAGACAGAGACAGAGACAGAGCGAGAGAGAGAGAGAGAGAGAGAGAGAGAGAGAGAGAGAGAGAGAGAGAGAGAGAGAGAGAGAGAGAGAGAGAGAGAAACAAAAACCAGTAAAATTGACGTGGTAATTTAACCAAACAAGCCCCTTCTCCTTTCTTTCAGAACAACAAAACGAAAAAAATCAAGCAGTTTTTTTTTATCAGCATCAATTGCATAAACATCAAGCAATAAAAACACACGTAAATACATAGAGACACCCAGCAACAAAGATTAAAACAGAATTGAACAAGGAATAGGCAGTAAAGACAATCTTGCACACGTGTTTAAAAGAAAACAACAACCCCAACAAACAAAAAATTCCAAAACAAGGCATAAAATAAATAATGTTAGAATTCACGTATGTGTAAGTTGATACTGATGGGCTCGTTCATATTATAGTCTTTGTGTTTTTTCAGATTTAGAGAGAGAGAGGGGGAGGGGAGGGGGGTGTCATATTTCAGTCTGGTTTATTTCCAATCCCTTGTATTAAACTGAAAAGAACATAAAAATCCATAAGCGAAAGAATGAATAATTAATACAATCAATAAAAAAAGCAAAGCCAAAAAACAACAACAAACAAACAACCCCCCCAAAAAAAAAACACACACACATAGCCCCCCCCCCCCCCCCCCCCCCCAAAAAAAAGAGCCAAAAAGAAAGCCTATCCTGAATAGTTAATATGTAAAAAATAAAATAAGCGATCTCGAAATCAAATATTCAAATATATCTTTAAAAAAGTAAATGTACCCCCCCCCCTAAAAAAAAAAGAAGCCAAAAACCCCCCAACAAAACCAAACCCTAACAACAAAGAAACAAATTAACTAACACGAAAGAGAAAAAATCTTTGATGAAAAAAACAAAGAATTTGAAACAAGTTAGGTCTATCTGTTACAGGGAGTGGATTTTCTGTGCACAAAAAAAGGTTAACAATATAAAAAAATAAATAAATAAAGTCTTCAAAACACTAATAATTACAAGAGCAACAAAGACATAAGTAAAAAGAAAAACAAGAAACAAATGAGACAAAGAAATCGTATGGTATTCCCATAATTATGTACCCATCAGAACAAGATTTAAAAAAAATCATTGTTTGTTAATGTTGATTGAAAGGAACGCAGCCTCAGGTGCCAAGATGTAATGGTTTTACAGGCTTATTTTCTATCAGCAGTTTGAGCTGAACCTGCAAAATCAAATCACCACTACACATGGATTTTTCTCACGATCCAATCACTTGAGTTTAGTGAAGAAGCGATCGTCGCATACATAACAGGTATCAATGATAACTATGAGACAATAACAACAAAAACAATATGTAAATGCACAGACACAAGCGTGCCAACCACACACCACACACACACACACCACATCCGCACGCACGCACGCACCACACACACACACACACACACACACACACACACACACACACAACACACACACAGGTACCTACGTGTAAACGGTAGGCTGTGTTTCGTACTATGTCCAGTACTTAAAACACCGGCTTTGTACACAAGAAACTGGGCGGTGTTCTCATATTGATTAAAAACGGAATGGGAAAAAGTATTAATAAATACCATCAGCATTTTATACAGATCTGCCGCTTTTTTTAAATTTTTTTTTTAGAAACCAACAAATGTAAAAGTTGAGACGAAAAAAGCAAATTATTGTAAGAAAAATACGAAAATGAGGGCTGCCTTCACACACACACACACACACACACACACACACACACACACACACACACACACACACACACACACACACTATACAAACGCGCGCGAAAACATAAACAATTGCAGCCAAAACCACACAAAGGTAAAGTGATAAACCAAAAATAAAACCAATCACACACTCATCTGATGTACAGTACTGTATTCATAACAGCAAGTCCCACATAGTTGTTCACAGTATTATCTTTTTAAACGGTATTATAGATAACAGTTATTACTTTCACACTCAAAATCAGCATTTCATATACAACAGTGAGATCAGTATTTATTCTGAAGCATAAACAAAACACAAACACGTCACACATCACACAACACAAACAAACATACACACACACACACACACATACACCTCCCCCTCTACACACACACAAACAGACAGACACACACACACACACAGACAAACACGCACACATACACATTTCAATCCATCAAAATACGTTTCATCATAAGAGCATTCAGTTGTCACACACACACACACGCCTTCCCCCCCCCCCCCCCTCCCAACACACACACAAACGCACTTCAATCCATCAAAATACGTTCAACTATAAGAACACAAAGCTATAAACACACACACACCACACACACACACACACACACACACACACACACACACACACACACACACACGCACACACTTCAATCCATCAATGATTCAGTCATAAGAACATCCCAGCTGCGAGACAGTCATACGGAAAGCTGTGTTTAGCATCCCCAAACAAAGCTGTTGATGGACAGGTAACAGGATCGTCAAATCAGGGCTGACCACACTCAGAGGCAACCATACTGCGTAATTTCAGGGCAACAAGCAGACAGGCAAGGCAGCAGAAAAAAACAGGAGGCAGGGGGTTGGGGGTGGCGGGGAGGGGAGGGGGGGGGGTAACTGGGAGGGGGGGGGGGGGTTGGGTTGGCAGGCTAGTGGTTAGAGCACTGCGCTCGCGGTTTGACATCAGGCCCGGGATCAAGCCCAGGCTCCACCCACGTTTAACGGGATTTTTCTTCTGGAGTTAACCACATTAGTGCTGACATCAATTCTCCCCTAAAAATCCTTCGGATGAGACTCTAAAACAAAGCTGAGGACCCTGTGTACGAACGCACGCAGAACATCTTGCGCTTAATGTTAAAACCCGTTCTGCCTTTCAGAAGAGTGGGCAAATGGGAGCTAGAAAGAACGGATGACAAAAAGAAAAACGCATGCACACTGGTGTCGTGTTTAGTAGACATCATCCCCGAAGTCGGAATGCGGTTACCTCAATGGCGGGAAAAAAACGTCGCACACACAAACATCTCTCCATTAGTAAGCCTTGGTGCGCCGATGAACGAAAAAAAACCACCTCCACCAAAATAAAACAAAAACAAACAAAAACATAAACGAAGACCCCCCCCCCCCCCCCACCCACCCCCAAGAAAAAGAAACAACACCCCCCCCCCCCAACAAAACAACAGAAAAGCAAAACAAAACAGCATCGAGCAAGTAGATACGCCCCCCCCCCCCCCCCCCCCCCAAACCTAAAAAATCGTAAAGAAAACTGTAAACAAAAATACATAATATATAACTATGAAATTATATCCCCCCCCCCCCCCAAATCTGGAATGGGTACTGTATTTCGTGTTTGTATAGAATTATTCTATAAGGTTTTGGGGCCGAGTTTTGGAATGAACAAAAAGAGACCTGATAAAACTGGATAAAGGAAATGGACATGATAGTGGATCAGTGGCCTGGAGGGGACGAACTTACAATCTCGCTGTGCTTGCCTGCCTGTATACCTGTCTCTCTGCCTGCCTGCCTACCTGCCTGCCTGTATACCTGTCTCTCTGCCTGCCTGTATACCTGTCTCTCTACCTGCCTACCTGCCTGCCTGTATACCTGTCTCTCTGCCTGCCTGCCTGTATACCTGTCTCTCTGCCTGCCTGTATACCTGTCTCTCTGCCTGCCTGTAGACCTGTCTCTGCCTGTATACCTGTCTCTCTGTCTGCCTGCCTGCCTGCATGTGTGTGTGTGGGAGTGAAGCAGATGATTGTGCATTGTGTACGTTATCTGACCTCTCTTGCTCAGAACTGCCGGCCTGTCGTTGATATGCTTGTGTAAGCATATACACATGATTATGTGACTTTCGAAGTAAGTATCGTTTCAACTAAAACACACATTGAACATCATTTGCAACACTTTCTACACCTCTCTCTCTCATTTGCTTCTTTTCTCCAAATCGTTCCTCTCAATGCTGTTGGGCGTTCACCAGCTTAACATCATGGGGATCGGTCAACCAGTTTATGCACTCTGTCTCACTCCTCACACCTGGGACTCACAGGTAGACTGCATATACACACAGGATGATAACTTTGCCCGTATGACTCTTTTCTTCATGTACCTCATCATAAAAAGGCAGTCATACTCCGCCTTCACAAATTTTCTCCTTTGAAAAAGAGTACAGGTTGTGTGTGTGTGATTCTTTGCATGGACCTCGCTATAATAAGGCAGTCATACTCCGCTTTCAGAATACTTTTTCTCCTTTGAAAGAAGTGTACAAGTTGTTATTGCTAGGAGCTAGCTAGTCCTGGCTGAGGACAATGTCAACCATAACATTGTCGAGTATAACACTACCAGTCTATTGCATACAGACCCTGGCGCCCAGCTTTCTATGGAGAACTGATAACGCTTATGGACAGTACAGGGCCAGTCCACCTCTTCCCTATGATTCGTCTTTTCTCTTCTCTCTCTGAACTACGAAGAAACCATAAGTCAGATAACGTACACAGTACACATCTACTGTCCCCTTTCCCATACACAGCCATGCAGGCAGACAGACAGACAGGCAGGCAGACAAGGAGACAGGCAGGGAGTCAGGCAGACAGCCAGGGAGTCAGGCAGACAGACAGACAGGCAGGGCGTCAGGCAGACAGACAGGCAGGCAGGGCGTCAGACAGACATCAGACAGACAGGGAGTTAGGCAGACAGACAGGCAGGGCGTCAGGCAGACAGACAGGGAGACAGACAGACAGACAGACAGGCAGGGAGTCAGGCAGACAGACAGGCAGGGAGTCAGGCAGACAGGGAGTCAGGCAGGCAGACAGGCATGGAGTCAGGCAGACAGACAGGCATGGAGTCAGGCAGACAGACAGACAGGCAGGGAGTCAGGCAGACAGACAGACAGGGAGTCAGGCAGACAGGGAGTCAGGCAGGCAGGCAGGCAGACAGGCAGGGAGTCAGGCAGGCAGGCAGGCAGGGAGTCAGGCAGACAGACAGGCATGGAGTCAGGCAGACAGACAGGCAGGGAGTCAGATAGACAGACAGGGAGTCAGGCAGACAGACAGGCAGGAAGTCAGGCAGACAGACAGGCAGGGAGTCAGGCAGACAGACAGACAGACAGGCAGGGAGTGAGACAGACAGACAGACAGACAGACAGGGAGTCAGGCAGAAAGACAGACAGACAGACAGACAGACAGACAGGGAGTCAGGCAGACAGAGAGTCAGGCAGACAGACAGGCAGGGAGTCAGGCAGGCAGGCAGGCTGACAGACAGACAGGCAGGGAGTCAGACAGACAGGGAGTCAAGCAGACAGACAGACAGACAGGGAGTCAAGCAGACAGACAGACAGACAGGCAGGGAGTCAGACAGACAGACAGACAGGCAGGCAGGGAGTCAGACAGACAGGGAGTCAAGCAGACAGACAGACAGACAGGGAGTCAGGCAGACAGACAGACAGACAGGGAGTCAGACAGACAGACAGACAGGCAGGGAGTCAGACAGACAGACAGACAGGCAGTCAGACAGACAGGGAGTCAAGCAGACAGACAGACAGACAGGGAGTCAAGCAGACAGACAGACAGACAGGGAGTCAAGCAGACAGACAGACAGACAGACAGGGAGTCAGGCAGACAGACAGACAGGCAGGCAGGGAGTCAGACAGACAAGGAGTCAAGCAGACAGACAGACAGACAGGGAGTCAGGCAAACAGACAGGCAGGGAGTCAGACAGACAGACAGACAGGGAGTCAGGCAGACAGACAGGGAGTCAGGCAGACAGACAGACAGGCAGGGAGTCAGACAGACAGGCAGGCAGGGAGTCAGGCAGCCAGACAGACAGACAGGGAGTCAGGCAGACAGACAGACAGGGAGTCAGGCAGACAGGGAGTCAGGCAGTCAGACAGGCAGGCAGTCAGGCAGACAGGGAGTCAGGCAGACAGGGAGTCAGGCAGACAGGCAGGGAGTCAGGCAGTCAGACAGACAGGCAGGGAGTCAGACAGACAGGGAGTCAGGCAGACAGACAGACAGGGAGTCAGACAGACAGACAGGGAGTCAGGCAGACAGACAGACAGGCAGGGAGCCAGGCAGACAGACAGACAGGGAGTCAGGCAGACAGACAGACAGGGAGTCAGACAGACAGACAGGCAGGCAGGGAGTCAGGCAGACAGACAGACAGGCAGGGAGTCAGACAGACAAACAGACAGGCAGGGAGTCAGGCAGGCTGGACAGGCATGCATGTGCGTTCGCTCTCTCTCTCTCTCTCACGCACACACACAGAACAGGTAATTTATATTAACCACACAACACAACACACAACAAAATACGTACACACACACGCGCGCGCGCGCGCGAACGCGCGCACACACACACACGCACGCACATACACACACAAATACACACACACATCTATGACATAACATAAAGGCCCTATTGAACACTAAGTCTCTTGGCATGCAATGAGGCTTTACAGTGTCTGCTAATGCTTTAATTAACTTACCCTTTAATTTCAACTTAACTGGCAGTATGGACGGTAAAAGCAACACACTGGATAATAAACACAGCCGCAACAGCAGCAATAATAATAATAATAATAATAATAATAATAATAATAATAACGATGATGATGATGATGATAATGGTGATAATGGTGATAATTGCAACAATACCAATAATGATGATGATGATGATAATGATGGTGATGATGACCTGCTGATAGTAATAAGGGTGATAACAATAACAGTATCAATAATGATAATGATGGTGACGATGAAACTGATGATAATTGCAATAAAGATAATAACAACATAAAAGTCATAGAAACAGCAGTCGTGTATCTACGCAATGAAAAATGACGATCTTTTGGGCACCCCCACCCCACCCCTCAATAATCAAGACAGCAGTTGTTGATCATCAAAACTGTTATGTTATTGATGTTATTTGTGAAATAATTAAAGGCTTTATATTCTCTGCTATAATCTCCAGCATTCAGTCCATCGTCAAATATATAAATAATGACAAATAACGATAATAATGATACTGATGACGACGATGATGATAATGATGATGGCGATGATGATAATGATAATAATAATAGTAACAATGATGATGATGATGATAATAATAATAATAGTGATGATAATAATAGTAATGCTGCTGCTGATGATAGTAATAATAATAATAATAATAATGATAATGATGATGATGATGGTAACAACGATGATGAAAACGATCACATAAAAAATGAAATATCATAAAGATTTGAAAACATTAAAGTTCATGGCAATTTTAGTTGTTGCTGATTGCAAGATGGCAGCACGTCAATCAATCAATCAATCAATTTTGCTCATTGGCAGCCCATTTCAGGAGAAAAAAAAGCAGCATTGTGGACAGTTTCAGAACAGCCAGTTAAATACACGGTGTCAAGTTGATGAGCAAAATGTTTTGGGTCATCTTTCTTGTAGCATATTCAGCATTTTCAAACACACACACACACACACACACACACACACACACACACACACACACACACACACACACACACACACACACCACTCTCTCTCTCTCTCTCTCTCTCTCACTCACTCGCCGCTCGCTCGTCACTCACTATCACTCACTCACTCACTCACTCACTCACAAAGATGTCCAATCAAAAGAAGAAGAAGAAGACGCACACACAGATACACACACGCGCTCGCGCGCGCGCGCGCACACACACACACGCACGCACGCACACACAGACACACACACACTCTCTTCCTCTCTCTCTCCAGCAGAATCCTATCTTTCTTGCCAAGAAACATAGTGTAGGCCTGTAAGTTGCAAGATAATCAATCTGTGGCGGTGGAATCAACACTAATGTTTAAATAAAGGGGACAGACACACAGTGAAAATCAAACAATTATGCAGTCACTGACATCATCATCATATAGAAGGGGGAAGGAAGGAAGGAAGGAAGGGTGGGTGGGTGGGGGAGGGGAGCCGAGGTATGTTGAACAAATGTACATCAAACAAATCGGCAGAAAAATCACTGCTCAAACACACACACATACAGAGCAACCACTGCCTTCTAACTCTCAAGGCACACTGCCAAAGAAGTCAACATGGCCATATAAGCCATCCCGGCCAAAGAGGTCATCACGGCCATAGAAGTCAACACGGCCATAGCAATCAACACGGCCATAGCACATGGCAACAATCAACCGGCCCAGAAGTCACATAGCCAAACAAGTCAACACAGCCAACAAAGTCAGCACGGCCAAATAAGTCAACACGGCCAAAGAAGTCAAATCAGCAATCCTTGTAAACATTAGTTTTTAGCCGTGCACACGTTTTTCAAACTGGAACAAACACAACAAGCGGGTATGGCAGCTTTGAATGAATGCATTGTCAGTAAGAAAAAACCCACAGAGAAAACAAAATTGTGGCGAAGAAATCGATCTATGCACATAGAACAGTACAACATTGTTAAGTAAAGGTAGTCTCGCATCATCTGTCGTCATTTTGCAGCTAAGTGACTGAAATCGGACACGTTTTGGCGTAAGTCTTGTGGCCGTTGATCTCCGCTCGTTCGCGAAGTTTCCAACAAAATGGCACAGCAGTTTCTGTTTGTTTGCTTTTTTTGTTTCTTTTTGCATTCAGACCACTTCCAGAGACAGAAAGAAAAACGGGAATCAAGCTAGGAATGTATACAAAGTGACTGAGCATTTCACACATTTTTCCCAACTGTCTTCAGTGAATACTTTGATGCATTAACTTCCGTTTTTTTAAATTTATTTTAAATTTAAAAAAATTTATTCTTTTATATCGAGGATAATGGAATAAGCACTCATGTGCTTTTTTACATCCAGTCCCCGTGTGTATGCGGTTTTGTATATTCTGTCATCTGTTCCCGTTTCGCTACAGAAGCATCTCAGTCTTAAAAAGATCTTCAATCTTAACAGACTTGAAAGAATTTCTAGATTTATAGTTACTCCTGGTAAAGATTTTGTTCTTAGACTTGAGCAGTACTAAAAGATGGTCAAGATGTAAGATGTGCAAGAAATAAGATGTCCCAGAAATAAGGACTCCCAAAGGTAAAATAAGAGGTAAATAAGGTAAGATAAAAGAAATAAAATTATCTCAAAGGTATCCCAAAGATAAGATGTCCCATGATGTCCCAGTGGTAAAATGCCCTAGGAGTACTTGACGAGCGTATCAATGTGACCTTTTTCCTTACACCCATACATTTTTTTTTTCCAACTCTCACTTCGAACTGGGATGGTCGTTAAATTCGTTGTTTCTTTTTATACATAACATGGCAGTTGTTTCGATTGTCATTTACATCTGAGCACAGTTACACTCACAAACTCCCTGTCCTTCTCTCCGTCCCTGACTTTGCCAGTCTTCAGCACAGCACAGTGCTTCGTTAACAGTACATTGGTGAAGTCTCTTTCATGGACTGGGTCTAAGCCCCGGATTCTGTTTGGTACCAAGCCCCGGATTCTGTTTGGGAATAAGTGCTGTATTCTGTTTGTTACCAAGCCCCGGATTCTGTTTGGGAATAAGTGCTGTATTCTGTTGTTACCAAGCCCCGGATTCTGTTTGGGAATAAGTGCTGTATTCTGTTGGTTACCAAGCCCCGGATTCTGTTTGGGAATAAGTGCTGTATTCTGTTGGTTACCAAGCCCCGGATTCTGTTTGGGAATAAGTGCTGTATTCTGTTGGTTACCAAGCCCCGGATTCTGTTTGGGAATAAGTGCTGTATTCTGTTGGTTACCAAGCCCTGGATTCTGTTTGGAAGAGAGAGAGGGAGAGAGAGAGCGAGAGAGAGAGAGAGCGAGAGAGAGAGAGAGAGAGAGAGAGGTGGGTGGGAGGGAGGGAGGGAGACAGACAGAAAGACAGAACGACATGGATATACAAACTTCAGGTACTCTACAGGCTTAAAGTTCAAACAGCTGAATCACTCAACCAGCTTATGTTAATACGTAAGACTCCTCACCCACTAAAAGCGTGACCCAGCATTATCATCACGCGGCAGTCTAAAACCAACTTCCTATACCCTCGTACCCCCCCCCCCCCCCCTTCCCTCCCCCCCATCCCCCCTGTTCCACAATTTCAAGAAAAATACAATTTGCAGACAGAAACAACACGCAGAGGAACCAGCAACACAAGTCTTTCTACAATTATTATTTTTGGCGCTTCCTGCATGCTGTTCTTCTTCCATCTGAGAACAAGTCCATCTTTGCTTTGAACGTGTTGGCTCGACCTTTTTTTTTCGTCTCACCAAAAAAGCACTCTTTCTGTCAACGACGATAACCACGATAGGGGTGATGCACAGGGACACTGACAGTTGTCCTACACCCAACTTCCTCCATCTCCTCGTGGTGTGTTGTGGTCAGTTGAATGAAGTCAGGGTGTTCATTCCAACACTGCACACAGTAAGTTGTCCCCGTCCTTCGTTTGTCCACCGACAACTCTTGAAGACTTCAGACAGCTAGGTGTTTTCTTTTCTGTTTGTTAGTTTGCTATTGTTTGCGTTTTTCGCTGATGGCACTGTGACGTCACGTAGAAGAAGCTGCCGTGGATTCTGCAACAAAAAAGCAGACAACAGGTGTTAATATGAAAAGAGGTCTTTATTTCATTTAGGGTTAACGTTGGTTTTATTTTTATCTGGTCAAAGTGGGGAGAATTATGCAAGATGGTCAAATGGGGGTGGGGGGGGGGGGGGGGGGGGGGGGGGGGTATGGGGATGGGAAGAAGTTCCGAAGATCTGTGACTTAAAAAAAAAAAAGCCAAACCAAAAAACAAATCTTTAGAGTATGACAGCATGCAGCCGTTTGAAATAGAAAAAAATCAAACCCCAAAATATTGAAGTTAATGGTAGATATTTAATAAGAGCACAAAAAAGGAAGAAAAAACAATGCAACCCCCCCCCCCCCCCCCGTCCAACACACACGCACAGACACACATAAAACAACATAGCGAAAACAAAAGAAAGTTTAAAGACAACACGAAGATAGAACATCACGACTTTAAAATAAAATCTTAGAAAACAAAAGAAACAACTTAAAAAATAATAAACTTAAAACAAACAACTTAAAAAAAACCTTAAGATAAACAACTTAAAAAAACAACAAACTTAAGATAAACAACTTAACGAAGTAAACTTAAAACAAACAACTTAAAAAACCCAACAAACTTAAGATAAACAACTTAACGAAGCAAACTTAATACAAACAACTTAAAAAACAACAAACTTAAGATAAACTAATTAACACAAACTGAAAACAACAAAGCAACTAAAGCAAAACAACAATACTACTACTACTACTACTAATAATAATATGCTTTGTTGTCCAAAACCTATATGCCCATTTAGACATTCCTTCCTGGGGAGAGAGGAGATGGTATTGGTTTTGTTTTGGGTTGTTTTGTTTTGCTTTTGCTCCCTCAAATAAAACAAATATGACGCGCATGAAAAAGAATGATATTTTCAATCTGGTTTTCAGTACAGTTTACAACGGGGATTTTTTTTTCGGTGAAAAAATAAATTTCACTGTCAATTTTAATAATTTGTTTTCTCTTTGAAAATAGACAGAATCTATAACAGTATTTCACAATCAATTTTCAAAATGATTTTTTTTCCTGTACAGAGAGAATTAGACATGTTTTATTCACACTTGCTCAGTTCTGAGAAATAAACAATAGATATTAGATGTGCCACTTGCTGTTTATCATGGTGAAATGAGTTATTCCAGTAGTTGTCTTTGAAAGGTCAGATATTTTGTATTTTGATCCAAGTGATACCATTTTCAGATGGGCTTCATTCATTTCTGCAGTTGCCAGGTCAGGTCGCAGTTACAAGTATTTTATTTTAGATACAGGAGCCGAAAGCGAAGTTTTTTGTAAGCTTATAAAATGTTTGGGGGAAAGATAAAAATCCCGTTTATCATCATATATGCCACAAGGCTTGTGTATACACATAATTCATCAATCAAATGAGATTATGTATCGAACACACACACCCACACACACACCCACACCCACACACATGCACACAACACTCCCTCGCGCGCGCGCGCGCGCGTGCACGCACGCACGCACACACACACACACCGCGCGCAAATATTTGCTGCTTTAAAAAAAGATAAGCTCAGAATATCAATTATATTGTTTTCTGTTTTGAAGAGCCGGCATAGTTAGGGTGGGAGTGAGGGGGGCGGGGCGAAGGTTGCCATGAAAATGATAGTTTATTGTAAACAGAAAGGAAATATTGTCCTGGCAATTTATCTCTCCTTTTGTTGAGTAGTCCATGGGTAAAAATAACCAAACCCTATCTTAATCGTTGTGTGTGTGTATGTGTGTGTGTGTGTGTGTGTGTGTGTGTGGAGAGAGAGAGAGAGAGAGAGAGACAGAGACAGAGAGACAGACACAGGGACAGAGAGACAGAGAGAGAGAGAGAAGAGAGAGAGAGAGAGAGAGAGAGAGAGAGAGAGAGAGAGAGAGAGAGAGAGAGAGAGAGAGAGAGAGAGAGAGAGAGATGCGCGCGCATACACAACAGACGCAGAGACAAATGACACGGTCCACCAAATGAAAATCACATCAACAAATTTGCTTTCATATCTCAAAAAACCATGTTTTAAAAAAAAAAGTTGTCAGACCAACTAACATAGTTCTTTCAGTTAAGCACAAGTGAAAAAAAGACCCCCATATGTCATAATTTTGTTTTCCATTTCATGTATGAATATAATTAAAATCTCACATGAAGCACCCGATATTACTTTACAGTGTACACAACCAGCCTTGTCCTCAAGCAAGGTCCTTTCAGTGAGCCACCCCCAAAAGTTAAAAAGTCAAGTGAAGTGAAGTCAAGTCAAAAACACTTTAATCATCCCATGAAGGGCAATTACAAATCCGCCCCCCCCCCCCCCCCCCCCCCCCCCCCCACCAATTAACCAAACTCAAAACACCAGCAAAACAGAAAACAAAACAAACAAACAAACAAACAAACAACAACAACAACAACAACAACAACAACAACAACAACAACAACAACAACAAACAACGGACAGTGAAACGTAATCCAGTGATCAGCTGTGTAGCTGCAGGAGCATTAGCAAAAGCCACACTATCGTTATTATTATTTTAAAAATATTATTATTATTATTAACATTATTATTATAATCATTATTATCATCATTACCTACGTTTACATCTAGTTTGCAAGTACAAACGCGAATATCCCCGATACATACTTATGTACAAGTTCTTACAAACTGGTTGGTAGACACTAATCTTACTGAAAGTTTTGTTGTTGTTTTTTAAGTTCTTACACTATAGATGTACACCACTCCATGGTTGTGTGTGTGTGTGTGTGTGTGTGTGTGTGTGTGTGTGTGTGTGTGTGTGTGTGTGTGTGTGTGTACAAGACGTTTTTCTTCATTGTAAAACTAAAAGGACGGGTTAAAGTTGTAAAACTGTACACCATTTTCTTCTCTTTTTTGCTTTTTCCTTATTATTATTATTTTATTTCTTTTTTTCAAGACTTTAAAATTTTCAAATAAGTCTATAGCACTGTCACTACATTGTAGGTATCTATCATTACGCGTCACTCTCGATGCCCCCCCCCCCCCCCCCCCCCCCCCCCCCCCCCCCCCCCCCCCCCACCGCAACCCCCTCCCACCTTAACCTTACCGCGTTACTTACATTAAGTTGGGGGAGGGGAGGGGGTTCTCAATCGACATGTGTTTAGCTTATCAACTCTCCTTCTTCCTCTGCGTTTGTCATTCTCACTTTTCCATAGTCTTAAAGTATTAATTTTTTAAACAAACTTTCATCTGAATTTTGCCCCAGTGTTTATCATGCTAATTTTTAACGAGGCTATTAATTTGCGTTTTTCATACAAACTTGTCTACAACTATCAAACAACAGATTGTTTACACTATCTTAATCTCAATTTAACAGCGATTTTCACACGAACTTTCTTCCAGTGTTAATGCGGGTTTTTTAATGCTAATTACCCCCTCCCTGTTCTACTACCCCCCCCCCCCCCACCCCCCTCACACGCTTAAAGTATTTCATATATCAATTCTTTCTCGATCTATATGCGGTTTTGTTCATATTAACTTTTCTCCAGTCCATAAGTGTTTTTATATTAACTCTTGCTCAATCCAAATACTTTTTCTTTTCCCCAGTCCAAAAGCGTTTTAATGTCAACTTTTTCTTAATGTAAATTCGTTTTGTTCTTATGAACTTTTTCCCAGTCTAAAAGTGTTTTTATAACTCTTTCTCAACCCAAATACGGTTAGTTTGGTTTTTCATATCAACCGTCGCTCTTTCTGTATTTCTGGTCCATGATCTGGAATGACATCCCTCTCTCCCTCCGCCAAAACCTACTTTTGACACTTTTAAATCCAGCCTCAAAACACATTTCTTTCAAATCTAAGACTTTCGCCTCTTGTTTCATCTCATTTCTGTCCTTACCCTCAATAGCGGAAACCCCCACAACCCTGCCAAACTACACAACCTCTGTGTGTGTGTGTGTGTGTGTGTGTGTGTGTGTGTGTGTGTGTGTGTGCGCGTGTGTGAGTGCGTGTGTGTGCGCGCGTGTGTGTTTACATTTCAATTTGTAAAAACTATTAATTGTAACTTGTTGCATGTTTGAGAGTAGGATGAATGCAAGCGCTCTGATTTGTTTTTGCAAGATATAGCGCTATACAAATTCCATTTATTATTATTATTATTATTATATATTATTATTATTATTATCATATTTCCCCAACCTAAAGTGTTTTATGTCAACTATTTCTCAATCTACATGCCTTTTTCCTATCAATTTTTCGATACTTTAAAAGTGTTTTATATATCAATTCCTTCATAATCTATATGCCTTTTTCATATCAACTTTTTCGGTTCCCCAGTCTAAATGCACTGTTCTTATTAACTTTTCCGTAGTCTTAATGTATTTTTTAAATAAACGTTTCGCTAATCTTTTTTTTTTTCTATTTTGTTTTAGTTTTTCTCTCAATCCACTGTTTCCTCCATACTTGCTAATTAATTCATGGTTGCCAAAATGTCATAGGCATTTCATCTTGATTTTTTCTTTCCTTCTTCAGCCTGAACCTTACCGAGGTTCAACAATGGTGATATTTTTGCGAATGCGACCGTTTTTGCCCACCATGAAGGTAGCCGTATTTCGACATTGGGAAATGTCTAAACACGAAACCAGTCTGCATGCTGTTTTTCTTTTAAATTATTATATCCTTTGTCATCCACTCTTACCGACACAATGGCCTACTCTTCCAATATGCAGAACGCGTTTTAACATGTGCACCAGGTATTCTGCGTGTGTTCGCACACGGGGTCTCGGTTTATAGGCTCATGGGAAGACTTTCGGAGGAATAGAGTTAGTACTGATGTTAACTCCAGGGGAAAAAAAAGTCCCTGAAGAAGCATCTCGGTGGTGGCTCGAACCAGAGCCGTCAACTGGCGAGCACAGGCTCTATCCACCAGCCTACCCCCCCCCCCCCCCCCCCCCCCCCCAACCTGGTCATGGTCATTCCAGGGATTCTGGCCCAGGCTTAAAAGTTCTGTCTGCTGTTGTTGATGTAAGCTAAGTGCCAAAACCTATATCCAAAAAGTCTTGTGCTGCATTAAAATAGTTTTGATTGAGATTGTCTTCAGCCATGACAAGCTCTTAACGTAACAACCTGCACTTTCCTATAAAGGAGAAAACACATGGCCCGGCCAACAGCTGCTGTGTCCGTTATTGACGTAAGCTAAGGCAGGTGCTGAGGCCTGCATCAGAATGTTGCTGTGCTGTAACATGGTACATCCAGAGTGTGGGCCTTCAGCCGCGGCAAGCTCTTAGCCTACGTAACAACCTGCACTCTCCTTTAGTTAAAGGACAACAACAATTCTATGAAGTCAGGGTCTGGCAGGCTGTCTATGTGGCGATGTACTGAAAGAGCCATACACACAGATCTCCTATCCAGTGTGTACTTACAGTCTCACAGCGATTCATTACCAGGTGGGATGAGTGAGTCAAAGTGCATAGTCTGGGTGACCCCCAGGGTGTTAAGCTGGGGAACACGCAACAGAGCAAAACTAACATTCATCCTCATCTCATCATCATCATCATCACAGATCAGATTACTGATCCGAGTCCTTCAAAACTTCCTGTTTGTGTTTGCCCGTTTGTCTGTCTGACTGTGTGTCTGTTCGTCTCCCGCCAGTTGGAATAAAGTCCTACTTTTGTCATTACTGACCTTATACATTATGATGTTTGTCTAGTCTATAGTTGATACATCTGCTGTCTACATTTTCTCTGTGATTGCAGTTTCTGTCTTTTCTGTTCTCCAACAGATTAAAGTTTAAAGATGAGGTGATAGTTTGGCTGCTTTCTGTTTTAATTCTGCGTGAATGAGGTGACCACCACCCTGTAGCCAAAGTTCAGCATGATGGGATTACTTTTCTTCCAACTCGTTAAAACCTAGTTAGTTGTTGTTGTCTTCAAACCCCCCACACTCTTTGAAACCAAATTTTTGTTCTCTCCTTCTATCATTCGAAATTTTCAGAAGAAACGTCGACTTTCGTATAGATTGTAAAGCAATTGTATTCTTTAACAAATGCAAATCTATAAAAAAAAAAAATATTTGCAAGCACAGCCCAGAAAGAAAGAAACGTTCCTAATCAATCAGTCCATTAAGGAAGAGAGAGAATGAATGAATGAATGAATGAATGAATGAATGAATGAAGAAATGAATGATTTTTATTTTTCAAGGTTTACAGATAAGCATACACAAACTTTCTTTTTCATCCGGCCCTTGCCCTGATTAGTGACTATCAAAATAAAACGACAACAGAAAAGAAACAACAACAACAACAACAACAACAATAGTTCAACCTATGTTTTAAAGAAATGAAATGAATACGCATTCAACAAACATACAAGTATAATCCCCAACTGACCCGATCATTAATGTCGAAACATGAGAGAGAGAGAGAGAGAGAGAGAGAGAGAGAGAGAGAGAGAGAGAGAGAGAGAGAGAGAGAGAGGAGAGAGAGAGGAGAGGAGAGAGCGAGAGAGAGAGAGAGAGAGAGAGAGAGAGAGAGAGAGAGAGAGAGAGAGAGAGAGGAGAAGAAACAGACACACAGAGACAGAGACACACATAGACTGTGAAACAGAGAGACAGCTACATAACTGACAAAATATGAAACAGAGAGACAGCTACATAACTGACAAAATAAGAAGATGGGGGAAAAGAAAAAAGCGGGGCCATGAACCTGGATGCCTGTGGTATGTGCTGGGTGTGTGAACAGCAAACAACTGACGTAGATATCAGAGCATGGTACAGTTTTGTTTTTCACACATCAACTTTTGGGCTTTTTTTTGAACACTTACACCCGTGTCAGCTGCTTTGTCCCTGTCAGCTGGCTGAACATAAGACACTGGCCTCATTGAAGAGCGGGAATAAACAAAAGAGAACGATGTGAGGGAAGAGGAATTGCGAAGAAGGAAAAGAAGATGAAGAAGAAGAAGCAGGAGGAGGAGGAGGAAAGGAGGAGGAGAAGAAGAAGAAGAAGAAGAAGAAGAAGAAGAAGAAGAGAGAAGGAAGGAAGGGAGGAAGGAGGATGAGGAGTCGAAGGAGAAGAAAAAGATGAAAGAGAAGAAAAAGAAGATAATGAAGATGAAGAAGAAGGAGAAGGAGGAGAGGAGAAGAAGAAGAAGAAGAAGAAGAAGAAGAAGAAGAAGAAGAAGAAGGGGAGGTGGAGGAGGAGAGTAAGAGAGAGAGACAGACAGACAGAGAGACAGGCTGACAGACAGACAGAGCTAGAGAGAACAGATAAGCAATGATGAATGCTCCACTCCTGGCCCTTTCTGGGATTGTTTCATGATATTAAATTGAGGCATAGACAAAGTTATGACACGCCCCCTCCCCCTCCCCAAGAAAAAAAAAATAAAAGAAAAGCACAAAATCTCAACCAAAACCAACACACACACAAAAATGCACACACAAACACCAACATACACACACATGATTACCCCCCTAACCCCCTCCTCAGCCCCTCTCCCCCCCCCCCCCCCCCCCCACATCCTACACCACCACCCTCAACCAACCTCTACCCCCACCCACATCATCTACACACACACACACACACACACACACACACACACACACACACACACACACACACACACACACCCCTCACCTCTCTCTTCCTTCTTGGTGTGCAAGTCCAAAGCCTCCGTCTGAGGACTCTCCTTCCCGACACTCCCCTCACTTCCGGGACTCCCTCCCCGCTCCTCCCCACTCCCGTCCCCTCCGCTCCCCTGCCCGCCACCACCACCACCACCGGCAGAGTTCATCACATGACAGGCGCTAGCCAATCGCAGGGCTCCCACGTGGGACATGCCCCATCCCGGGTGAGGGTGAGGGTGCGGGTGACCCGGAACCAGAAAGGCCGAGGCCTGACGGGACGCCGCCAGCCTGACTTCCGGTGTGTCTAGCAAGGTCCGGTAAGGGGAGGCCAGTCTGTGGGAGAGCATCTCCTGCCGCTGCCCCGGGGATAGAAACTCCGGAGCTGGCACTGATGACGAGGAGGACAACAACTCACCGCGAGGAGGAGGAGGAATCACCACCGCTGGTCCTGAAGAGCCTTTCGGAGATTCCTCTCCTCGGTTTCTGGTCACACTCAGTGACGCTGCTGGCGGCGAGGTGGACGACCTGTCCGAGTGGATGATCTCCGAGATGGACCAGATTTTGGGCTTGGAGAGGGCAGCCGGGGAGCGTCCTGAGGAACTGGACCTGGGCAAGGATGACGACGACGACGATGATGATGATGATGGTGGTGGCAGTAGTGTTGTTGTTGGTGGTGGTGGTGGGGAGGTTGATGAACCGTTACACATAACGCTGGACGTTTTAGGTGCAGCGAACCCTGCAGGTTCTCTAGCAAGTGTTCCGGGGTGTGACACCAGTCCGTTACATAAAGCCGCGGAGGACTTGAGCGTGGCCGAGGCTAAGAGTTCTGCAGGGAGGCCCGGGGTCTGGGGGTTCAAAACCCTGAGGGAGGGTGGCACCACCCCCATCCCCACCCTGCACAGCGCCAGGTCCCCCATGGGGCCCGGTCTGGGGATGAAGGAGGGGTGGAAGGGGGAGGTAGCGGGGAAGGGGGAGAGGCCCGAGGAGGAGGAGGAGGAGAGGGAGGAAGAGAAGGAGGCGGAGAGAGAGGAGGGGTGGGGGCTGTGTTTGGTGGTGGCGGGGTCGGTGGTGGAGGGGGAGGTGAGGGAGGGGGTGGTGGAGGTGGTGGTGGTGGTGGAAACATCTTCCGTGTCGGACTCGTCCGAGACGTCGACGTTGATGTCTTCATCGGAGTCACAGCGGTCCCCTGGAGACAGTGTAGTCAGCATCGTCATCATCGTCATCATCGTCCTTTTCAGCGTCTTCGGCGTCAACAACAACAGCATCAAAAGCATGTGTGTGTGTGTGTGTTGTGTGTGTGTGTGTGTGTGTGTGTGTGTGTGTGTGTGTGTGTGTGTGGGTGTTTCAGGTGCGGTCTATGTTGTCTGTCTGTCTGTTTTCACTGCGTCTAATTCTGTCTGTCTGTCTGTCTCTTAATATATATATATATAATGATTACAAGGGCATACAATGATGTATTAGTTTGATGTGTGACTAATTGTATCATCATTATCATCATTTTCTTCGTTGTTATCAATATCGTCATAAGTTTAACGACTATGATATGGTCAATAATGTTTTACAGCAGCAAATCGATGTGTATGAGTCAAGGGATGAAGCACTGCCCTGTCTGTGATCTTGTTGTGACTGCGCGTGTGTAGAATATTCTGTGTATATATTCTGAATAGCCGTCTGATAAAACCAAGCAATTCGATAATATAAATGAATAAAGAAACATTAAGTTGAGTTAAAAGTGCAGAACAAGAAACTGACTTAAAAAAACAACAGAACAGGATCATCATCATCATCATCACATCATCATCATCATCGCAGCAGCAGCAGCAGCAGCAACAACAACAGCAACAGCAGCAGCAACAACAACAAACAACACCAAAGAACGAAGAGTACTGACGGGAGTGGTTAGGTGTGCCATCATTGTCCAGATGGTCGTCATCTTTATCGTCCTGGTCATCGTTGTCGTGGTCAGGGCCCGAATACAGACGACTCTCTTTCTTCAGGCGGCGCCGGGCATTGGCGAACCACGTGGACACCTGACACAGGACATAAGCAACATGGAAGAAGACATTATGACACACTACCAAGACAATAAACCAACTTGGTATGATTACGAAAACAATTCCTGACAAAAACTGCAACTATAACTCATTTATGAACAACTGGCCAATTGTTAGTCATTGTGTACCACTGTCAGTCAGGGCAGATTTCTCGGACTGAATTCTTGGCTGTTCTCCCCGGTGAGAGCGCATCACCACAAGAACAGCGCTTCCCATATTTCTTTCTTTTAAAAAAAAATGTACCCGCTTGCTTAAGTATAGAGTAGCGCTACCCACATTAAAAAATATATATATATACCTTCTTGCAAATGTCTTTGTTTCCCTACGAGAGTGGAATTTGTTCTACAGAATTTTTCCAGGGACAAATCTCTTGATGCAATGGGTTCTTTTACGTGCGCTAAAATGTGTATAGCAGCCGGTATTTTAAGCAGAGAAATATATCGTGATTGAAAGTGGTATCCAGTTCAATGTCTATTCAATCCACTGCATGCTGGTTAAACTGTATGGAGTATGTGAAGGCTGGTTACACTGTATGGAGTATGTGAAGGGTGCACTGTCCGCATGTTGGTACAGTTAAGGGGTGAACTGCAGGCCCAGCTATCAAGTCAAGTGATGGTGCATTGCCATAGGTACTTCCTCCCAGTACTTGGCACAAATTAGCCACTCTCTTTATTCCCTATAGAGTTCTGAGGTAAGGCGCTGAATCTTTCTGCCGGCATCAGCGTGTATCAAACAACTTCAACCCAGCGGAATCTGTCTCTCTGCACGCGCATGCTTGGTATGTTCGTGTCATCCATGCTACTGGCCACAAACGGCCTACATTTCTGCACAAGATGGATGCGTCTGTTGTTCATGCGGGGGTGCATGTAACGTAGACTTGCTCTCTCATCCAAAGGATACCTGGTCTGATGACCTGCCGATGAGGGACAAACTCTTCGGACCCCTGGAGGGTCTTCAGCGCACGGCCGCATCTGTCAGGGCCTCAGGAGTTGCTGTCTGAGCGTTCGACGAAGAAGAAGATGATCCGAAGAATTTTTACTCAGTTCGATCTTAAAGCGCTTTACGAACCCAAGTCCACGACCAGTTCATTATCTTTTATTCATCTAAGCAACAGTGTTAGCAATAGAAAGCCTTTATATAACTGTCATGCTGTCCGTTACCTGTGTGAGGGTCATTTTAGTGATGATGGCCAGCATGATTTTCTCCGCCTTGGTGGGGTAGGGGTTTTTGCGGTGCTCGTGTAACCAGGCCTTTAGTGGCCCTGTTGTTTCCCGCGTTGCCGCCTTGCGCATGCCCAGACCATTTACGTCCAGTCCGGCATACCTATGAAGCAAAACAACAAATCCCCAAAAAGAATCACCATCTGAATCAACAAAAAGAACATGAAAGGCAAACAACAAACGGAAATACACACAGACGGACACAAAACTATTACACAGACAAAAGCACAGGTAGGGGTGTCCCATACAGCACGTGGTCTTTGGGGAGCCAGGTGTCAGAGACTTCAGCTTCT
>CM054149.1:41229748-41254748 GCA_028751875.1 Rapana venosa | reverse complement strand
GGTACGTACAAAGAGGGATCGAACCCGTTTTTCTGGCTACTAAACGGCCGTAGATCACGGATTCAGTTAACACAATACAGTAGACGAACATCAACTCGTGTACATTACAAGATAATACCTATACCAATACCAGCATGTTATTTATCATATGATATTTATTCATTATTATTGCATGCTGCTTTTTGTTTTTATTGGTCACAGCAGATTTCTTCAGCGTCAAATTTGGGCAAATCTCTTCCTGTAGGACAGCGCCTCACTGCAAGACCATTGCCACCAATTTTTTTTAAAGTCCTGTCTACAAGTATAATTATTGTTTCACAACGAGAATTGCTTTTTTCATACAGAATTTTGCCAGGGACAACTGTCATGTTACCATAGTTGTTTTTTTTTTACGTGTCCTGAATGCGTGTTGGATATGGGACCTTGGTTTATTATCTCATCCGAAAGGCTAGCCCCCAGATCATCGCTCACACTCAAGATCTGGATACAAAAAGGGATGGAAGCAGTACTTCTGGCTTTGTAGACGGGTGCTTCACTTCTAGACCACCGATTCAGTTATCTATTAGTATATGCTGCTACACTGGCAATGGGAATGAGACTAAGACATTGTCGGTGCTTTTTAAAAGCATTGAAATATAATTATTTTCCGTTTATTTTTCATAAACCCAACTTTTCAATTAACCAAACAACTAATAAACAAAACAAAGAAGAAACAGCCCACAGACCAACCAACCAACCAAGAAACCGATAAACCAGTCTTGAGCCGACCAATCAACCAACTGACAAATCAGACAATCAAATATAACCAAACAATAACGAATGAAAGGAACAAGGGGGTACCTAAAACATACCGAATTCAAAGTGAGGTTTGAATAAAACACTCAGATGTATCCCTTCACTATTGTGGACTCTATTTTGTTGTTGTTGCCAAAACTTATATCAATGCTTATGCTACTATAACTACTACATCACTTCTGCTGCTACGATAGTCATTTTCCACGGTTCTTTACCACCCCAAAAATAGCAACAGGAGGTATTTTTCAATTTTCCAAAGATTCGAGAAAATTCCTCTTTTACCGTTTGATCCCATACTACTTGAATACAAACAACATCGCGTGCTTTCAGTCCTGTTAAAACAGAAATAGAAGAATGCCAGTCACATTGCGATACAAGACGCCAGTTAACGGACAGAAAGGTGCAGCAGCACAGAATGACAGCCCAGACACCGCTAGCCACAGAACCCCTGACAGACAGACAGACCGGCACACAACCAGATGTCCCGGCGACATCAAGAAACACGTGGGCGTGACAGGGCACAGAGAGGCACAAGACAGGAATTAACCATGGAGGGAGGGAGGGAGGGAGGACTGCTATGGAGGATGTACCTGCAGAGGATGGACAACGCCTAGCTTCTAAGGTGCCAGTCTAGTGTAATCTGATAGGGAAACAAATACAGTTGCAGACATGAAAAAGAAAAAAAAAAAGGGTGGCGCTGCGCTTGTGGCGACGCGTTCTCCCGCTCTCCCCGGGGAGAGCAGACCGAATTTCACGGAGAGAAATCTGCCGTGACTTAAAGAGGTATGAAATGAAATCTGAGCGCTTTGATTTGTTGCTTTACAAGATTCAGCGCTATATAAATTCCATACATTATTATTATTATTATTATTATTATTATTATTTAATCTCTAAGATAATTCACTTTGCAATGTCTTATATTCTTGAGTCAAACAGGAAAAAAAGCTATTTTCTCTAAACTTCAGAAAATGGAGTTACTGCATTTCACCATGCTGGGGGTAGAGGTACCTTTTCAGCATAAGGTGTACAGATATCCCTTTTTTTTCTATGGGTGAGATGGGGTGGAAAGAGTGATAGGGAGGAAAGTGGTGGTGGGTGGGTGGGTGGGGGTGGGGCAAGTTGAGGGAAACTGACAATAGCTCTTAACTATGCAGGAAATGACACCGACATTCTTTTGCCAGGAATGCTGCACATGTTTTAATATATATAATAATATTATTATTATATGGCAATAACTAGTCCACCCCCTCTTTCTCTTACACACACACACACACACACACAGAGAAGGGCCAGGGTATATAATCAAAGGGGTGTCACACTTGCTGACAACTTTCAGTCTGTGTAAGCCCTATATGTACATACTTGCTGCTGTGGTTGTGTCCACTGCTGCAACCCAAAATACAAAGACATTCCCCCTCCCCCCAAATCCCGACCAGCTTTTCAATACAGGCCATACTCCAGCTTTAACTTCTGAGGAAAACTGACAAACAAACAAAAGCCAAACGAAAACAAAACAACCCCCCCCCCCCCTTAAAAAAAAAAAAGCAAAAAAGAAGCAAACCACCCAGACCAACCAACAGAAAAGCCCATCTTTCTATACTTGATTTCTCTGTTAACTCCTTCACTCCTGCAACGCTTTGTTTTTCCAGGCAGTGTCTCTTGGGCAGGCTAAACTTAGACCTCATTTCTTTCTTTTCGTTTATTTCTTCTTCCTTCTTGGTCCATTCTCCTGCCTCCCCCCCCCCCCCCCCCCCAGAAAGACTTAAAAGATAACAATCCTCTACCAAGCTGAATAATTGGGATGCGCTGGGCCTGACTTGTCAGGCGCTTATTGGCAGCGCCACGGATTTTCGCTCATATGACAGACAACAATAAATTGCTGTCTGGGTGTTCGACGAAGAATACCCCGTCTGCAGGTCTCATAGTGCGTACTGGGTGTTGTCCATACCACCGGCATAGCTAGCCTACTACCCTTCTATAAACAGTAGACATGCTTTTACCTATGGGTAAGATGCTGTATGTTCTTCTTTAACTTAACGTCTTATATGCTGTATGTGTGATTGCACAAGTATCATGTTTAATTGTCTGAACAGAGCTTTTGAGTGTGTGCGCAAGATGTTCAATGTGTGATTGCACAAAGGATCAAGTTTTATTGTCACCTCTGAAGGACTTTCAGGGGGCGTGGAGTCAAACCAATGTTCAGGAGAAAATCCCTTTGACAGGATGGACACCTTAGGGGAGTGTGGAACTCACTCCCTCAATTACGAAAGATCTCGAGTTCGACACCCTAACCACCAGGCCATTGCACCCCTAAGTGTGTACATCATAGAGTGCTATCAAGAGAGATTCTTGATTACAAACAAGTTTTGGGCGGGTGGGATAGCATAGTGGTTAGAGCATCGCACCCGCGAGACTACAAATTGAGGTCCTTTTTGCGAACGTATGCATAGCATCTTGCAAATGCCTTAAAATCCATTCTGCCTTTCAGAAGAAAGACTGTTTAAAAAACCTACATGCACACTGGTTTCGTGTTTAGACATCATCCCTGAAGTCGGAATGTGGCTGCCTAAACTGCAGACGGTTGGAGCGAAGAGCGAGTCTTTCAGTGACAAGGTATGCTTGTATTTTTGTGACACTTATCTTAAATAAATTCTGTTTAAACTGAACCACTTACAGAGCCTTTTATCTGTACTGACCTAGTGCTATACATATGCTCGAGTGTTTTGTGACTTATAGAAGAAAAGTGGCAATATTTGACAGGTCGATCGCGGCCAAAAGGATTGCGTAGGTGACAACATAGCATTGGCATTGCTGACAACACCATACACTGACACATACATACCATTGCCTCATCAGCTAATGACCATACTCAGGCCTTAGTTACTTTGCCCTGCACGCTGTCATTTGGCCACTGTCACGCGCCACGCACTGCACTGTATTGCAGATCACTCTCAGTCTCGGCACATTTCTCTGCCTGAAATTCAAGCTGGTCTTCCCAGACAGACAGACAGACAGAGGAGGAGAGAGAGAGAGAGAGAGAGAGAGAGAGAGAGAGAGAGAGCGAGCGTGTAGCCACAAGTTCAGCACCACTCTTCTCTCTGTGGATGTATATGTGTCCTTATGAGACTTTTTTTCTACACGGTTTTTGTCAGGGACAAGTCTGTTTGTTATTGCTGTGGGTTCTTGGTTTTAAACAGTTGTTAATTACTTTTTAAAAAGCTGACCAAAACACACTATACACAAATCCATCAGACCAATAACAAGCTAACATCTGGGTGGGTGAAGTGGGTTCTTTTACGAGCGCTGATAATAGATAATATACAGTCCTTACGGAACCTAAGACAACCACTCTTGGCCAAGTGGATGGGGGGTGGGTGAGTCTCTCTTAAAGAAGGGAATCGAACCTGGTGATTCTTTTTTTGGGTGCTTGATAGACAGCAGCGTTACACCCCTGGACAGCAGACTGTAAACAAACAGCGCTGCCTGACCAGTGCAGCAAAGGCCTGCCTTCATCCTGGTTGTCAGCTATGCACGCTGCTTGATAGGTTGGCTAGTCGCTTCAAGCACCCTTAACACGCCAGACACGATCGTGCGCGGGCACACACACACATGGGGGGAGGGGGGATGGGATAGCCTAGTGGTTAGAACATTGCGCTCGCAATCTGACGACCCGGGTTCGATTCCCGTTCAAGGGAATATTTTCCCCTGGAGTTAACATCAGTGCAGACTCCACTCTCCCCAAAAGTTCTTCGGATGAGATTATAAACCGAGGCCTCGTGTGCAAACGCACGCAGAACATCTTGAGCACACGCTAAATCCTGCTCCGCTTTTGTAAGAGTAGGCCATTGTGTGCCGGTTGGAACAGATGACAAAATTTACAAAACCGCATACACACGGGGATTGGATTAAAAAAAGCACATAAGTGCTTATTCCATTATCCTCGATATAAAATAAATAAATAAATAATAATAAAATAAATAAACACACACGCGCGCACGCATCCGCATTCCCTCTCAGTTTCTAATGATCTTTCTATCTGTTCATGAACATGCTTGCTAAATTTGGTTGTTGTTTTTTCCAAAAAAAACTTTAGTTTTGGAGAAAAAAACCTGTTTGTGACTATGTTTTTTCCTCAAAGGCATGTCTTTAAACGCCATTGGTGTACCTCGGAACTCTAGCCGAGGAAATAAAAACCCCCAGCAAACTATTATTATCATTATTATTATTATTATTTCCATTATTATTGTTGTTGTTGCGATCATCATCATCACCACCATTCGATTACGATACCTATTATTATTATTATTATTATAGTTCTTGTTGTTACTACTTCTACTATTGTTATTACTATTATTATCATGATCATTATTGTTATTATTATCATTATCATCATTATCACCATCATCATTATTATCACTCACATCACATAACACATTTGCTGAATTCTGTTTTCTGCTTTCGTTCCTTCAAGAAAACTTGTTTCAAACATTCTGGTTTCTGCCCATTGCTCTAATGATGACAGCACCTAATTACGCATGTTGTGTGGTTGCTTTGAACAAAATCCTTTTCAGATTTTGCCGCATGACTACTACTGCATTTTACTTGTGTGGCAGGACAACAAGCGATCTGACTTAAGTCACATCTAATGTCCTTAAAATCTGCAATCATTTCTTGGTGTGAAAACAGCATGATACAAGCAGCCAACCTAGTATCATTATTATCAGCCATACTATTACTATTGTTATCATTATCACGATTATGGGCGGGATAGTCAAGGGGTTATTGCGTTGCGCTCGTGATCTGACGGCCCCGGGATCGAGCCACCACCCGAAGCACGCGCTCGAGGGGATTATTCCCCTGGAGATAACATCAGTACTCCCCAGAAAGTCCTTCCGAGGAGGCATTAAACAGATGTCCCGAGTGCAAACGCTCGCAGAACATCTTGCCCACGCCTTAAAACCCGCTCCGCGCCACTGCAAGGAGGTAGAACCGGATTTTTAAAAAGTTAAACAAAAAGAACAACCCACATGCACACTAGTGTCATGTTCAGACGTCCCCGAAGTCGGAATGCGGCTATCTTCATGGCGACGAAAAAACCGGTTATCTCACCATCAGTGAACCTCGGAGCTTACTTGGTAAAAGAATATGTTTTCACTTCCTGATAAAGAAACTAGTATGTATTCCTCACAAATAAAAGAAGAAAAAAGAAAAAAAATGGGAGGAAAGGGGGATAACATGGACAAAACTGTGCTCTCAAAGGAAAAACGGCTCAAAAATTAGATTAACTTTTTTTTTTTTTATCATAACCAGAAACCCTCATGTTCAATTATCGTTCAGTTGAGATCAAAAAAAAATTAAAAAGTTAATCACACACACACACACACACACACACACACACACACACACAACACACACACACACACACACACACACAGAGTTTAAATCTAAAAAAAATCCATGTTGAATAACTTGACATGTCAGAGTGAAAAATACCATTTTTGAATCACTGTTAAATCTAGCTCGTCAAAATCAAAATAATTTTTGTTAACCACCATTGAGTTTAGATCACATGAAAATGGGGAAAAAATCATGTTGAATAAAAGTCGAGTGAGATCGTTGATATCATCAGAAACCACATGTTAAATAACTGTTAAATTTGATTTGTTGAAACGAGAAATTCTTTCAGAAACTAGAAATTCTATTTTAACTGACTATCGATTACATAATTATAGTAAAAATTAAGAAATGTCATGTTTATTTACATGAAGTTACATGATGAAAAATATTTTTTTAAAAACTTATGTCAATTAACAGTTGAATTTAGATAACCAAACTAACGTTAAAACACCTGTGAATTTTGATCTTCAAAAGAATGTTTTTTAATGTTGAATCAATGATAATTTTCCTGTTAAGTCACCTAAGAATCTCAATCTTCAATGCAATAGACTAAATTTCTTCAATTTATGTCATCAGTGTTATCGATTGCAATGCGAATTCACCATTATTTTAAACAAAGGAGGAGGGGGGAGGTAAATTCTCTTTTCATGTCAACGTGAAGAAATTTCATGTTAAAACACGTTGAATGTTTTGGGGGTTTTTTGGTAAAAAGAATATTTCACAGGCCATATCAAAGTGTCGGAATTTCTGTTGAATCACTATTGAATTTGAGAGAGAAAAAAAGAGTTAATTTCTTTCAGTATGTTAAAGATGGACGCCAAAATTGAAATGCCATACTTAACCACCTTTTATTTAAAATGAAAAATAATAAATGTTGTTCTATATCAACGGTATTAACAAACGTTGCCAGCATATGATTTTGTTGTTGTTCGGGGGTTCACACACTTTATAAATAAAACATTCACTCAATCGTTCATCAATCAGCATACAGTCCAAATTGTCAAAACTTGAACTCGAAATGTCATGTTACCTCACGGTTCATTTTGGATCATCAATAGGAACAATTTCAGGTTGATTTATGTTTAATCGTAAATGTCAAAAATATCTATTTCATTCTAAATCACCTTTAAATTCTGATCGTAGAGGAAAAAAAACATAACTAATCAGCATTCAAATGACTTCGCAAATAAAAAGACATTTCATATCAAATAACACATTTTATGAGTGCGAACAGGACATAACATGCAAAAGCGAGTTTCTGCATATTCACAAAGACAAAAAGTGTGATGATAACCAAAACAACAACAAACAAACAAAAAACAAAAACCCACCACTATCTTTGCCTAGATTTAAAAACAAAGAACAACTCACATCCAATTTACACCATAATACTCTCCTCTAAAACAAGTAAGACAAAGAGAAAGAAAACGCATACAAAAGAAAACGTATACAAGACACAAATAAAGAAAGGAAGTAAATTTTAACCCCCATCCCCCACACACACAAAATTAAAACAAGAAGGACAACCCCATGGGACAAAAGCCAAAGAAGACAAAACCCAACCCCACAATACAAACACAACAAAGATGTCAGGAATTAGCATCGCGCGCCCTCACAACAAGCAGAGGCAGCAAGAACGACAACTGCAGCAAGACGCCAGGCCAGGGCACGAAGGCTTCAAGCAGCCGCCCAACAATGGGGCCACTCACTACCCGCTAGAAGAAGTGACAACAATCGGCCTATGATTTCACACACAACACTCCCATAGACACAAATGAAATCCAACAGAATAATTATATTCACCGGAGATGACAGGCAAGAAAACGGTTCAAACATAAACACATAAACATCACAATGACATAGAGAGAAGAGATTCTGAACAACTAAAGAGAATGCGCCCCGACATCTACGCATCCATCGACACTACAACCCCCCCCCCCCCCCTCTCTCTCTCTCCCTCAAAACACACACACACACACACACACACACACACACACACACCACCACCACCACCACCTCCACCGAAAACGAACAATGCTTTGAAAAAAAAAAGAGAAAAGAAACCGATTTCAGATTCAGAAAATGCAAAAATCCATTCAGTTTTGAAGACGGGGGAAAACAGACCAAATTCATACACAAATCACTAATTCCAGTGCATCTCCCTGGAATTGAAAAACCTAGTTATGAATAATACAGACCCGCCAGTGCATAAGCCATCAGTGACAAGGGCTGCGTAGGGTGGAAATCACTTTGATGTCAGGCTCTCTTTCAAGACGCCCTTTATAAGTAGCGGGTCACCGCTTTTGGACATCATGATAATCAGTGACAACAAACCTGAATAATACAGTACACTGATGAACATGTATATCTATAGGCTTTTCTCTCTCTCTCTCTCTCTCACGTTTCCATGCCCGTCTGTCTGTCCATCTCTGCGTGTCTGTGTTGCACGCGTTGCTCTCTCTCTCTCTCTCTCTCTCTCTCTCTCTCTCTCTCTCTCTCTCTCTCTCTCTCTCTCCTCTCTCTCTCTCTCTCTCTCTCTCTCTCTCTCTCTCTCTCTCTAAGTCTTTAAAAAGGAGAAGTAGTTTGATCTCATAACTCAGAAAACATGTGTAACTTGGTGTGTATGTACTAAATTGTAGTTAGTTGGATAAAGATGTTTGTGTGCTTGAGTATAACATTATTATATATGTGTGTCATTTTGTAAACCCCTTCAAATGGGGCTATGGCCTTTCTTGAATAAATATCGTTATCGTTATCGTTATCGTTATCTCTCTCTCTCTCTCTCTCTCTCTCTCTCTCTCTCTCTCTCTCTCTCTCTCTCTCTCTCCTTGGTTGTTGTCTGGTCATAGTGTTGTGCTGGTAAAAGCGTGTAGGTATTAACTTCTACATGCACTTTCAGTGCGGAGGGACAAGTTACTTCTTCCGCGGCTTCAAGGCTTACAATCATTTCTTTTTCTTCATGGAATATCAACGTCTTGAATGTGAACCCTGCCTCTTGAGAACATTAAATGTTCTTGGTAGAGCTTTTAGCGTAGAAGGTGAATCTTTATCAATGTCACCTACCACATGAATGTGTAGCCATTCTAATAATAATAATATATGGAATTTGTATAGCGCTGAATCTTGTAAAAACAAACAAATCAAAGCGCTTAAATTTCTAATGGTCTTTAGCAGAGGAACAGCATTACCTTTTTCCCAAGCCATTTTAAGAATGACTCTTGACAAATTGACCCCAGACATCCAAAACTGTTTTCTGTAATTTTTTTCTTCTTTTCAAGTATTTGAGTTTTTGTTTTGCTTTGCTCAAGCTTTGGAAGTGCAGAACATCAAATTGTAGAAGCTTTACCTACGAACACATCCATTGTAACTCACATTCACAAGGTTTTATTTTACCACTGATTTGCAAAGGAGGGGAGAACCTTTCATCTACAGAATTTTGGTAACAGCTTTTTATCAGAAAAAAACGTATCCAGGGTAATACAGGTACTGGGGAACTACCCCTCAATTAGTCCTTGTCCAAACCTGAATAATGTCACCCAGTCCCATGTCCAAACCACGCGCTCTATGTTCCTAAAAGCCAGGGGTTAGGACTTCACTGTGCACGAATTTGGTTAGAGTGGTGACACCTCTGGTTTTCCTCATTGTCTGCAATGATCATAGTGTCCATCCCCTTTCAGGCATAATGCACTCAGTTCTGTTGATGCACTGACAATGTTGTATGCACGGGTTCTAGAAAGAGAACGAGAGGAATTGGATGATACGCACAGGCACTCAGAGAGAGAGAGAGAGAGAGAGAGAGAGAGAGAAGAGAGAGAGAGAGAAGAGAGAGAGAGAAGAGAGAGAGAGAGAGAGAGGAGGAGAGGGAGAGAGGGGGGGGGGGGGGAAGGATCACGTTTGTCAACAACGGCTATTTTCTATCCAAATCACCCAATTCCCTCAGACTCTTTCACAGCCAGACAACTCCTGACAAGAGTCAACACGGTGCTTCAGCATCCCTCCCCCCCTCCCCCTCCTCCCACTCTCTTGTCCCCTCCTGCACTAAAGACCATGCTTGCACACACAGCTACCCTCCTACCAACGTGAACACGCCACGTAGCTACCCCACCAACACACCAGTTTCCCCCTCCTCCCCCCCCCTCCCCCACCACCCCCCCCCCCCCCCCCCCCCCCCCCCCCCCCCCCCCCCCTCCCCCCCCCCCCCCCCCCCCCCCCCCCCTCCCGCAACCAAGCACGGATCAACGACAGCGAGCAAAATCAACGGGGAGAAAACAAAGACTTCACACGCAACAAAGTCATCAGAGTTTTGTCTTTCTCCCGCTGCCCCCAACACCCAGATCGCCAGCGACAGCAAAACGTACTCCGCGGCGCGCGGGTAGCGATAATGGCGGCCTTTGACAAATCCTGCCTGCCCACTGCATCGATACCCGGGCTGAATGGGAGAGCGTTCCCCCCTCCGGGACGTGTTGCCTCGCTGCTTGTAGGGAAGGCGCCCGTCACGGGTCCCGGGCCAATGTTCATCAACCCTCGTTTGATTGCCGCCCAGTTGTGTGCCTGACATTGTGCGCATGTTTGCCCTCAGCTCTTTTCGCCAATCAAAGCGTTTTGTGCTGTGAATAATGCGTGAAATTCACACTCCCGCGCTCCAGCTTGCCCCCCTCCCCCCCACCCTGCTCACATGTACAGAGAGGACAGGAAGAGTAGGAAGAAGAGGAGGAGGAGAGAGATGATGATAATGATGATGATGATCTTTATTTTTAAGGGAAGCGTGTGTATATATATATATTATAGTATATATATATATAATATTATAGTATATATATATATACTATATATATATATATATATATATATATATATATATATATATATACATACAGAGAGAGAGAGAGAGAGAGAGAGAGGAGAAGAGAGAGAGAGAGAGAGAGAGAGAGAAGAGAGAGAGAGAGAGAGAGAGAGAGAGAGAGAGAGAGAGAGAGAGAGAGAGAGAACTCGAACTCGAAAGATTTATTCACAAAAAGGCCATTGGCCCATACATGAAGGGGGGAGTTGCAAACTGCTTAGTATTTTAGTGAGAATAATCTATCTATCTATCTGTCCCGTAGTCTTACGACCGTGGGGGCACCCTCAAAGACTCAACAACCAGTTCCCTTCATTCCTCTCTCTGTTCTGCCTTTCTCAGGGTTTTGTTGAGTTCTAGGCCTGTCCATTCGCTGATGTTATCCTCCCAGCTCTTCCTTGGTCTGCCTCTTCTTCTTCCTCCTTGGACAGTGCCTTGTAAAACTGTCTTTGCAAGTCCTTTGGATCTTGTGACATGCCCATACCATTTAAGTTTACGCTTTTTCATGATCGTTAGAAGGTTCTCATAGGGTCCAATGGTTTGCTGGATTCTGTTATGCACGCTTTCGTTGCTTATGTGGTCTTTGTAGGAGATGCCAAGGAGTCTCCGAAAGCATCTCATCTCAACCGCCTGTACTCTTCTCTCCAAATCTGCAGTCAGGGTCCATGATTCACAGGCATACAGAAATATGGATATGACAAGGGAGAGCATTAGTCTGATCTTGGAGATGAGTGAGATATTTTTTATCTCTCCAGATGGTGTTTAGTTTTGACAAAGCTGTTATTGTCTGTGCAGTCCTGCATACTACTTCTCGCTTGGATCCCTGGTCTGAGAGAATAATAAGTAACACAAAAAACCAAAGTGTTAATGTATACCCACAACTACCACCAAAAAAAAAATCAGTTCCAAAAAAATACGACTTAAGGAACCAAGATATCTCTTATTCTAAAGGCTTACGACAAATATAAAGCAAGGTTTCGCACAATCTCAGGGCGACTAGATGCCATGAGTAGACAGAATCTAAATAAATTAGGCTGTCTACTATACTTTACCGGAATGTAATTCTGTCTTACATCTTCTAATACTGGACAGCACAGCACAAAATGCACTTCATCTTCCACTGTTTGCTTACATAGTGGGCATAGCAACCTGAGGTCATCATCATCATGTTCTATATATCTAAATTTATGAACATTTTTGTCGGATACTCCAAGTCTTAACTTAGACATAATTCTTTTCAAATGTATGTCCATATCAAGCTTTAGATAAGGTTTGACATCGTGTGAACCTATAAATTGTATGTACATTTGAAATCTTTCACTGTTTTGTATATGACCACTCCACTGCTGCCAACGGCAGTCAATCAGTCTTTGCCTGAAAACCTTGATAAACGAGAGAGAGAGAGAGAGAGAGAGAGAGAGAGAGAGAGAGAGAGAGAGAGAGAGAGAGAGAGAACAAAATGCAAACACACACTTTGCCACTTGTATCCATAGTTCTCTGTTTAAAAAATAAGACGTTGACTGTAAGTGTAGATTAAAAAATATGCCCCCCCCCCCCCCCCACCACCCTGAAAAAACAAAACAACTAAACAGAAAAGCAAACTAAAATGAAAAGGGGGATGGTGGACCTAACAAACGCCACCATCAAAAAGACTTTGACAACTAAGAAAAAAAAGTAAATTAATGAAAAAATTTGACATTATTTTTTGGTCATTTCATATTTTTTCTCCAGAAAGACAAACAATACCCCCCCCAAAAAGAACCCACAACAAAACAACAAACAACAACAAAAAACCCCAACCAACAACAAAAAGACCGCCAAAGGCACAAACAAGCAAAATATATAAAAAACAAAAGGAAAAAACAAACAAAAACAAAAGCGAAAAAACCCCATCTCTCTCTCTCTCTCTCTCTCTCTAAGTGCAGTGGTGTTGTGGAGTTCAGTTCAATCCAATTTAATCCAATTCAATCCAATTTAATCCCCAAACCACCACCACCACCACCACAGCAGCAGCAAAGACAACACACACAACAAGCGGTCGATGTCTCAAGTCCGGAAATAAAATGGGATTTTAAAGACCGTGTAAATAATCTGCAACACGAGTCGCCCTTGCTCCTTTGATGATAGACTCTGCTTTTCACAATTCCTTTCCCCGGCATCTTCTGATCCAAAATTGTCCCGACCCACCTCCCAACAAGAAATTCAAATTCAAAATGGGCGTCGCGGATTGCGGGGTGATTTGATTTCTTTTCAACATCCGGTGGAAGGTCTAAAGACTGAAATTTTCCCTTTTAAAACACGCAGTTACTTAAAAAAAAAAAAAAAAAAGGAGGCGTGGGTTTTCAAAGACAACACGTTTTGAATTGGCGAGCATCAATTTGCGAACAACCAGTGCAGGCAGGGTCCATTTCTGAGATGATGCCCAAGACTTGAGATTCCTTCTGCTTTTTTGAAAGAAGGAGCCGTTCTGGCGTGTCCTGTTGGACAATCGTTGAGGTAGATTAGAGGAAAGTCGGCCCTGGATTTCTACAGGAACTCTGCCAGGAAATCATTTTAACGTTCAATTTCTTCTCTGAAAGCGCGTGAAATGTGAAACAATGGCCGTGGTTGCACTATAATGAGAGGAAGCGGTGGGCGGGTGGGTGAACGCCTGGAAGAAGCCACAGGAGAAAGGAACGGTTCAATACCAGCTCTTCACTTTGAAGTCTTTGTCTTAAGAACCACTGTTTTAAAATGGTGAAAGGCATTCAGCCGTGTCTTCCTTCACCTCCTAGCTCTCTCTCTCTCCTCTCTCTCTCTCTCTCTCTCTCTCTCTCTCCTCTCTCTCTCTCTCTCTTCTCTCGCTCTCTCTCTCTCTGCCCTCCCCCCCTCTCTCTCTTTCTTTGGGTCCCCCCCCACTCTCTCTCTCATCTTTTCCAAAGCAGACAAAAGAAGAAATGTTGCTATGCACTTTTAGAAATAACAAGGATGGCATAATTTTCACTCTTGACAGAAAATAATGACTATGTTCTGTATGTGTTGCAGGTACACGTCTCAAGTGTAGAAGTTGTAAACTGACGACAAAGATATTATACTCCCCTTCAAATAAGGCCAAAGAATTTTGTTTTCTTGAATGAAACAGTGTATCGTATTGTATGGTTTAAAAACAATTGTTTATTCCAAAAAAAAAAAGAAACACATTGTACACAAATCCATTTAGAGCGACAACAACCTAATAGCTTATGATTTTCGTATTGTATTGTACTATACTGCATTGTATTGCATTGTATTGTACACTGTCTGAGGCAGATTTTTTGGGGTCACTTTGGTGGTGTTCATCTGCTTTCAGACTACTTGACAGGGCTGTACTCAACGCTTACTGTTATGATGTATCCCAGCATCAACCAGGCCTGAGAGATGCAGACATCTGCAGTGATGGTCAGGTAATTTAAGCAACACTCTCAAAACTGCATCCCTGAAGTGGATGAAGCTCGACTGCTTGGTCCAAGTCTTCCCAATGAGCCCATAGCAAATTCACCCCGAGTAGGAACTGGCGGGAGTCCCCCAAAAATCCCTATGACCGTCATGAGATTCGAACCCGCGATCTTCCAGTCCGTACCCCAAGGCGGTACCAACATGGCGTCGTGGAATTCAACAAGGCTAGGCTATTACTGATAAAATGGAAATGAAACGAAAGCTGAGTTCACGGATTTAATAGATAAAATAACAGATCCTTAAAAGAAAAAACCCAGCCCGCCTGAGGATAGGACAGGATACGTGCAGTGTGCTGTGTTTTCATCGCCTTGGGGCAGAGTCAAAGGATGTTACAGCCTCTTTGGTGACAACAAAATCAAAGACAGAAAGAAGAGCAGGACACGTGCACAAGGTTTGCTGCAGGGAGAAAAAAGGCGAGGATTGCATCCACACAAAAACACAATACTGTTTCAATCCAAAAAACAACAGGAAAAACCAAACCAAACCAACCCACCAAACAAACAAACAAAACCCAACAACAAACACTATAAACAACAACAAAACCAAAATAAAAATCAAACAAAACTGAACATTTTACTGACAACGAAAATAAATTGGGAAGAATATTGTTGTTTGGTTGAAATAGGGTTTATCAATTGGTTGAAATAGGGTTTATCAATTCAAAAACCAAGGAACAAATTAAGCACAAGGAATATGATCAGCACAGCAACAACAAGCTAGTGCGAGTAGCTTATAATTATTGCGCTCAGCAGTCACATGGCGGCTAATTGTGTTTTGGTGAAAGAAGAAGCCAGCTTTCCCTACATGAATTCGAGGAATTTTCTTTTTCTTCAAAACTCCATTTAGTCATTAAATGTCAGTGGGGGGAAAAGAGAGAGAAAAAAGGAAAAAAGGCTGTGTATAAATCTAGAAAACAAAGGAGTACAGGGAAGACAAGGAAAAGGACAAGCGACAAGGCCAAGACATGGCATCGATCAAGCCAAGATGGCCAAGATTATAAAGGCCCAACAAGGGAAGGTGTTGTCTTTGCATCGATCCAGCAGCTGCTTGATGTCAGCCAGCTAGCCCCGTGTGCCTGTAGTTCCCGCTCACAGGCCCCGGGGTTACCACACTGTGTCAGATGGAAATCGTCCCCTTAAACCCTCCTCTACCTGATCAGCGGGAAATTCGTTTTATCTGTTCTTCCCCATTCGCCCCCGCGGCTGAGTTAACATGCCTGTTTGCCCAGTCATCACCCTATCTGTTTCCTTCATCTATGTTTGTCGCTCCTTTCTGCTTGTTTCTGATGTGCTACAAAGAACAATGGTTGTGGTTTAAACAATTGTTCAGAAAAGAAAAACACATTGTAGACAAACATACATTTGTAGTTAATAGCTCATAGTGTACTCCACCATCCAACAGAACCAAACTTGGGTTTTTTAAAAATTTATTTAATTTTTTTTAGAACTAAACTTGTTATTTGGCAGCTGAAAAAACCATTGTCACAACAAAGTATTATTTAATCCTATTGAAAAGTGTGATTGTTGAATTAAGGACGTTATTTCTAAACTTGCTGCATTTAGGCTTGTGAACACTTTGAAACCTCATGTTAGCGTTATTGATATTACATATAATTTTTAAGTCAATGGTTTTTAACAATAGTTTTCAATCCTTTCTTCTTTTAGATTATAGCATATACACATAGGCTGAGAGATTTGAAAGTCCACCATGTTGGTTTGTTTTTAGACAATGTTTGTTGTTATCTTTTTATGTCATTTTTATTAATCCTCTGACCTAAGGAAAAAAGAGCGTTTTCTGCGAAATACACAAGATTTTATGAAAACACATGACACAATTCTTATAAATAGGAATGAGGCAGGACAAAAAGTCTAACACTAAATCCTATCTCAATATGTGGGCATAAACTGGAGCAGCTTGTCTTCACTGTATTGTTTATACACATGGTGACACGTCCCCTTTAATTAACGTGAATTGGCTCTCTCTCTCCCTCTTGTATTGTCTGCTGATTTGTGTAAATGACAAGCTAGGTTTGTCTATCTCCACTTGGGCTTCTTGTTCACTGAATTCAACAGGGTTGTTTCCATGTGCATCATATGCCTTGGGGCTGTGTTTTATTGATTGCTTTGATGTTTTCCCGACTAAGAAGGCAGAACATTGTACTGGATTTGGGCCTCAATCTTTTTTTTTTTTATATAGCACGATATGAAAGAATTTACATTACAGCAGTCTTATCAATATACGTATAGCATTTCCAATGAAACAAAAGATGATAGCACTTTATCTATTCATTCATGTATCTTGTTGTTTATAGTCCTAACATTGAAAATCTCAGATAAAACACACACACACACACACACACACACACACACACACACACACACACACACACACACATATATGTGGTGGATCGGTGGTCTAGAGGTAACGCGCCTGTCTAGAAAGCGAAAAGTCCGGGTCTGAAGTGTGCGGCGGTTCGTACCCCGTTTGGACCGGAAACTTTTCCCCCATCCATTAGACCATGAGTGGTGGTCTGGGCGCTAGTCTTTCGGATGAGACGATAAACCGAGGTCCCGTGTGTTACACTAATTATTTAGCGCACGTAAAAGAACCCACGGCAACAAGAGAGTTGTCCCTGGCAAAATTCTTAGAAAAAAGCCACTCTGATAGGGAAACAAATACAGTTGCAGACATGGAAAAAAAAAAAAAAATAGGTGGCGCTGCGCTTATGGCGACGCGCTCTCCCGCTCTCCCCGGGGAGAGCAGCCCGAATTTCACGGAGAGAAATCTGCCGTGACTTAAAGTGGTATGAAATGAAATCTGAGCGCTTTGATTTGTTGCTTTACAAGATTCAGCGCTATATAAATTCCATACATTATTATTTATTATATATATATATATATATATTATATATATATATATATATATATATTATATATATATATATATATATTATATATATATATATATATATAAATATTATAATTATAATATAAATGCAGATTGAAACGGTTATAAAAATAAACTCTACTGTCGCTCCTTGTCTCAACGTCCTGGTCAACCATAAAGGTCAACCCAGGACGGTCACCGCGTGGTGGGAGAAGCCACGTCAACCACACACACATACAAGGAGATAAAACCCAAACCAGATTCCTTAGAACAACCCTTGTTCTTAGCGACAAACTATGACATCTTCACTCACACCAGACGGGGAAAAAACCTGATTCTTGCGGGAAGTTTTTTTAATGGATTTATTATTGCATTTTGAGGCGATATAGAGGTATGTATTCTAGAACAGGTTACATTAACAAACAACAGTCCTTCACAAACAACACACACACAACACACACCCCACTCACACACACACAACACAAGAGCTCGATAACTACAACCTAGAAACGCCCTCCCCCACCCCCCAAAAAAAAACACCTTTCCTCGCTGATCAATCATCGACCAAAGGAAGACAAGATCAATTTTGAGGAAAGACAGGGGGGTGGGGTGGCTTGGGAGTGGTGTGGTATGGTCTTCTTCTTCTTCAGAACAAGTTGGTACAGGGCAAAACGGGAACTGCGAGTGGACACTTATGATTACCAGCTTACGCTTATAATGCCCCAAACCAACAGACTGAATGACATCCACCACACCAAACAACACGAGAAGGTCTAATTGCCCGAGCTAGGGGCCCTAATCTGTGTGCAGCCGTCTATCCCTATATATATATATACAGGTCACATTTCGCTCGTTAGGATTAAGGGCTGTGTCTCTGATGAAAAGAGATCTAGAGTTTGGGGGAAGGTGTGTGTGGGGGGTGGGGTTGGGGGTTTGAACCTCCCTTCTCCCGTCCTTCCCCCCTCTCACTATACTTTTAAGTCTTTCTTCCCTTACTTTTTTTTAAGGGGGGTTTGGGTTGCTTTTTTTCCTCGTCCACCTCTGGTATCCTCTGCCTCCCTTCCCGTTTTAAGCGCTAGTCAACAAGCCGTTTTAGTTTCCAGTTCAATCAGCGAGCGTCTTTCTAGGTCTGTGGTTAGGCTTAGTCCCCGGTTTTGATATCGGCTGTTGGGAGTGGGTGTGTGTGTGTGGATGGAGGGAGGAGGGAGGGGGGGGGGGGGTGGAGGATGTGAGGGAGGAGGGGGGAGGACGGGGGACCTACAGTCTTTGTGGGGTTTGACTATCAAAATTAGAGCCTGCTAAACCTGGCCCCTCCTCCTCCCTCTCCCCCCAAATCCTGTTATTATCTCCCTTGCTTTTCTTCTCTCTTTCTCTGTGTAGATTCTTTCTTTCTTTCTGTTTAAATTTTTTTTTTTATAAAGGGGGGGTTAAAATGGTTAAAACCTTCTCATGCTTCTTGTTATTGATCAGTTGATTTTTTCTGCCCATTATTACTATCATCATCAGAGAGAGAGAGAGAGAGAGAGAGAGAGAGAGAGAGAGAGAGAGAGAGAGAGAGAGGGCTGGGCTGGGTTAGCGATACCAGGTGAGCGGTAGAGGCTAAAGAACGGGTTGTGCAACACTGTAAAACTGCCATGCTCTCCGTGTGTGTGTGTGTGTGTGTGTGTGTGTGTGTGTGTGTGCGTGTGTGTGTGTGCACTGAACATGTGCCTGCAACCAACCCTTCCTCCACCTCCCTCCTCCACCCCCATCCCTCTCCCTTCTTTATTTCTTGCGACTGCACATTGTAGGGAAAGTTTATCAGAGAAGTTGACACAACATAACAAAAGACGCCTCTTCACTTAAATTAATAGCAAAATGAGAAAGAAGAAACAGTGTAAATTAAGTATTGAGTGAAGACATTATTAGCAATGAGTGCGTTTGTGTTTTAAAACAAGAAATAAAGTATGAGAAAAAGCTAACCACAACCCCTTTTAGATGAATAATAATTAATAATCTGTGTGTTTAATCAGTTTTCATCAGAAATTATCGTAGCGCTCTCTCTCTCTCTCTCTCTCTCTCTCTCTCTCTCTCTCTCTCTCTCTCTCTCTCTCTCTCTCTCTCTCTCTCTCGTGTGTGTGTGTGTGTTGTGTGTGTGTGTGTGTGTGTGTGGTGTGTGTGTGTGTGTGTGTGTACGTACGTACGTGCGCACACACTTTCGCAGTTTTTAGCGTGCATACACACACACACTCACTGCACATTTCTTGTTTTTTGTCTGTATGCACTTAGCGAGCAAAACCGGGGCATGTTTCACTTTGCTATTGTGAAGCAGATCACACGATCGATAGGTACAAAGAGTAGATAAGAACGTTGGCGCTTTATACACGACAGCTGCGTAAAGCCCAACATGCCACAAGCTGTCTACCCCCCCCCCCCCCCCACCCCACACACACCCCGCTCCAACCCCCCACTACCCTCATTTCTTGCCCCATAATCGACCAACATAACAGCCATATCGATCCCGAAGGATATAACGTCAAGGCTAAGCCACGTTAAACTGCTGTGATGGTAGGGGAGAGCAAAATCGTGCAGGCTACCAAAAAAACAATCAAACAAAAAACCCCAACTACCCCCTCCACCACTAACAGACAGACAGACAAACAAACAGACAGACAGACAGACAAGACCAGACAGACAGACACACACACACACACACACACACACACACACACACACACACACACACACCACGTCCACACACCACAAACACACAGGAGTATTTTTACCTCGAGATTTTCTGTATTAATCAACTTACACCGTTTGGTTAGCTGCTTGGTAGTTTTACGTGCTGAAAATAACTAGCTTTGTCTCAGGGCAAGGGGGAAAAAACACCCCACACCATGATTAATTTTTGGTCAGGTATCAGAAACCACACAGAGAGATCTGCTGCCGCTTGTTGTTGTTGCTGCTGTTGTTAGGCCTGGCTATGCAACAAGTCTCCTTGCTCCCCGCCCCGCTTAAAGGCTCGCCAGAGCCAGGTGCCACAAAATGTTAATTACAGGAGGGATTAATTGGCGGCTGTGTGTGGAGGTGGGTCGCTAAGAGTCGGGTTGCACGTGCTGTAGGGGGTTAAGTGGCGGTGTGGGGCCACTGTCCCACTTACCGCCAGTTTCGCCCCAGGGTTTGTTGTCTCCCTTCTTCTTCCTCCTCCTAGTACTACTACTCCCGCCTTGCCCCCCCCCCCCCCCCCCCCCCCCCCACCGCCACCCCACCCACCAATCCCCCCCACCCAGAAGTGTGTCAAAGTCAAAGTCAAACTTTTTAATTTTAGATGGTACAGTGTGTGTGTGTGTGTGCGCGCGCGCCGGTGCACGCATGCTTAAATCATGATAAGTAACAACAACAAAAGCATGGCAGCAAGAGAAACAGTAATCAAACAAGACTGAATTATTCCGATGGGAGAATGATGATGCAATAGACAAGGTATGAAAGCGACGGGTGGTGTTCCCCCCTCCCCCCCTCTCCCCATCCCATTTTGATCAATCATTGATTGCCATGGAAAACATCTGTCAATATGAACAGATAGGTATTCATTCCAGAGTGCAATGATCATTTTTCCATACAAGTATATTTATGAATCTAAAAGTCCGTTAGCTGCTCTTTTTTGATGTTGGTTTTAACAACATTTATCCAGTGAATGATTACAAGAAGACAGGTTAATAAAAGCAGAGCAGGGGAAGAAGACGTCGCCCTTGTGATGCACCACTAACACTTTGTGGTTTGCGAATAATGTGAAGCATCAAACCTACTCACAACGTTATATCACAAAGATTTTACACATTGCGTCAGCAGGTTTTGTTGTTTGGATTTTTTGTGTGTGGTTGGGATTACATAATAAAGAGTAAAAAATTCATATTTGGAAAGCTTGAACCTGATCATAGATAATGAATGATACAACTTTTTAAAAAACAACACCACCTTTTTTTTCATGCGATCTTCTTCACAAGACTTGTTGGAAAACCATGCACTGTTTCATGCCTAGTATCTGGCGCGGTGTCATTAAGTTATAAAGTATGTGAAAGATAAATAAAAAAAAAAAGGTTAAAAGAAAGGGTAGGCTTTAAGGGGAAAAAGGTCATTCTGTTTGTTCAAAAAGTTATACAGTTACTGTTATCGTCATCATTATCATCATCATCTTTTTTTCTTCTTCTTCTTACCATCATCATCACTATTACCATGATCATCGTCATCATTATTATCATTTTTGTGCATGTTTGCTTATTCGTAATTGCTTTCCTTTGTTGTTGTTGTTGTTTTGTTTCTTTTACAAGTAAATGTATCAAAGCTCTGCGAGTATTATAGGCTTTTACAAGGTGTTCTTTGATTTGTTTTCTTTCATTCTTCTGTGTGCCTGTGTGTTTCTGCAGTCTTAAGTCTTTGTAGTATATCATTTAGAAAAGCACGAAGAATCAATTATGTATAGATATCTCGCAGGCACGCACGCACGCACGCACTCACGCACACACACACACACACACACACACTTACACTTTCCCTTCATGTATTGTTCGGCATTGCCATACAGACGTTTTCCAATGTACGGATTTCAATTTTTCTGTCGTATGACATCTCTCTATCTCTCTGGTCATACAGCGCTTCTTTGTTGGTTCAAACACAATTTCAAGCTTTTGTATTCTTCACTTGACAACTTCGGGACTTTTTTTGTTCTTTTCTTTTCTTTCCATGTCTTTGTAGTCTTCTAGTTTCTGTTTTCTCTTTGTTTTTCAAACTGTAACCTTCTTTGTCCATCTTGGCGCCAGTGCAATTTTCGAACAATTTTCCGCATCACCCTCGTAGTTGACACGAGTCCAGACACTGAATACCCCGGGGAAGGAGAGTAATACCGCCGTGAAGGCATGATTCCTTGGGAAAGAAAGACTACCGTGGTATTGTGTGGACAGCCGGAGTGACTGTATTGTTGTCAGACACCCAACATCAAACAGCCTGTATAATTTTTGACAATTTACGGCGAAGAACAACACACAGCGCGTTCAACTATTAAAAAAAATTTTCTATTCTTGAATCTATCATAAATGACAACACACACACACACAACACCCCAACACACACACACACACACACACACACACACACAAGTAGGCCTATGTATGTACGCACAAGCGTGCACGCACACGTTTGAACACGCACAGACGGAGACATCGACCAGACAGAGAGACAGAGAAGACAGACAGACACACACACACACACACACAAAGACATTATATAATAATATCAAGACAGGCAGACAGACACACACACACTCACACAGTTTGCGGTATGTGCACAAGGAAGATTGCTAGATCAAAAAAACTTGGATAGGTCAATGAATTAATAAGAGTGCATCACCTCCTCCCTTCTCTTTCTCGTAGCAATCAGCAGATCTTCAGCCTGTGGCTAACAGGCCTGTAGCCCGTGTGCAACATCGGTGACTTCTTTCTGACTCGATGTCAGACTTAATGGCAATGTAAGGGAGCTAGCTGTGATGATTTACACGTGCACGTCTCCTACATCGCTGCTCTGGGTCCATTGTACTGCACTACACTACAACACCACACCACACTGAAGTGTCCCAAATAGCAAGTTTTCTAGGACAGTGTTTTTAGTTCTGGACTGCGCATTTGACAGGACGAATGACATTCGTTTATATAACTCAATTGTAGCGTGACATCGTTGAAAATTAAAACAAAACAAAAAAACAATCAAAAAGAAAACAAAACAAAACAATAATAAAAAAAAATAAACAACCCAAACCAAAAATCAACTTTTGCCCATCAAGGCTCAAGGATATTTTATTATCTCAGGATGATACATTATGAGTGGCATATTAACATTTCAGGAAAGAGTAAATAATTAAACGACTAAATAAAGAAATGAACAAACGAACAAAGCAATCAATAAATAAATAAACCAATCAATCAATCAATCGATCGATCAATCACCAGTAGAGTCAAACAGAATATGAAATGTAAAATAAAATAAAACAAAACAAAAACAGTGAGCAACACCGGAAATTTTATTTTCTGAGAGCTCAAGCACACAAGCAACGACAAATTTACAGACTATCATAAAAAGAAAAAAGCGCGCGCGCGTTGTGTGTGTGTGTAGTTCATGTTTTGTACCTTTGAAGACAGATAAGCCTATTAATTTGTTTGTAACTTTCTCTCATACACACTCACGGTGAATATTTGCGCTCTCCTCTCTCTCTCTCTCTCTCTCTCTCTCTCTCTCTCTCTCTCTCTCTCTCTCTCTCTCACACACACAAAGCCATCAACAGGGAGCAGTCAACAAGGCCGATAACTCATGCTAATCAAAATCACACTTCATTCTAAATTGCTAACAGTACTGACAGAAACACACATACACACAACACATACACACACACGCACGCACATATACACGCACGCACGCACGCCACACAACACACTCACAAAAGCAATAAAAAACAGTGCAGTGACATTTAACCATATATACAGCTAACAACAACAACAACAACAACACACACACACACACACACACACACACACACGCTGCTGCTACTAGTTCTGCTCTTATTGCTGCAGCTACTATTACTACCATCAGTTTTTTCTTGAAATGTAAACGTCGAATCTTGAATCTTGAATACAGCTACTACTACTACTACTACTACTGCTGCTGCTGCTGCTGCTGCTGCTGCTGCTACTACTACTACTACTACCACTGCTTCTGCTACTACTACTGCTGCTACTACTACTGCTTCCCCTGGCTGCTGCTGCTACTAATACTACTTCTACTACTGCTGCTTCTACTACTGCTACTGTTACTTCTACTACTACTGCTACTACTACCACTGCTTCTGCTACTACTACTGCTGCTACTACTACTGCTTCCCCTGGCTGCTGCTGCTACTAATACTACTTCTACTTCTGCTACTGTTACTTCTACTACTACTGCTGCTGCTACTGCTACTACTATTACTACTACTGCTGCTGCTACTACTACTGCTTCTACTAGTACTATTACTGCTAACACTACTACTATTACTGCTGCTACGACTACTACTCCTACTACTACTACTACTGCTGCTGCTGCTACTACTACTGCTTCTACTAGTATTATCACTGCTAACACTACTACCAGTACTGCTGCTGCTTCTACTACTACTACTGCTTCTGCTGCTGCTGTTGCTGCTACTACTACTACTGCTGCTGCTAAAACTACTGCTATTGCTACTACTGCAACTACTACTACTTGATAGAGACTACTACTACTGCTGCTGCTGCTTCCACTACCGTTGCTACTACTACACTGCTAAGCCTAATGCTCTTGTTGCTGCAACTTCTACTGCCTGATAGAGACTGCTAGTACCATTAGCCTGCTGCTGCTGCTGCTGCTGTCGTCCCAGGAGTAGAAGGTGGCATCGATCTGTACTCCAGAGGAACAGTAAGGAACCCCCTCCCACCCCCAACGAGCATTTTTGCGAATACTAGAACACACGCTCTGGGTCACCCTCATATCACGATCGCCATGCCATAACCACTACGCTAACCCCACCCCTTACTGTGAACGTCACCACAATCACAGTTCATTCTGACC
>CM054149.1:41217248-41222248 GCA_028751875.1 Rapana venosa | reverse complement strand
CACGCAGAACATCTTGCGCACACGTTAAAAAGAAACCCGTTAACAAACACAATGCTGCTGCTGCTGCTGCTGCTGCTGCTGCTGGTGATGATGATGATGATGATGATGAAGATGATGATGATGACAACGTAGATGCAATAGCAATAGTTATGGATAAGGCGACTGACTTTTAATCTTATTGGGTTGCTGGTTCGGATTTCAAAGGAAGGGTTGGAGATTTTTACAATTTTCCGGGTCATTTTACAGGTAATAGTCCCCATGTAGTAGTAGTAGTAGCAGCAGCAGCAGCAGCAGCAGCAGCAGCAGCAGCAGCAGCAGCAGCAGCAGCAATAGTAGTAATAGTGGTGGTGGTGGTAATATTATCATTTTTATTATTATTATCATCATCATTATCATCATCATTATTATCATCATCATCATCGTCATCGTCGTCGTCGTCATCGTCATCATCATTTTTGGGGGTGCATTCTTCTTCTTCTTCTTCTTATTATTATTATTACTACTACTACTATCATCATCATCATCATCATCAACATCATCATCATCGTTGTCGTCATCGTCGTCATCATTTTTTGGGTGCATTTTTATTATTATCATTCACTCAAGCCTGTGCCTGTAAAACCCCCAGCTGTGACATACATACAGACGGCAGGGCAGGGCAGGGCAGGGCAGGGCAGGGCTATTGCCCGTTCTCCATAAAAAAGCCTACGTAAGCTCTGTCACTCTGGTGCCTTGTCATCTGCCTGCCTGCCTGCCTGCCCGTTTCATTTTAATGTCATCCCTCCTGATTCATCACACACTGCTAGCCTTGCAGCCTGTGGCCTAAACCCGATTAATTAAGCGATAACCAGCATCGTCATTCAGTCATGCTGAAGTCATGTTTATTTCATAGGGGCTGTGGGACTTCGGAGCGAATAATGAAATGATAATAATGATAATGATAATAATAATAATATAAAAGATTCGTCAGATTTATCTTCAAATCTTTACCGGATTCAGCGCTATATAAATTCCATACATCTTTATAATTAAATCTTGGCCTGGTTCAGTTTTCAGTTGTTGCAGTCAAACATTGCGGAGACATCTGTCATAATGTGTGTGTGTGTTGTGTGTGTGTGTGTGTGTGTGTGTGTGTGTGTGTGTGTGTGTGTGTGTAGACAGAAATTTGACAGCATTACTTCTATCACTTCTGGTCCACCGTGGGGATGCCAGGGGGCCGGTCAGTGTAAATAGCATCCCCACCTTCTGAAAAATCTGTGGTACGAATTCCCTCTCTTTTCTTTCCCTCTTTGTTATTTCTGATTAGCCTTGTTCCTGTTCGTCGTCATCTCCTCTTGTCTACTTTCTGCCTTTTTGGTCCATTTTCATGCCTTTTAAAAATATTTTTTAAAAAGAAAGAAAGTCGTAACATCTAAAAATTCCCTCCCACGCCGCGAAGTTTGATACGCTGGGCCTGACCTGTCAGGCGCTTAACGGCAGCGCAACGCATTTTCGCTCATATGACAGAGGTTAGCCTAGTTGCTAGCACTCTTGGCGTTCGACGAAGAAGAAAAGAATAAACTGTATCTACTATATGACAAATCTGGAATTGTGTTTAAACAAAATCTTGTTCCTCACTTTCAGGTTGTGATTTGAAAGACCTAGTTACACTTTGGTCTATAACAGATTATTTTGATTTTCGTGACAGAAATACTCTTTAAAAAACAACAACAATCAACCAATCAATAACGCTTTATGTCCGACGTAGCAGCTCTTTGCACGATTTTCAACCTTATCACATGATATATGAAGATGACTCATTAGGGGATGTTGGAACGTTACATATCCAAACTTCCTCTTTTTCTTAGAGAGAGAGAGAGAGAGAGAGAGAGAGAGAGAGAGAGAGAGAGAGAGAGAGAGAGAGAGAGAGAGAGAGAGAGTGTTTAATTTTTAAAATCTTGTTGCATGGCAGTTTCATCCAATCTTTGTTGCTGCTATTCTTCACAGCTAACGTTTCTGGCCATAATAGTTGATCGCATTTGCCCATATAAATTATTCTAAACATCTGTTATAGGCTTTTAATTTCTTGTTACTCTCATTCTGTTTTTGACCTCAAGTTAAACTGGGACGTTAACACTGACGCTATTGTCAAAAAGGGACAACAACGTCTGTATTTTCTGAGGAAACTGAACTCATTTTTTGTAGACAAAAAGATCCTTTCCTTGTTTTACAAGTCTTACATAGAGAGTGTTCTAAGTTTTGCTTTCATTTGTTGGTACAATAACCTTAGTGTTAAAAACAAGAATGGCCTGCAGAGAATTGTAAGAATCTGCTCAAAAATAATTGGAAAAGAACAAAGAGATCTCATGTCGTTCTGCAATCAGCAGCTTGTACGCAAAGCCACAGCCATTTTGGCTGATCCTTCTCATGCTTTGTTTCCAGAATTTCAAATGTTGCCTTCGGAACGCCGTTTTCAGTGTCCCATCAGCAAAACCAACAGAAAAAGAAATTCTTTTGTGCCAGTAAGCATTCGACTTCTGAATTCACAATGATGTTGACTACCTAGTTCTTACATTTCTCTGAATTATCTGCCTGATTGTCATTGTTACGAGTGTAGTCAATACATAATTGTGTGTGTGTGTGTGTGTGTGTGTGTGTGTGTGTGTGTGTGTGTGTGTGTGTGTGTGTGTGTGTGGGTGCGTGGGTGTGTGAAATAAGTCTGTGTTCTAGTCAACTGTCTTAAAACATTGAATTCATATATTGGTGTATGGTGTGGGTGTGCGTGGGCGTGTTCGCGCACACACGTACGTGCGTGTGTACGTGCTGCGTATATGCGTGCGTAAAAATAAGTTTTTATGTCTTCTAGTCAATGGGTTTAAAATTGTGTTCACAATTGATGTGTGTGCGCATGCGCGCGTGTGTGTGGTGTGTGTGTGTGTGTGTGTGTCGTGACATTTTATTTGAAAACCAATATGAAATATAGCTTTTGTGTCTTTGATATATTTGATGAGTATCAATCTGCCTGTCAGTATTGTAATTGCCCTTCATGGGATGATTAAAGTGTTTTTGACTTGACTTGACTTGACTTGACTTCGATGTGTTGGTGCGATGTTTGTTCTGAACGATTACAATTTATTATTTGTGCTGAAACCATAAAGTAATTTTCAAAACGGGCGGTTACATCTCAACTCCAGAATATTTCGTAGACTTCCTATGCCGCTTAAAAAAAATATTATTACATATCATTTCGAAAGTATCGTCTGTCTGTCTGTCTGTCTGTCTCTCTCTCTATATATATTTATAGAGAGAGAGAGAGCGAGAGAGAGAGAGAAATGCCTCTGTGTGTGTGTGTGTGTGTGTGTGTGTGTGTGTGTGTGTGTGTGTGTGTGTGTGTGTGTGTGTGTTTACAAGGAGAGGCGGATGGACAAAGACTGAGATGAGCAGACAGATGGACAGATAACAGAGGGGAAAAAAAAAAACTGCGACGGAAGAAGACAAAGAAGAAAATTTTAACAGATAGAGAGCAATAAAGCGCTTTGATTTGTCTGTGCAAGATACAGAGCTATATAAATTCCATTTATTATTATTATTATTATTATTATTATTATTATAAAGACAGAAAGAAAAATGTAAAACAGATAGACAGAGATCAAGAAAAGAAAAAGAAGAAAGAAAGAAACGGAAGGAAAGTAAGAATGATAAGGTAAACAACAACGCAAAAAAGAAGAAGAAAAAAAAAAACGAAGCAAAGAAAGAAAAGGTAGGAAGCAAAGAAAGCAAAAGCAAAAAAGAAAGTGAAAATGAAGGAAAAGAAAGTAAAAGAAGGTCAGAAAAAAAGAAAAAGAAAAAGAACATAAATGAACGAAAAGAACTAATGGGGGAAAAAATAAAGGAAAAGAAACGAAAAAAGGGCCAAAAAAAAAGAAAAAAAGAAAAGAAAGAAGACAAGACAGACACAACGAAAGAAGAGAGAGAAAAAACGAAACAAAGAAAAGAAAAAAAAACAAAGAAATTAAAGAAACAAAGAAAGACAAGAAAGAAACAAGGACAGAAAAGAATATACAGAAAAAGACACAAAAAAGAGAAAACGTAATGGGAAAGAGAAAGAAAGCACGCTAGACTGAAATAGAGAGAGTGGATGGTTTCACGTAATTTTCTATTCACTCTATACACCTGGTCTCTTATGAATAGACTATTACTACTACTACTACTTCTACTACTACTACTACTACTACTACTACTACTACTACGACTACTACCCCCACCCCCACCACTACTACAACTGCTACAACAACAACAACTACTACTACTACTACTACTTTTGCGACTGCTACTGCTGCTACTATTACTATAACTACTACTTCTGCTTCTGCTTCTGCTACTGCTACTACTACTACTACTACTAATTTCTTCTTTTTCTTTAACTTTTCTTCTTTGACTACTACTACTACTACTACTACAGCTGCTGCTCCTACTACTACCACTTCGACTACTACTACTTCTACTGCTGCTGCTACTACTTACTGCTACTACTACTACTACTACTACTACTGCTGCTGCTGCTGCTGCTACTACTACTACTACTTCTACTGCTGCTGCTACTACTGCTGCTCCTACTACTACTACTACTACTAGTGCTGCTTCTGCTGCTACTACTACTTCTACTGCTGCTGCTACTACTTCTACTGCAGCTGCTACTACTGCTACTGCTACTACTAGTGCTGTTGCTGCTGCTGCTGCTACTACTACTACTTCTACTACTACTTCTACTGCTACTACTACTACTGCTGCTGCTGCTGCTGCTGTTCCTCCTCCTCCTGCTACTACTACAACAACAACTACTACTACTACCACTTCTGCTTCTGCTACTGCGACTGCTGCTACTACTACTACAACTACTATTGTTGCTACTACTACTGTTGCTGCTCCTGCTGATACTACTACTGCTACTACTACTACTGCTACTACTACTACTACTACTACTACTTCTACTACTACTACTACTATACTACTACTACTAC
>CM054149.1:41204748-41212248 GCA_028751875.1 Rapana venosa | reverse complement strand
AATGGCTGGATGGATCAGCGCTGAGGAACGGAGACCTACAGTCAGCAACGTTGACAATTATTGTTAATAATAATAGGAAGATTAGCTCAGCCTTGGTGACGGCTACTTAGTTCAAAATCCTGTAAAGATGATATTACTACTACTACTACTACTACTACTACTACTACTACTACTACTACTACTACTATTACTACTACTACTACTATGATGATGATGATAATGACGATAGTAATAAAAGAAAATAATGATAATAATAATAATAAAAAATAAATCAATGGTAATAATAACAATAACAATAATCATGGTGATAATGATGATGATAACCTCGATAACAACAAGATAATAATAATAACAGTAATAATAATAATAACAACAATAATAATAATAATAATAATGATACTACTACTACTACTAATTGTAATAATAATAACGGCGATGATTATGATGATGGTGATAATAATTATGTCAATAACAATAACGATGATGATGATAACCTATGATAATTTTTTTAATTCCCAAAAGTCTAGCCTCGCTTAATCCATTTCTGGTATTGATACTCCAATGATCATGAAGCCTATTACCAGATGAAATATAATATAAGCTAATTCTAGGATCAGGGCAACTTAGATAAAATTAACAATATGATTAAAATTTGCACCCCCCCCCCCCCCCCCAAAAAAAAAAAAATAAAAAAAAAATCAAACAGCAAGGTTTAGAACTAGGCATTTTGACCGTAACCCTTTTTGCTGAAAGTAACCTGTAAATAACATCTGACTTCGTGTTTAATCAGTTTTCTTGGACTTCATCAATCTCCTTGGCAGGTTTAGCCAAATACGTAAAAAAGAAAACCCACCAACAACCCCCCTACTTCCCATGCCTAGATCTCTGTGTGACACCCGGGGTAGAGATTGTCACTTAGGCCTGTTCTGCCTTAGAGTAAGTGGACAAAATAACAGGGATGCTTCATTCTATGACAGACGAAAGCCTCGTGGTATAAACGATTACTGTCGGTATTATCAGGATTATTGTATATAGGGCTAAAGAGTGAAGTCAAGTCAAAGATACTTTACTCATCCCATGAAGGGCACTTACAATAAAATAAAATAAAGTAAGTTGTAGTTTAATATGCTTTTCCCTCTGCATTGCTGTGTTGTTGTCTGCTTATGAAGTAACTATGTGTATTGAATAAATAATGTTTACATTACTGACAGGCCTACAGTTGTAAGAGTGGTAATCTAGAAAACACACACACACACACACACACACACACACACACACACACACACACACACACACACACACACAATAATAGAATAGCAGAAATAAACGACACAAACAAAAGTTGCATATTTCAACAATTCCACGAAATGTAAATAAAGAGAGAGACTAGATTGATTATTCACCTTTAAAAGACCTACAGAAATGAAGTAAACTGACTGATGATAATGATAATGATAATAGTAATGCTACTACTACTACTACTACTACTACTGGTGATGATGATGATGATGATGATGATAAGAACATTAATGATGTTGAATAATAATAATAATAATAATGATGGTGATGATACTACTACTACTACTACTACTACTACTACTACTACTACCACCACCACCACCACCTAAATATTTGCTTCTAGAAAAGTTTTAATAATCTCTTCTGTCCATTATGGTCGATTATTGTTAAATATGATATATATATATACATATATATATACACACACACAAAGAGTATTGGTTTTTGTTGTCTTGTCAAAACTACTCGCATTTTCCCCCCGAGACGTTTTTGTCGACAAAATCCAGTTTATTAAACCACCCACAAACAAAATCGCGTGCACAAACTTTCACACACACACACACACACACACACACACACACACACACACACACACACACAGAGTAAATAACAAATAAATAAAAACAAGCAATAAAAAAAACACCCATCTCGTTACAGCAGTCATACTCACACACACGCACATACACACACACACACACACACCCACACACACACGTTGCACGCTACATGACAGACACTGCACGCTACATGAAGTTACACGCGCGCCACAGAAGTAATAAATCTCAATCAGACGATAGACAGACAGACACACGGACAGCTCCAGTCATAGCCCTCGCTTATCGCCTCGCTCCTTTTTCACGCTGTCACTCAGTGATGGACGAGCAAACAGACGACATTACTTACTGCGGCTTGTCAACGGAAAAGAGACCGTCGTTTACATGGCAGCTCTCTCTCTCGTTTCTAGCTATTAGTTTCCACGTTCAAACTACTGTTCCTTTGAAAAAGTTGGTCGATATATTTTTTATTATCGTGGTTCCTCATCGGCTGGTTCTTGATAATCACTGACAGCAAAATTGCACGATCATTTGTCACTTGCCTGATACAGACGACAGAAGATCTGTCAACACGGCGAGCCGATACTTTGTGGAAGGGAATGATTATTCATTCAGTTTTTGTTCCGTTTCCTCAACATCATCCATTTAATTAATCAATGAATCAGAACGGTTGGCGGGCCACCACACACTACTGTTGCCCAAACACCAGCAGCAGCAGCCACTCACAAAGCAGAACAGATGAGAAACGTTTGCCACCCCTTCTGTCAGCTTTTTGTCTCCCAGTGGCGCTGTTGCCAATTGTCGTCTGCCACAAGAATCGTCAGCGGAAGCAACCGTCAAACGCTGTTACGTCAGCGGAGCTTCGGCACTTGTCACACCTTTCATAATTAGTATCGCACGTGCGGTGTGTGTCCGACTGCCGGCCAGCCCAGCGCCACAAGGTAGGTGTGTGTATATTTTGTGTCCATACCTGTGTTGACATCGCGATCCCTCCACTCCCCCTCCTCCCTCCTTCTTCTTCACGGAAAGATCAGAGTTGAGGCTTGCAAAGTGACGAGAAACGTGATTGGTGGAAAGTTGGTTTAGCCCCGCCCCATTCATACAGTCTGTGTATACACTTCCGGCACAGTCATTCGCGCAGGGTATTTGTGAGTGACAGGCCGAAAAGGCCACGCCTAGTAGAAACGCGCGCAGGGGGCAGACAGAAAGCAGGGGGCAAAGCGAGTATAATGATAATTGGTTTGTTTTGTGAGCGTGCTATGAGGAATGCTATTGCTTGCTGGCAAGCTAAACTGATCCGTGAGGCTCGCTGGATTGGGTTTAGGTGAGGGACTGGCTGAGAGAGAGAGAGAGAGAGAGAGAGAGAGAGAGGAGAGAGAGAGAGAGAGAGATTTTTGACCGTCCAGTTTTTCTTTCACAGGGCAGTTTTGACTGTTCACTTTTCTTTCATACAGTTCTTTTTCCTATTTTGTTTGTTTTTCCCTTTAATCAAGCAGAGAAACCCTTGGTTTTAAAGACTGGGTATACACCTTTCCCCGAAATGCACTGCGATCACAATGACGAGTAAGGAGACTTTGGTTGTCTTTAAATTATGCATTTATTCAATCATGAAATGTAGCCTATTAGCATGATTTTCACTTTTTGTGACTAGCAGTGCGTGGATTAGAAGCCAGTTCTAGTATAGAAAAAGTTAGTCCTTCCCGCAATGTGTGTGCGGGTGTGTGTCTCATCAAAGCGGTTATTTGATATACATTCCCGGATTCAGTTTTCCAGCCAGTTTCTGTATGCACTTAACACAGCAAATATTATGCTTTACTGAAGAAAAACATTCTTTCAAACAATTTTTAAAAATTTCAACCCTTAAAGAAAAAAAGACCACCACCCCCCCCCCCCCAAAAAAAAAAAAAAAAGCAAAAAAACCCAAAACCCACCCCCAAAACAACCGTGCAAACAAAAAAACCCCAACCCAAACGCAACAACAACAAACTGTTTTAGTATGATGGGACAGGTTTTGTTAATAAATAGCGATATCTCTACTGCTTGCATTTTTTTTTGGAATTGATTTTACTGGTAGTGATATTACTGGTTTTGTTGTTGTTGGGTTTCTTTGTTGTTTAAGATATGACCTATTACTTTTTCTTGAAAAAGTAGAACTGTACATATCAGAAGCACTGAAGAAGAACAGTAAACAGAGACTGACAGTGTACTGTACTGTCAGAGACACATGCACAGTAAGGGGCACAGGCTGAACAGCGCTGGACAAAGCGTCTGTCCCCCAGAACATGAACATGGAACTGCTGGTAGGTAGTCTTCACAGTGATGAGCACAGAGGGAACAGTCAAACCAAGAAGGGCAGTGATTGTCGCATTGAATGAACGCTATTGAGCGAGGGAAGGAAGGGTGGGGCCGGGGGGAATTGGGAAATAGTATGAGCTTACGGAGGGAAGCTAGTATTGCCATACATCTGTTTCCTTCAGTAGGTTGTTTCGTTTTGGTTTGGTTTGGTTTGGTTTGGATTGGTTTGTGTTAGTGTTTTTTGTGTTTTTTTCCGGCCTGGTTTGTTTTTTGTACGTTTTGGGCTGATTATTTTTCGAGCGATCAATCATAGTGGATGAAAATAACCAGTTCTATAATTCTTCTGGCTACTTCCGTACACTATGACTTGCTGAAGGGGAGGGGGGGGGGGGGGGGGGGGGGGGGAACTAATCTCCCAAACAAACACAACAGATATAAAGTTATAGATTCTCCAATGTTAGCTGAAATTGTTATGTGCAGAGTGAGAGAAATAGAAGCACACAAACAAATCAGTCCACCAAACATCCTGCATTGCTACAGGAGATCGTAGAACTCAGCAGAGAGAGAGAGAGAGAGAGAGAGAGAGAGAGAGAGAGAGAGAGAGAGAGAGAGAGAGCTGGCGAACCCTGGTGGCATTGCGTGGAGCTCCTACTGACGACAGGATAGGAACAGATGACATAGATTCTTCACGATGATGAAAATAGACTATTAGAGACTTTTCCCCCCAATAAACAATTCTAAAAGATGAAATGGTACAATGACCGATTTTTTGGTTTTACCCATGCAGTTGTCACCCTGTTGGCAACCCTCCTTAAAAGCTGGCCTATAAAAATTATTTGCATTCAGGATGCTCCTTACGCGCCACGCCACCACAAACGCTTTACGAAGGACCCTCTACTGTGCTGGTGAAAACTTGGGTGCATCGGTGGATCGATAGGTAGCCTAACACCCCAGCCTAGAAAGCGAACAGTCTGGGCTTCAAGTGTGTGGCAGTTTGATCCCCATTTATGCCCGAAAAGACCATGAGTGGTGGCCTGTGTGCTAGTCTTTCTGATGAGACGATAAACCGACGTCCCTTGTGCAACACGCATTAGCGCGCGTAAAAGAACCCACAGCAAGAAGAGAGTTGTCCCTGGCAAAATTCTGTTTATTTTTGTTTTTTTTAAAGCCCCCTCTGCTGGGAAAACAAATACACAGGGAAAAAATGGTGGCGCTGCTTTTGTGGCGACGCGCTCTCTTCGCGAGAGCGGCCCGAATTTCACGGAGAGAAATCTACTGTGACTTAAAGAGGTATACAATACAATACAGTGCAATACAATACAATGCAATGCAATGCATGCCGACTGTTTGAGTGCTTCTGGGGCAGATCTTGGTTTCAAACTGTTTTTAACAGAGCGTAATAGGATATATATATATATATATATATATATATATATATATATATATATATATATATATATATATATATATATATATATTAAAGGTAAAGGTGTCCCATAACCTATGTGGTCGTAGGGGAGTGAGACACCAGAGACCTCAACTTCTCAAGGGGCCAGCATATTGAGGGCGGCGCCCATCTCCTCTCCCTCGCTGCTCTACCTTCCCTGACCCTAAAGAGGCAGGTACCCATTTACAGCTGGGTGAACTGGGGGATTGTACTGAAACCAAGGCTATGTAGGTGAACAAAATACAGCAGCAGCACAGCAACAACAAGCCGAAAGCTTGTATTTATAGTGCTCAGAAGACACCATTAGTATGACACCTGGTGGACAGAACACATGTAGTCTTCATGATAAAGCTCAGCACTGCAGTTGTTACAAGTTATTTATACATGAAGAGCAAAATTTAGAAAAAAGTCTCAAAGAAGCAAACAAACAAACGAACGGTAAAAAAGCACACAGTCAAACAAACAAACAAACAAAAGCACACCAGCGTAAAAACAACACCCACACAAACACTCAGCACATAGTCAAACAAACAAGAAAACAAGTAAACAAACAAACAAACAAAGAAAAAAACATATCAACATTACAAACCACACCTGAACAAACCAACACTCAAACATACAACAAACAAGAACACAAACAAGAGCAGATAAGCCGACAGATGAGACACCCTAGATACAGAGATCTTTTATTTGCCCATTTCTGTTTCTGCGTGCGTATTAAACACGGTCTGGATTAATTTAGCACTGGCAAGTCTGCACACGATTTGACCTGAAACACTGCAAGGGGGGAAAAGCTGCTCCCCAAAACTGCTTTATCAAATCGCGTGCATTTAACTGAGAGAGAGAGAGAGAGAGAGAGAGAGAGAGAGAGAGAGAGAGAGAGAGAGAGAGAGAGAGAGAGAGAGAGAGAGACAAACAGACAGACAGACAGACAGAGACAGAGACAGATCATCAACAAACCTCTTCGAAAGCAAGACGAAGGTAAAATACGTTCAAACGTTCTGTAATCCTTGAAAGTTAAGATTATCAATCAACCAATCAATCAATCACCCAATCAATCAATCAACCAATCAACCAATCAATCAGTTGTTTCTAACCCTCTACCGCTGCTGCTGTTACTTTTTGTTGTTGTTGTTGTTGCAACATGTCATGATCGTCATAGACGTGTCGTCGTCTTTACCACCACCACCACCACCACACCACCACCACCACCACTCACTGTCATCATCATCATTATCATCATCATCATGATCATCATCGGTGCAGAAGAAGATGAAGAAGAATGCCGATAAGAAAAACACCTAAACAAAACAAACAAACAAACACACAAACACACAAAGGCAGTAATGTGCGAACGCACGCAGAACATCTTGCGCACACGTTAAATCCTGTTCCGCTTTTCGTCAGAGTAGGCCATTGTGTGCCGGTGGGAACAGATGACAATTTACAAAAAACACATACAGACGGGGACTGGATGTAAAAAAGCACATAAGTGCTTATTCCATTATCCTCGATATAAAAGAATAAAATAAAATAAAGTAAAAAAAAAAAAAAATGTCAAACAGCATAGGAGGCACCGAAGACAAGGCCTAGCGGAGGGAAAGCAGTCACACTGATGATAATTATAAAGCCTCGTCCTTTCTGACTGCGGCACTCCTCCCTCGTCCTTTACACAGCTCTCTTTTACATAACCACACATCCTCCACGCGTGTTCAGTTTTTCGCCTGCTTTGCAGACCCAGTTAGACATCATCCCCGAAGACTGAGTGTGGCAACTGAATGTGCAAATATGTGCGGTTGTGAGAAAACGGTAACATACTCAAAGATATTTAAAAAATGATGGGACTTGAGTTTTGACCCAGAAAAAAGCAACTTTTTAACTACTAACAAGTTACTGTGCTGTTTG
>CM054149.1:41154748-41194748 GCA_028751875.1 Rapana venosa | reverse complement strand
CCTTGTCCTTCCTCGTCATCAAAAGCTCAGATAGCAACTTTGAACATTATTGTCTGTCGTATAGGCAAAAATGTGAAGCACTGCCGTGAAGCACCTGGCAAGTCAGACCCAGCACCTCCAACTTCAGCGTGAAAGAGCGTTGTTACAGTTTAAGGCTTTTTTGTGTGTGGAAATAAAGGCCGGAGAATGGACCAAGAAGGCAGAAAATAGCGAGAAGGAGGTGACAGGAAGAAAAGGAAAGAAGTAAGAAAAAGAGGGGGATAGAAAAGAGGGAATTCATAGCACTTAGCTTCCAGAAGAAAGAGATGCTATTTATACTGACAGAGTCCCCCCCCCCCCCCCCCCCCCCCCCCCCCCCCCCCCCCCCCCACCCCCCACGCCTCCATGGGCATCCACAGGGGAAAAATTGCAATCGAAATCACACATGAAACGAATCACCACTAGAAGGCCTTACTTTGAAAACATCGCTGATTTTTTAATAATTTTTTTTAAATAAATAAAACCCTCTTCGGGATTTTGGAATACTGAAGTCGGGTTGTTAAAGTTTGGATTTTCTAGGAAAAAAAGAAGTCCGGGATTCTGTCTGCCTCTCTCTCTGTCTGCCTCTCCGTCGCCTTTGTTGTCTGTCACGTCGCGCGCGCAACACATCACCACACACACACTCCCACACACACACACTCACACAACCCACACACACACACACACCCCACACACCCACAAACAACAGTCTTCGGATGAGACTATAAACGGGTCCGTTGCGAGCGAAGAATCTGCCACACGTTAAATCTGTTCCGCTTCGTAGGTGGCCTTGTGTGTCGTGGACGTGACAGAATTCACAACCGCATACACACGGGGACTGGATGTAAAAAAAGCACATAAGTGCTTATTCCATTATCCTCGATATAACAAAATGGATAAAGAAAAAAAAAAGAATGGATACACACGCACGCACGCTCGCACGCACACACACATACACACCAGAAAGTCCCGTACGTCGGTTTCAGGACAGTAAATCATTACCAAAGAAACAACATAGCAAGAAGAGGAAGAGGCTGTGGGCTGGGGTGGGCTCACTGTAGCCAGTACAGGGTCACAACTGTGTCCACCAGTATGCTTAGAACTCTCTTTCTCTCTGATCAGAATTAACGAGGCGCTGGACAGCGGCGATTTTGAAACTGTTCATGTGCGAATGATATTATATATCTATATCTATCTATATGTATATCTATCTATCCTCTGTCTCTGTCTCTGTTCTCTATCTACATCTATCTATCATCTATCTATCTATCATATTGTGTGTGTGTGTGTGTGTGTGTGTGTGTGTGTGTGTGTGTGTTGTGTGTGTGTGTAAAGCATAAAGAAATATGTTAGACACACACACACATCTTCATATTTGTCTTTTGTATTCATGTACGGGAAGGATAGCTCAGTGGTCGGAGCACTCGCTCCCCTAGCAAGTTAAGCAGCCTTCGAGCGTGGTTACAGTTGGATGGGTACGTTTGCGGCCTTGGCTTCAGTACAGTCCTCAGTTCACCAGCTTAAATGGGCACCTGCCTCTTTGGGTCAGGGAAGGTAAAGCAGCGGGAGAGGAGATGGGCGCCGCCCTCAATATGCTGGCCCTAGAGAAGTGAGGTCTCTGACGCCTCGCTCCCCTACGACCTTATAGGTTGTGGGACTCCTTTACCTTACTTTTATACATGTACAGAAGATACACTGTTTCTACGTCCCTTGTGTGTCAAGATGGCCAACACTTGCTTTTTGAAAAGTTAAAGAAAATACTATTTAATTGTTTTCTTTTTTTGGGTCTATCTTTTCTTTTTACAAGCAATCTTCTGCTTTTATTATTATGGGTTATGCCACCAGCAATCATGCAAACAAGAGAATCTCTCTCTCTCTCTCTCTCTCTCTCTCTCTCTCTGGCTCGCTCGCTGGCTCTCTCTCTCGCTCTGTATGTCCCGCGCATTTGTGTGTGTGTGTAACATCTCCAATACTTTTTTTATTTTAAAAGTATAAAATCCTCCTCTCCCCCTACCTCTCACCTTCTTCTATCCCTCCCTCGACCTCTCCCTCCTTCCTCTCTCTCTATCTCTCTTATTCTACACAGCACCAGCAGCACAATAGCTACCCCCCCCCCCCCCCCCCCCTCCCCCAGTAAAATAATTGGCTGGCTTCAACCAATCTCTATCCAGATTGCAGGGCCACACCACACCACACCACACCACACACCACACCACACCACACCACACCAGACCACTCCCTCCAGCAGCTACAGCAGACTAGCAGGGCCCATAAGACACCTCCTCAACCTTATCCTCAGATAATTGTCGACTTTAACAACCAGCGCCAAGTAGGTCATTAACACTTTGCAGGCAGCCATGTTTGTTTATGAGGTCACATCCAGAGATACTTTCCTCAATTTCCCCCTGGTCAGTTAACTTTTGGAGGGGAAAAGCAACTGCAGAGACCATTTGGGGGAGATAGCCACTGTCTCTAACTTGACCATCCATCACTTGTGACGTCATTTTGGAGACCATTCCGTTTCTACAGCAACGCTAACGACCCCCCCCCCCCCCCCCCCCCCCCCCCCCACCTCAATCTCAGCAAGGGCTGCTACTCTGTCCAAGGGAGACTATCGATGTCTTTCCGGGAGAAAAGAACTGTCGAGGATTGAACTCTTGCCTCAAGCCAAACTTGGTTCAAACAGCAGTAACACAGGTAGGAAACATGGCAAGGTTTGGGGAATAGCTCGTTGGGCTTGTGTTTGACCTGTTCCACCGCGCTTTTTCTTTCTGAGGTGGTGGTGGGAGGGGGAAGGGTGGGGGTATATGAACAATGTTGATTTTAAACGAGGAGATGGCATCGTGTGGACGAGTTGTGAGGCAGGGCTCGCCATCCCTGTGAGGGGGCTGGTGTAGCCACCAGAGTGCAGTGTGGACGTGTTGGCAGTTTTATATCCTTTACTGAACACAGAGAGCAGGTGTAAAGTCTCATGACGAAGCCTGGAGGCACATGGACCACAGAAACGTAGGTACGGAGGGACAGGAAGACTGAGAGACTAAGACTCGTAAAGACACACAGACACACGCACACAAACAGAAAGACAGACACAGACGCAGACACAGACAGACAGACAGACAGACAGACACACACACACACACACACACAAAGATTATCTTAGAATTATTTTTTTTTAATCGACTGGCATCACTTTATGTGGAAAGACGTTAAATGGAAGACTACTACTACTACTACCTACTACTACTACTAACTATCTTCTGCTGCTGCTGCTGCTACAACAACAACAACAACAACAACAACTACTACTACTACTACTACTACTACTACTACTACTACTACTACTACTACTACTACTACTACTGCTGCTACTACTACTACTACTACTACTACTACTACTACTACTACTACTACTACTACTACTACACACATTGCAAAAGTAAATGTGTCAGTAAAGCAGAGGAACAGACCAATTGAAGAAAAAAGATCCAAGAAATAGTAAGTCCTTTTCCGAGACTTCTTACGCTTCATCTGGAGAAAAAAACCCAGAAAGAAAACAAACGAATGGTGGAGAACTCCTCGAGAAGCCAAAGGGAGAAAACCCCGCTAAATGGAAGTGACCGTTGTTTGTCCAAAACAAATAAGAGAAAGAAAAAAGATGAACACAGGGAACTGACTGAATGTCTTTGGAATGAGACTTTCTTTTCTCGTTCCTCTGTTAGACCTCCGAGCTTCATCAATGGTGAGATTTTGCACATGCAGCCGGTTTTGGTTTGTTTTTTTTACCCTCCATTTGTAACCGCACTTCGACTTTGGGAAGGATAAGACTATAAAAGAGAGATCCCGTGTGCAAAGACATTAAAAACTGTATTTTAGTGGAGTTGGAGGCTTGTTATGACTAGCGGCGTGGATGACACCAACGTACCTAGCATGCAGCCTCTAACCTGGAGAGGAATTGGCTCCACCAGGCCCAACTTGCTCGAAACTCATTCCGAAAAAAAAACCCTCAGTGCATGCCCTATAGACTCCTTAAGGAGTTGATAGAGAAGTTTAAAAAAGTCAGTGTGTTCGCCACAAGGAAAGGAAGGAAGGAAGCTGGAAGGAGTTGAGGAGATTGAAGCAAGGAACATAATTATATATCACTTCTCTTCTGGAAAATGCTGCCCATTGCTTTCCGTTGTCCATTCAAAAGATTCTACGAGTATGTGCTTGTTTTTGCCAACTGGGCCTGATTTGTTGTATCTTCTGTGTTTGAGTATCTGCTGCTCCAGAAAACACCATTCCCTACAAAAAATAACACAACAACAACCAACCTAACAAAGAAACGCTGCAACAACAAATCACAAGGAAAAAATAAAAATAAAATAACAACGAACAAAACAAAACAAATAAAACCCAAACATAACAAAAGGAAAAATAACCAAGACATTGCCTTTTCTGCCTCTTGGGATCTAAGTAGACAACGATCTGAGAGATTTTCACAGATATGTAGCCCGGGTCATTAACATCCAACTCCAGCAATTCCTCATGGGACCACAGAACCCTCGAACATTCCAGTCACTAGTCCTCCTCCCTCTCCCCCCCCCCCTTATCTCTCTGATTGTCATTGTCATTGTCTCTCTCTGTCTGTCTGTCTGTCTGTCTGCTCTCTCTCTGGTCTCTCTCTCTGTCTCTCTCTCTCTGTAGACATCAGTTTCGGCAGAAACAACTAAAGCAGTCCACCATCAGGATAAGGGTTTCGTTGCAGCATCAAATGTCCCCTCTAACCCACCTGCATCACTCACAACCCCCCCCCCCTTCCCCCACCCTTCCATTCCCCACCCACCCTCTTCATTCCAAGCATGTGTCCCCCCCCCCCCCCCCCCCCCCCACCACTCCCCTACTCGAAGCGCCACGTAAAAGCAGGGCGGTCTGGCTGGAGCGGAGGAGCACTGCAGTGCTGACAGCCATTGTCTTGGCATCCAGGGAAATCCTGGCCGCGGATTTGGGATGGGGGGTTGAAGTGATTTCTGATGTCGGCCGTGATGGACGTCCGTCCCCCAGAGTCTCTCCCGGCCTTTGTGGCCGGACACAGGGCAGTGAGGATGTTTGTCAACAGCTGACCACCTGGCTTCAGGATAAGCATCTTGGAGGCTACTTATCTTCCCGCCGACGAAAGGTAAGATCTTCCCTTGGCTTCGGGCTGTTGTGTTTGCAAGTCCTTTGCTGGACAAGGCAATAATGAACCCCACCCAGCCTCGCCCTCACCTGGCCACAAAGGCCGGGGGACGACAGAGGCGTCAAAGCTACTTCCCCGTGCTTGATGGGGAGGCTTAGCACAACAGAAGCGGAATCAGGTTTTCTCTCTGGCTGGCGGGGCCAACGTCAACAGAAAATAAACTGCCTGATTGGCTGACCTCTGGGCCTTCTGGTCTTTGATTGGCCAGTGCTGTAAGTGTACTGCGGTGGTGTGCGCCAAAGCAAGGGCTGTAACTCATGTGCAACAGGGAGAGGAGGTGTGATGCTCCAGGGAGTTAGGTCGGAGTGGCGGCGACTGGTTGAAGCCATTCTTCTTCCATCAGTGATTACACAAACGCAAGTCAGTCATTACCAGCACAGCAGTATTGTGATCACAAGGAACACCCTACGTGGATCGGTGGTCTAGAGGTAACGCGTCTGTCTAGAATAGCGAAAGTCCGGGTCGGAAGTGTGCGGTGATTCGAATCGCGCTTGGGCCCGAAACTTTCCCCCCATCCATCAGACCATGAGTGGTGGTCTGGGCGCTAGTCTTTCGGATGAGTCGATAAACCGAGGTCCCCTGTGTTGCACAAAATTATTCAGTGCACGCAAAAGAACCCACGGCAACAAGAGAGTTGTTCCTGGCAAAATTCTTAGAAAAAAACCCACTCTGATAGGGAAACAAAGTACAGTTGCAGACCAAAAATAAAACAAACAAAAAAAAGGGTGGCGCTGCTCTTGTGGCGACGCGCTCTCCCCGGGGAGAGCAGCCCGAATTTCACGCAGAGAAACTCGTGACTTAAAGTGGTAAAATGAAATGAATGAACTTCTGTGCGAAAACAGTGTGAAGGACTGACCGCCGTGTTCAGGAACAATCATTTCAGAAGAAAGGAAACTCTGCTGAACGGTTTTGTGTGAGGGATTTCTTCGTGCACGTTTTGCTTCCTCTTTCATTAAAACACATCTTTCCCTCCTTCAGATTTGTCCTGTATGTTCAGATCAGTTGTTAGAGCCTCTTGGCCATTGTCTTGCATATCTGACGCCTTTTTTTTTCCAAAGTACCTGATTCTGATTTTGAAATACTAACCTGAGCCATGTGCTGATAAACAAACACACGAAGGAACAACAGATTTCTTCACTGTTGCCGTAGTTTATTTCTAACGTGATAGCTTAACGCACCCCCCAGAACACAGACAAGCATAATCACTTTTTCACTTTAGTTCTTCAAGGCCATTGAAAATGGGATGATCACATCGCAACGCTGTCGATGTCAGTGCGCTGGTGCTTACTCTGAGAACATGGGCAAATTCAGAAACAAAACAAACACAAAGTTATGTATGATATTTGCTGAGATCACATTGTATGCAACAAATGCACTAAAACTAGTCAGTTTTATCAGCAGTCTTAGACCTAGCAGCGACCAGAATCATAACTGGACCGTATGTGGCAATGCACTGGAGAAGAGCCATACACACACTTCTTTCCCCATCCAGACCTGTACTTTCTTTCTGACAGACATTCCCAGGTGTTATGAGTGAGTCAGAGTGCAAGGTGGGATGAGTGAATCAAAGTGCATATTCTTGGTAACCCCCAGGCTATTAAGTAGGGGAACGCGCAACAAGAACAAAGCAACATCTTTTAGGGTTGCACCCATCTCCTCTCCTTAGCTGCTTTACCTTCCCTGTCCATAGAGAGGGTAAGGTAAAGGTAAAGGAGTCCCATAACCTATAAGGTCGTAGAGAGCGAGGCGTCAGAGACCTCACTTCTCTAGGGCCAGCATATTGAGGGCGGTGCCATCTCCTCTCCCTCGCTGCTTTACCTTCCCTGACCCTAAAGAGGGTAGGTACCCATTTACAGTTGGGTGAACTGGGGGAACTGTACTGAAGCCAAGGCGCGCAAACGGTCACCCATCCAACTGGTAACCACGCTCGACGCTGCTTAACTTGGCTGGGGGAAAGCGAGTGCTCCGACCACTGAGCTATATAGAGAGGTAGGTAGCCATTTATTTACAGCTGGGTGAACTGGGGCACTGTACTTAAGTCAAGGCTTTTGGTGACAAGAAAGAACCAATGCTTTTGTTGCGAGATGCATGAGCAAGAGAAATCGAAAATCTCCATTTTGTAGATAATCAGCTTGTGATTGCGTTCAATTCGCATATGTGTCATCTTTACAGCTTTTAAAAATGAAGTCAAGCTTGCTCAAATCCGAGCTTGCGTTTGTCACTAGCTATCCCTAAATAGAGACGGCTGTCACCTAACAGCAAGCTTTGACCTACAATCTGATTGCTTTTGTTGTTGGTTTATATCAAACCCTGGATCAGTTTGTGTTGATTCAAAGGAATTTTGCTAGTAAAAAAAACCCTAGGGCATGACTCTGATGAAATAATGCCAGCAAGCTTCATAATGGAGGAGTTGATCATTTGGATATATGCCTTACTGTTGCTGCTTTTTCCCTTGTTCTCCTTTGTGTTCCGTTTAGTCATCCCTAGTTTCTCTGCCGCTTCGTGCTTTCTTGTTGTTTGTTGTTTTTTCTTTGGGGCGTTAATTACATATGTGTATTTTTCAATTTCCAATGTATAGTACACTTTTTTTTTCATTGATTTTGTGTTATTAGACCGAATACAAGCCGGATTTTGATGTTTGTTGTCCATAAATTATGTGTAGCAATGAAGAATTATGAAAAAGTGTTTAAACCTAAATTTTCCATTTATGACATTCAACATTGATTAGAAGATGTTGTAAAACCCTTTTGGTTGTAAATTAACAAAATTGGTATTGTAGAAAATAGAAAAAAATTATAAGAAAAAATTGTAAAAATACATTTGGAGCTAATAGCTCATAGTGTACTTCATCCTCAAACTAAAGGAAGCTTGTTATTTGACATCTGATCAAACATTGTCCTAACAAATCCATCCTGTTGAAAAATATAATTAATAAATCAAAGACATCATTTCTAAACTTTTTTCACTACTCAAAAAAATTGTTTTGTTTTCTTGTGCATATTCATGGAGAATATATTCTAAAGATTTTTTTTTTTGGGGGGTGGGGTGGGGGAGGTCTATTCGAGGGAAATAATTCTCATTGCTTTCTTGTTGTTCATTGCGAACATGAGTAGTTTCCCTTTGATCATTAATTAAGTTTTCTTGGGTATTAAGTTTCTTCTTTACTTTTCAACTTTATGTTAATACAGTTCAGAGGAAATGTGGAGAGAGAGAACTCGAACTCAAACTCGAATGATTTATTCACAAAAAGGCCACTGGCCCATACATGAAGGGGGTTGCCGAACTGCTTAGTATTTTGGTGGGGGTAAAAGCAATAGTAAAACAAAAAACAAAACAAAAAACAACAAAAAACCAACATGTTACTGTATCACAAAAAGTCAGCTACAAAAATATGACTTAGGATAACCATATCTCTCTTATTCTGAAACTTTTACACAAATATAAAGTGAGGCTGCGCACAACCTCAGGATGTTTTGATGCCAGGAGTAAACAGAGTCTAAATAAATTAGGCTGTCTACTATATTTAGCAGGGATGTAGTTCTGCCTAACATCCTCTAATACTGGACAGCACAACTCAAAAAGTACTTCATCCTCCTCTGCTTGCTTACATAATGGGCATAGCTGCCTGTGGTCGTCAATATCATGTTATCTGTATCTGAATTTATGAACATTTATATCTGATACACCAAGTCTAAACTTAGACATAATTCTTTTCAAATGTATATCCATATCAAGTTTTAGATAAGGTTTGACGTCATGCGAACTTATAAATTGTCTGTACAATTGAAATCTTTCACTGTTTTGTATATGATCACTCCATTGCTGCCATCGGCAGTCAATCAATCTTTGCCTGAAAGCGTTAATAAACTCTCTACAATTTCCGACTCCTTGATTGAGCCAAACAAATGCCAAACCCAACTGCTTTAAAGCAAAGAGGTGCACTGATTCACAATATGTTACAACTGCATCCAAGCCCCAAATTTCTGCACCATATAATACAGTGGGTTGTATTTGTGCATCAAATATCTTAATGAACAAGTCAAAAGAGTTATTCAATATTCGTAGTTTTTTCCGCACAAATACCAAGCTTCTTTTACCTCGACTTGCCAGATTTTTACATGCAGTTGTGAAACTAAGCTTAGTAGAAAAACAGATTCCTAAATATTTATATACATTAATCACAGGCATGATATTTCCATTGTACAACCATTTTTCATGAGCAGCTAAATATCCACCTTTTCTGAATACAACGATTTTACTCTTACTCAGATTAACCTTAAGATCAAGTGATGTTGCAGCACTGTTTAAGTTGTTTAACTGCTTTTGTAAGCCTACAACTGTTTCAGATAGCAGGATAACATCATCAGCAAGCAGAAGAATAAACAACTCTGAGAAATCTTGGGGGAAAGTGGCACCATGTTTACCATTATTGATGACATCTCTGGCTAACTCATTGATAAAACCAGAAAACAATAAGGGGCTACATACATCACCCTGTTTAACACCAATGGTGCAGTATATTATGTCGGTCCCTTTAGTTCCACATCTTATTCTGCTTCTGACATTCTGATACATGGCTCTCAAACATCGTAATAGTTTACCCTTCACACCATTTTTCAGGAGAATAGGCCACAACAAGTTCCTGTTAACAGAATCAAATGCTTTTTCAAAGTCAATAAATGCTACATAGAGCTTACGGTTATGAGCAAACTGTTTCTGTACAAACGCAAGCAGAGGAACATATGATCTATAGAGGAGTATCCTCTCTTAAAACCAGCTTGGTGCTCACCTGTAATATTATTTTTCATAACCCATTCCTGTAACCTATTGTTAATAATAGTACTATATATCTTACTACTTATGTCTGAAAGAGACATTCCCCGGTAGTTATTAGGGTTATCAACATCACCCTTTTTATGCAATGTTAGTATTATAGATTTAGCCCAGTTATCTGGAAAAAGACCATCATGAAAAATTTTGTTGAATAGTTTTAGAAGGAAAAGCACAATATTTTCACCTCCATATTTTAGCCATTCACCAATGATATGATCAGGACCGGCTGCTTTCTCACTCTTTAGTTTTCTAAGTGCCCCTAATATTTCATCTTTAGATATGGGACGATCAAAATCTTCCTCAGTTCCATCACTGTCAACATCAGTAATCATGGTGTTGGCTAATGAGTCTTTCTCCAACAGGGTTTTGAAATGTTGAAACCATCTGTCAACTGATATACTATTCTTTGGCTGACTTTTTCTAAATGACGCCTTCTTAACACTTTTCCAGAACTGGATTTGAGAAGAGATAGATGACATCATATCTGCAAGTAAGGTCTTATTATACTGTTTCCTTTTTCGTTCAAGCGTGCATTTATATTCCCTTCTTGTGACACAGTACACGTTTTTGTCCTCGTTTCTTAATGTTTTTTCGGAAAGTCTTCAGAAGTTTTCTGACCTTATATTTCATACTTTTACATTCATTATCAAACCAAGGTGAAGAGAGAGAGAGTGAGAGAGAGGAGAGAGAGAGAGAGAGAGAGAGAGAGAGAGAGAGAGAGAGAGACATAGGTAGGTACATACATACATACATACATACTCATACAGAGAGAGAGAGAGAGAAGAGGAGGGAGAGGAGAGAGAGAGAGAGAGAGGAGAGAGAGATCTAGTGGCTGGACAACATTTCTGGATCCAGGTCTAAGGCCCCAAAGACCCACTGTGCTGCAGTCACCAGTCAGCTCTCCCGTTGATGCCTGTCAGGCGAGAAACTGATGAAGCACGTGTTGTTACATGAACCCTTGAAACTCTACCTAGCTGATCTAATTCCGCAAAAGTAAGTAATTCGTGTAGACCCACGCACATGAGTATGATGAAACTTCTGCATTTTTCAGGATTTTGCACGATGAAACATCTATTTTGAAACTGATGATATGAAACTACTATTTTGTTTTCGGTACAGGGTACATCGATCTGAAGAAACCATCGGAATTGCATTCATCTTATAGAAATTGCTGTTTGATCTTTTCCTTTGAATCCACCACTTCTGTCTGTCCGTCCGTCCGTCCGTCCATTCGTCCGTCCGTTTGTCTGTCTGTCTGTCTGTCCGTCTGCCTCTCTGTCTGTCTGCCTGCGTGTCTGTAGTGTGTCCAGTTTCCTATCACGCACTATGAGGACGAGTCTTTGGTGTGTGCAGGAAGTTATTATTGCAAAACCTGAAAGTTCAAATAAAGGCCTTGCCTTTTCTCTCTCTCTCCCAGAACAAGCACTTTTGTCGTGTCTCCCACGAGTGTGGTCATTCTGTCTACACTGGGTGCAGGAAGCTGTGGAGCTCCGACTGACGACGGCGGCGATGGAGACAGTTGATGATTTTTGTTTTGTTTTGGAAGCTATTAGACAGACAGACAAAAACATAGACAAACAGAAACACAAACACACAGAAATACACACACACACACACAGACGGTTAGGCAGGCAGTCAGAAGAAGAAGAATGCAGGGGGGAGAAGGGGGGAACAGACAGAGAGAGAGAGAGAGAGAGAGAGAGGGAGAGAGAGGGAGAGAGACAGAGAGAGACAGAGAGAGACAGAGACAGAGAGGCAGAGTAATGTTTGATAAGATTCATGTATTTACTAGGATTTCATCGGAATGAAGCATCATGCACCAAAAACACGCAGCAGAGTTTCATCAGGTTCATGTAGGGGAAATACAGAGGTTTCACCAGACTCATGTGTGAGGGTGTAAACGACTAAGGGAAAAGAGTAAGTAGAGTTTCAGACGGTTCATGCAGCAACGCACGTTTCATCAGTTTCTCGCCCGTCAGATGGTGGGTGTCGGGGCAGAAGGATCGGGTATTTCCGACTTCTATCGGGTGGCGTCATACCTGGATTGACTGGCTTAGCTGAAAGAAAAAAAACACAAACAGACAGACTGCATGAGTCAAGTTTGCTACACGTCTGTACCAGTGTCAGCATACAAGCTAGCACCCTCCTCTCTTGTCTTCCCCCTGTGAGATCTACCACAAAAAAAACCTCAACAAAAAACCGTTAACTACAGATCTGTTATACTCCAATCCTTCCAAAACAAAATCAAATTGACAAAAAAAAAGTAAAAAGTTAGCATCCCAAAAACCCCCCAAAAGCAAAGTAAAGCAAAAATCAACTACAACTAAAGACAAAAAACCCCACCAAAACCAAAGCAACAGAGACAAACAACCAACAATAAAAAAGACAACAATAACAATACAACAACAAAACAACACAGACACACGAATAAGACCAGGAAAAACAGTGAGTTGCATTTTGGGTTCTTATGTCTACCATAGCATCAGTCACACTGACCTACTCCTCCATGTCGTAAAAGGTCAAGGTGTCCCATAACCTATGCGTCCTTGGAGAGCAAGGCGTCAGAGATCTCAGCTTCTCCAGAACCCAGCATATTGAGGGCGGCGTCCATCTCCTCTCCCTCGCTGCTTTACCTTCCCTGACCCTAAAGAGCTGAACGAACTGGGGGAATGTACTGAAGCCAAGGCACACAGTCACCCATGTACGAGGTAACCAAGCGCAGCGCTGCTTACCATTAGCTTGGGGAGAACAAGTGCTCTGACTGCTGAGCTATCCTGTCTACGTGGTATACGTCTGCACGTGAAACAATCAAAATGATTATAAACACATATTAATAATCAGAATACAGATCTTGGAAATTGATTAACTCAAAAATTGACCAAAAAAGTTGGAAAAGACACGACACACCCCTTAAAAAACTTAACAATAAAGAAACAAACAAACAGCAGCAACAACAACAACAGAAAAACAAACCAAAAAGGACAACCAGCCAACCAACCAACACACTCCTCCAATACAAACAAAAGCAACCCCCCAAAAAACCCCAAACCAAACACAACCCACCAACATATGCACCAAAAAAAACAAAAACAACAAACAAATAGAACCAAAGCGCCCACTTTCCTACAGAAGGCAGATATATACAAGGAGAAAGGTGGCAGGATGGTTAAGACGTTTGCCTGCCAACAAGTAAACCGTGAGGTTCTGGGTTCGATTCCCAGCCTTGCCCTTTCTTCCCAGTTTGACAAAAAAATCGAACTGAATGTCAAAGTCCTTCGGATGAGACTATAAACCGAGGCCCCGTGTGCGAACGCATGCAGAACATCTTGCGCACACGTTAAATCCTGTTCCACTTTTCGAAAGAGTAGGCCATTGTGTGCCGGTGGGAACAGATGACAAAATTTACAAAACCGCATACACACGGTGACTGGATGTTAAAAAAAAGCACATGAGTGCTTATTCCATTATCCTCGATATTTAAAAAAAAAAAGTCATCTGAGCGCTTTGATTTGTTGCTTTACAAGATTCAGTGCTATATAAATTCCATACATTATTATTATTATTATTATTACAACCACTGATGACAACGGCTGTCCACAATGCTGACCACCACCAACCATCCCCACCCACCCCAATCTTCTACCCCCCCCCCCCCCCCACCCCACCCCACCCCCTGCCACCCACCCTAATGTTTCAGACCACCAACATTGATGACTCCTTTCTACTACTACAGCCACTCTCTTCCCATTTGTTCCGGGGCATGAACATTGAATGCAACAAGACCTACAAACTCCTGTATTGGTGACAGCACTTGTTTCAGTGACAGCACTTGAAGCTTTCTGCATCGTCCAGTACTTCACCAAGACATCACCACCAACAATGTTGGCCAACTCTGGTTCTTCTTCTTAAGAATCTCGAGTGTGATAAATATTCATGAGATAGCGTGACATTTTTCCGGTAAGAGAATGAAATAGAGAGGTAGACAAGGAAAATGGACGAATTACAAACAGCGGTTACCATTCATAACATTACATTCTCGCATATGTAATGGAGAAACAGTATGTGTGGGTTGACAGGAGTTTTGGTGTACAGGTGGTGTGAGGTTTTTTTTTAAGTGGTGGGTAGTGTGGAAGAATTTGTGTTGAACGGTGTCAGTACAGGGACGAACAGGCGTTTGAAGCAGACCTCACACACAGTAGCACAAGGAGCGTACCTGCTCTCTTCTCCTCACTTGTACCCCATTGTGTAGTATTGTATTGGTTTAACACAGATTTCGATTCAAAGAAAGCTCTAAAAAATGCAAGCATAACATTGACAGGACAAAAAATTAAACGTATAATAGTCCTGTGGTAATTTTACACACACACAGACACAGACACACACACACTATTGTGTGTATCAGTTTAAGTGTACACACGTAAAATCACACACACACATCGTGATGGATGACTTGCATTGTATTGTATTGTATTGTATTGTATTGTATTGTATTGTTTACCAATGTCAATAATGACGGATTTCTCAGGGTGAAATTCGGATTGCCCCTTCCAGGAAAAGCACGTTACCACCATAAGAGCAGCACCAGCCATTAAAGACAGATTGTCTGGACAACTTACTGTTGCCAAGGTTGTTTTTCCCCCTTTGTAAACTGTGCTCTAAATGTATGTTGCACACGGGACCTTAGTTTATCGTCTCATTCAAAGGACTTGAACCCAGCCCACCACTTATGATCTAGTGGATTGGGGGAAAAGTTTGTGTACAAACAGGGATCGATACCACCACTCCTGGCTATCTGCAAGGATGCATTGTCTTAAGCAACACAACACTGGGCTATATTTCAGTACATTACAGGACACAACACAACAGAGCACACACAGCACAGCACAGTACAGCACAGCACAGCAACACCCCTGCACTGTACTCGCTGGGCTACACTATGGACAGTAATAATAAACAATCATTTTTATAGTGCTATATCTTGCACAGACAAATCGAAGCGCTTGCATTCAACTCATTCTTACACAGTCATGCAACCAATAGCAATTAATAGTTGGAACAAGTCCAAATGTACACACACACACACACACACACACCACACACACCTACAGAGGTTATACACTTTGGCAGGGTGATGGGATTTTGGCTGTTGAAAGCAGGGACAGCTATGAAATGAAACAGGAGAGGAAAATCTTCAGGTTTGAAATAAATATGTCTTGAGGCTGGATTTAAAAGTGTCATAAGAAGGCTTTTGGCGAAGAGAGAGAGGGAGGCCATTCCAGATCGTTGGACCAGAAATAGAGAAAGAGCGACGGCCACTGTGGACTGGCTGAATCTAGGTATTCGAAAGCCCAAGGAATCTGCAGCAGAGCGAAGGGAACGAGAAGGAATGTACAGGTGAAGACATTCACAGAGATAGGAGGGTGTGGTGTAGACAACAGACAAAACAGACGCAACGGTGCACTGCGCTGCACTGCACTGCACCACACTGCACCACACTACACCACACTACACTACACTACACCGAGACTGGCAATTGCCGCCACTTGAGTATTCAACAAGCTATTGTATTGTCACTGCTGATGACTTTGGACTGTGCACCTGACAATGTCTTTGTGTGTGTGTGTGTGTGTGTGTGTGTGTGTGTAAAACTCCAAGGCATTTCAAATTAATTTAACATGTATGCTGTTTTAAACTATTTTTTCCTTAAAGGAATGCCTAATTTTTCATCCTTTTATGGGATTGGGACTTTCAAAACACAGGTAGTAGTATAAGTAGTTACCATCTTGATATTCTCTATCTGTCCCGTAGTCTGACGACCGTGGGGGCACCCTCAAAGACTCAGCAACCAGTTCCCTCCATTCTTCTCTCTGTTCTGCCTTTCTCAGGGTTTTGTTGAGTTCTAGGCCTGTCCATTCACTGATGTTATCCTCCCAGCTCTTCCTTGGTCTGCCTCTTCTTCTTCCTCCTTGGACAGTGCCTTGCAAAACTGTCTTTGTAATTCCTTTGGATCTTGTGACATGCCCATACCACTTAAGTTTACGCTTTTTCACGATCGTTAGAAGGTTCTCATAGGGTCCAATGGTTTGCTGGATTCTGTTATGTTATCTTGATATAATTATGGTAATAATTTAGCTTTGGGCCTGTTACAAAAATACACTGATCAAAAAGGATAACCCGTACATTGCCTTTCTTTTATTCCTCTTCCCCTCTCCCCTGCCACCATAAAAATACGATATACAAAACACAACCCTGATAAAAATGATGGATGAAAGAAAGAACGAATATGGACAAGTCAGAAAGTGAGAAAAACGAAAAAGAAACAAAAAACAGAGTAACTGGGTTTAGGGGACCCAAACACAGAAAAAAGCGTAGAAAAAAGCGAAGAAAAGCTACAGAAATATGATCATTACATCTCTGTGTACTGATTTCCAAGGCAGAAGTTGTGGCTTATGTAAACTGGTGGGTAAAACACACAACAAAACTTTCCAGAGTCAATATTATCGCCCTCTGTGCTCAGAGCAGCCCACACAAGGCCAATGTTGTGTTGTTGCAAAGCAGGGTATCAATCAAAACCTAGCGAGTGGCCATTTCCATCCTCGGCACCTTCCACAACATCCAACTTATTAATCTCACACCACCCCACCGGATATGAAGTCACATCTTTCAACGCCAAAGACCACCAATCAGAATGCAGAGCACTCGACACACTTCCCCCCCTTCTTCCCTCCCCCCTAAAAAAGAGGCTATGAATTATTCACGACTGCTTCAGCAGATATTATTGGTCCCCGGCTACGAAAGGGGAGATAATATTGTCTTTCTTGTCAGGGGAGCCCACTCCAACCGTCCAGAAAAAACTCCTGAGCTGTTTGGAGACTGGCTGGAGAGGTATAGGCGATGGGGGAAGAGAGGAGGGTGGTCGTGTTCATTAATTCTTACACCTCTCGCGCACACAGGGGCTTTTCTGAGAATGTTTGCCATGTTTTCACAGGCTGTGTGTGAGCTAGGAATGCCCTTGTGAAGCTAATTTTCCCCCCTGCCTCCGCCGCCCCTGCCGTTTTTCTTGTCCCCAGTTATCCAACTTTCCCTATTGTTGTTCCTAGTCCATCAAAGCTTTTTTTCGTGTGTGTGTCTCTGTGTATGTGTGTGTGTGTTTCTTCTTTTTCTTCCCTGTTTTTTTTTTCTTGTTTGCCTTTTTCCTCCTTTCTTCTGTCTGTCTGTTGAGAATTTGAAGGAGTTTAATAGTAATTACTGTTAACTGCTTCATATATGGAAAAGTTTATTCACTTAGATGTTAATTCATTTAGAGATTTCATTTATTGATTTTTCATCATCATCATCATCATCATCATCATCATCATCGTCATTCTTCTTCTTCTTCACCCTCTGTAGGTTTTTAAAAAAATCCTGTTTTTCTTACTGTAGGTTTTCTCGTCTGTTTGTTGTTTGACGTATTTCTGCAGCTACCTATTTTCAACGTCCAGTCTTGCTGTTCCCACGCCACTCATCTCACCCCATGGAAGCCACACCAGGTTTTGCAAATAATACTGTCATTCCTTAAAACTAGAATTGCTTGAGAAACCTGGTATATCTCTGACAGGCTGCCTGCCATGAGGCCACCAGCCAGACAGGGCTCGGCACTATAACTACATTATTTTGTGATTCCCTAGGAATGTTGTGTCTCTTCTATTAGTGGTGACCCTTTCTCAGTCTAAAAACTCCTGATGGATCACCCAGAATCTGCAATAATGGTCTCATTCATCCCACCTGGAAACTACTGCCACGTGGTCAATGCTAGTTAATAGAGAAGACTTAGTATGGGGTAATTTTTCAATATCTCACCATTCAGGCAGCCATTGCTGTCTGTCCTATGAGCAAAAACACGTTGCACTGCTGTTAAGGGCCTGATAGGTCCGGCACATCACATCCGAGTTGGGCATGGGAGAGAATTGCTGTCTTCCAACTGCTTCTGGGGAAATAGTCAGTCAAGAGAATGGTCCAAGAAGGCAGAAAATAAAGAAGAAGAGGAAGAAATGGAACGAGGCAGAAAGAAAGAGAGGGATAGAAAAGAGGGAATTCCTACTCACAATTGGAAGTGATCATTTAAAAGCTTTTCTTTTTCTTTCTTTTTCACCTTTGAGTCAGCAAATCTATTGACAGAAATGCATTTTTGTCACAACACAAGGAAAACATACGTACATACATGTAGACTTTTTATATCAACCCTTAGCATTAAATTTTCTTTTCCTTCTTTTCTGTTTCTTTTCTTTTTCTTTGTGGGCAAAATTCAATAGAGATGAACAGACAGGCAGAGAAAGAGCAAACTGTTCCCTTAATAACACCTGGACGAGAAATCTCCATCCTCACGGACGGATTCCAAAAGGTGACTACTTCAGAGAGTCAACTTCACTGGCTCCCAGTACACAGCAGAATAATCCCACAACACAATAGCCAGCAGCTTCAGAACAGGGCTACTGAAAAGCCAGGGTCAGCTGACTGAATGCAGAGAGTTGGTTGGTCCAGGGCCTTTGAAGTGGCGTGTGCAAAGTTGTCTTCCCATCATCCCTGTGAGGTTGGCAGCTTCCGGTTTCTTTGCTGTCTGTGGTCAGGGTGTAGAAAAGGGGTTGATCCAAAAACTCACACTTGGAATGAAAAGAGGGAGACAGGCCAGAGGGTGGGATCATATTAGCAAAAGAGAAAGTAAAATTGGATACAGACAGTATGCATATAGGGGTGCACACACACATACAGAGAAAGAGAGAGAGAGAGCGAGAGAGAGTATCTTTATTTCTTGCATTGTATCTTTTTTTTTTATTTGGGGATTTTGTGTTTGTTTGTTTCTTCTTTTTTTCTCCCTTCTTTAAAAAAAAAAGTTTTTGTTTTAAATAAATATCTTGCTTAAAAAGCCAATGCATGGCTTATTCTATGTGTCATCTGAAAAATAAAACTTTGACTCTCTCTCTCACGCACACATACACAGAAGGAAACATGCCATGAGACAAAATCCCAAACACAAGCATAATCCTCAAACATGATGGATAGACTTTGCTAAAAAAACATGGCTGAATCAATGAGCCAATCAACGCCTAGCTGTCAAACACAGAGAGCCAATGACAAATGGTATTACACAAACATCACCTAAGGTGTCAAACAAATGCTGCTGCTTTTAGCAACTGTCTCCTTGACTCTGACATAAACTGCTGTGAAGCTGTTAGCATATGTGATGGCTTGCAGTTTGTGTGGCTGTGGTGTGAAAAGTCAAGCAATCAAATAAACAGAGGTGCCCTGCAACACTCATACACAAACAAAACAAAAAGGAAACAAAAGTACATTACTACAAAAACAAAGGAAAAGTAAATAACATAAGAGAATTGTCCCTGTTGGTGATTCATTTTCTTCCATTCATCACTGTAGAGTTTTACATCATTTTTGTACAAAAAATAACTGGTTTAGTGATACAGGTGAAACAAATTCTGATAATATCAGAAAGTATCAACTTCTAGTGTCTGACTAATGCCTCATATCTGAAATGAGTTTACACTTCTCCCCCCTCCCCCTCCCCTCCCCCTACTCTCACGTCACCAGGCCCTGTAGCAACATTATCATGCAGAACAAACATTGCCCATCAACTGTCCTCTCCTTCTGGAGTGTGTCAGCCAGCCCCCCTCCATGCTATGTTATCAGCAGACAAACACAGCCATGAACTTGATGGGAAAGGAATGGAAGCCAGGCCTGCTGACTAGCTGTTGGACCAGATAAGGACAAATCCCCCCAGTGAGCTAGACTGGTCATTGTTGACCTCACTGTGGGTCAGGGCTACACCTTGACCTGTTGGTTAAGCCCTCAGTTGTCTGCTGGGTCAGCCCTGATTTGTCTGCCCCTACACTGACTGCAGTCATCAGCTTAGCAGGGGCCGCATTTTTCACACATCCTGTTTGCATTGGTTGTTGGTGTATATGTGTGTGTGTGTGTGTGTGTGTGTCTCCAGACACCTGGGGTGGTGTAGTCCTTGTGTTTGTGAACGTGAGAGAATTTGAAGGAGGATTCTGTGTTTGGTGATATCTAGTGTTTTGTTTTGTCTGGTGGTTTTGAGGTGTGGCTGAGTGCTGTGGTGGGTATTTTGTTAATCAACGATAAGCATATTTCAAAGATTATGTAACTTATTTGATACAGAGAATAGCTTACATTATGAATGTTGGAGCTTTTAAGTAGAGCAGTGCACACAATTTTACAGGTTGAAGTAGAGCTAAACATGACAATGAAGGGATTGTAGAGGAGCACACTGGTGTTGGTGCGCTACATGCCACTTACCTCCAAGGAAACTGACTTTTAGTCAGTGGCAATATCATTATGTTTGTCCAGAAAACAACAGATCATACACAAATCCATTGGAAGCAACAACCAGCCAACAGCTGACAGTATGCTCCATCATTACACAGAAGCTGAAAAAGAGCTCCATCATTACACAAAAGCTGAAAAAGAGCTCCATCATTATACAGAAGCTGAAAAAGAGCTCCATCATTATACAGAAGCTGAAAAAGAGCTCCATCATTATACAGAAGCTGTAAAAAGCTCCATCATTATACAGAAGCTGAAAAAGAGCTCCATCATTACACAGAAGCTGAAAAAGAGCTCCATCATTACAAGCTCCATCATTATACAGAAGCTGAAAAAGAGCTCCATCATTACACAGAAGCTGAAAAAGAGCTCCATCATTGCACAGAAGCTGAAAAAGAGCTCCATCATTACACAGAAGCTGAAAAAGAGCTCCATAATTACACAGAAGCTGAAAAAGAGCTCCATCATTACGCAGAAGATGAAAAAGAGCTCCATCATTACAGCCCAACCCATTTTGACTCAGGTATAACTGATAAATTAAAATTTTCCTTTTTATGCCTTTCTGCATTTACTTTTACAAAAAGTTTGGAAGCAGCCCTTATAATAATGTTAATAATTTATGGACACATAAAGCAGAAGAAAAGGAAGACTACTAAGAAAAAAGTCAAAAGACAAGGAAGAAGAATCAACTAGTTGCAAATACTATAAATCTGTCAGGAAACGATTTTTCAATGCAATGGTTGTTGTTTTAAAGAAAAAAATACAGACAATAGATAGAAGAATTTCACATGCATGCCTACTGCCCTCACACACACACACACACACACACACACACACACAGGTGTAGGCACCACACCATCAAAGAAAATCCTAGACATAAGCTTGGAACATAACAGATGAGCTTGCTGAAAAATATGGCTGACTCAATGAGCCAATCAACTCCTGGCTGTCAAACACAGAGCCAATGACACATCGTGTTACACAAGCAACACTTAAGGTGTCAAACAAAAGCTGTCGCTTTAAGCAACTGTCTTCTTGACTCTGACCTAAACTGTTGTGAAACTGTTAGGATGTGAGTGGAAGGATTGTTTGCAGTTTGTGTGGCTTTGGAAAAATAATAAACAGAGGCACTTAAGCCCATGCATGTGCGTGCACACACACATACATACATACTCACTCACTCCCACTTTCCCATCTGATATCACTATTTAGTGGAAGGAGTTAAACTGAATAACTAACTAACACATACAAACACAGAGGCCATTTTGTGCTGGTGGGAACAGTTGATATGCTAAAGTGTGTCAGCCCCCCCCCCCCCCCCCCCCCCCCCCTCCCACCTTATCCAAGCCATGTTATCAGCAGACAAGCACACTGATAGACCTGACTGGGATGGGATGGAAGCCCAGGTCTGCTGCCTGAAGGAGTTGACAGACCAGCCTGGAACATAAGGTTTAGGGAAAGGGCGGGGCTGGAACAGTCAGGACAACACACAGATCCTGAAAGGACCTCTGTCACTGTGAACAAATGTCTCCTGAGATGTCAAGTTCAATCTGAACATTTCTGATAGGTCCTGGTCTATCTGGAAGGAAGGTTGCAGGATGGTTAAGACGTTTGCCTGCCAACAAGTAAACCGTGAGGTTCTGGGTTCGATTCCAAGCCTCGCCCTTTCTTTCCAGTTTGACAAAAAATTGAACTGAATGTCAAAGTCCTTCGGATGAGACTATAAACCGAGGCCCCGTGTGCGCATGCAGAACATCTTGCGCACACGTTAAATCCTGTTCCGCTTTTCGAAAGAGTAGGCCATTGTGTGCCGGTGGGAATAGATGACAAAATTTTAAAAACCGCATACACACGCATAAAAAAAAGTCATCTGAGCACTTTGATTTGTTGCTTTACAAGATTCAGTGCTATATAAATTCCATACATTATTATTATTATTATCTCAAATGGATTACTCACATCCCCCAGCCAATCAACACTCGGGTTGAAGCTTACAGTCAGGTTGTGTGTGCAAGCCTGTGTGTTTTGTGTATGTGATTTAAACCTGCGGACACACATCAACCTCCACTTTATACACATTTCTCTTGTGTTTTATGTAGATATCATCTTTTTAACACTGACAGGTCAGAACAAACAGGTTTGAACAGTCCATCTGAACCAACAGACTGAAAAGAATCCTGTGTCAGGTACTTGACTGTTGGACCAGATAAGGACAAATCCCCCCAGTGAGCTAAGGACTGGTTAATGTGGACCCTACTGTGGGTCAGGGCTACACCTTGACCTGTTGGTTAAGCCCTCAGTTGTCTGCTGGGTCAGCCCTGATTTGTCTGCCCCTACACTGACTGCAGTCATCAGCTTAGCAGGGGCCGCATTTTTCACACATCCTGTTTGCATTGGTTTTTGGTGTATATGTGTGTGTGTGTGTGTGTGTCTCCAGACACCTGGGGTGGTGTAGTCCTTGTGTTTGTGAACGTGAGAGAATTTGGGGAAGAGATTCTAAGTCCTAGACATATTAAGTATGTTGTTTTATCTCGTGGTTTTGACATGTGGCTACTTGTTTCTGAATATCACCCATAAGTACTTTACAAAGATGATGGCATTCATCTGATAAAAAGTGTAGTTTACTATACCTATGGTGTAGGTTTCAAGTTGGTTAACATAGGCAATTTCTCAGACTGAAAGAGCACGATATATTGCAATTGCAGAATTGTATGAGAGGGAGCCATTTCTTTTTGTAAAAAACGTTCTTTACTTAAGACATTTTGTCATGATTTTTCCAGTGCAATGATTAAAAAAAAAAGAAACACAGGTGCAGATATATATATAATAAAAAAAAACACCTGAGGAAGGCGAAGGCCGAAATATTGGGGAACATCTATATATGCTGGTTGTTCTACTTTTACTTTATGTGGTATATATATATATAATATATATATATATATATATATATATATATATATATATATATATATATATATATATATATAAGAGAGAGAGAGAGAGAGAGAGAGAGAGAGAGATTTGTTCCCTCCCTCATTTTTAGTTTACAGAACAAAACAAGAATCACAATCGCCATTCCTCATTGTAGTCTTGTGTGTGTTTAAAAAAGACAAACACGAAAGTCTCACACATCATCTTACTATCATTTAGATAGGCACAACATCCAGACTTTGAATACCTTATTTACTTGCTTATTTATTTGTTTTTCAAACAGACTGTTTATTTCCATTGAGGGAAGAGGGTAGGAGGCTCAATGGTGTTAGGGTGCTCCCTTAACCCTTCCCACCCCCTGAGAAAAAAATCAAGAAAGCAATAAAACAAAACAAAAAAGGAGCTTTAAAAAAACCTCTGACATTTATCACTTCAGCGTCAACAAACCAAAGGGCGACAACAACAGGCCTCTTTCTCTCTTCTCTCCCTTTCCACCAGTACCTGTCCTGCACTGTGGAGTCCTAATCCCTTGTTGTGCCCCTGCCCCTAATCCCCTGTCCCCACAGAGGTGTATGATGATTGACACATTTGCAGGGACCCGGGGATTAACCCTCCTTCCTCTGGGCCTCTTGACGGGCCGGGTGGTTTGACAGTTGTCGGGTACAGAGATTGTCTGCCCCTGTGAGAATGTGTATACTGAGGTTTGAGGGATCTTGTGCTACATGGAATGATTCCATTACCCTTCCGCCCCCTTCTGCTGTTTTTACCTAGTCCATCTAATCGGCTGTTTGTGTCAGAAGAGGTTTGTTTGTTTACCTGAAATTTTCAATAAGGAACTTAAACAACATTTTCCCTACAGAAAGCGTACAGGTCTGAATCATCACCTGGACTACAGACTGCTCTATTCTGTGAAAGTTTAGCCCTGAGCACCATAAACCTGACCCCTTGTGGCGTGATGATTAATCACCTTGGATTCCTGACTTAAGTTTACAGGTTCGAATCCCGCATAGATTTTTTCCGGCATGGGGATGGAGATGGTTGTGGCCAACATACACCCAGAGTGAGTTTAATGTGGGCTGATTGGGAAGACTGGGATTGCACCTTCGAATCGCTGTGATTGCATAAGGACACACTGGATGAGATGTTTTGTCTATTTGACTGTTTTCAATGCCTCGCCATATAGGCAGCCTTTCTTCATCTTCAGAGGATTGTTTTTATCCTACACGGGAAAGTGCTTGTAGTTAATGTCAAGCACTTACCACAGATGAAAAAAATCAATGAAAAAGTTATTTGAAAGCATAACAACATTTCAATGTAGGACTAGGCTCTCAGCCTGGCAGTAAGTGATGATGGTTTCGGGCCAGAGACGTGTTTTCTGATTTATTGAGACGTATGTAATTCATTGAAACATTTCCATTGGCATGTTTCTGAATATGTTTACAGCAGGAAAACATCCCTGTGTGACACTGGTCGACATAAAAACCACAGTAACACTATGCACATGATCCACTGTTCTGTTCCTCCCTTAAGCTAGTGACACACTATTCTTTTCAGTCTGACGGTTTAGACTGGCTGGTTCAGAGCTGTCAGTGTGAAAAGGATGAACCCCCACACACAACGTTTGAAAGATGTTAAAAGCAAAAGGCTTTGGTTAGTTCCCAGCCTTCAGTCATATGCACAAGGCACACACGCTCCTGTGCACAAATTGACTGTAAGCTTCAATCTGAGCGTTGATTGGCTGGAGGATGCGAGCAGTCCGTCTGATGTAGAACAGGACCTGTTATAGAACAGTGGGGTTGAGCCTGATGCCTCACGGCGCTGGAGACGTACGTTTAGGGTTGACAGACAGTCCCTTTAGAATCTGTTTGGCCCTGACTATAGGGCCGTACAGCTGGCAGGCTAGTCTGTCCCCCCTCTACACCCATGCCACCCCAACTCCCCAAATCCTGTGTCCATGCAGAGAGCTTGAGGCTGAGACAGTTGTTATACTGACGGATCAACAGACAGGTCAGGACAGGACAGGACTTGTAGTAGCAAGAAGCCTCGGTGGCAAGGACAGGTTTTTAGTGGAAAAACCCGTGTTGTTCGTGTCTTTAGTCTCTTGTGGCTTTGACAAACATAGGACTTGCGCGTGTTAAAGATCTTACACACCTGTTTAAGGAGTGATAGAAGGAGAGAGGCTCTTCTTGTTTTAGCTCTGTTGTTGGTGACGTTGTTGGGGCCTACCCAGCTTTATCAACACCCTGGGGGTCACCCAGAATACACTCTGTCTCCCTGGTCACACCTGGGGTATAACTGTAAGAGTACACACACACTGGATGACAAGTTTGCCTGGATGACTGTTTTCGAAAACCTTGCCACTGTGCAGTCATAATCCAAACTTTATTTGAAGAGAAATGGTTTAATTTTTTTATATTCTTGTGCTTCTGCTTTATTTTTGACTAGATTAGATGTCTGAGATCCATCATAAAGTAAAATTAGGAGTGTGCAACTTTTTTGATGCCATCATAATTTTTGTTATAAATCCTGGATTTCCAACACCAACAGCAGCTGTCCGCATCCACACAACAGAGGGGTTGGGAGGGATACCTTCCTCAGCCACAACCAGAACTGGTGAGACCAAGACATCAACACGGCTATCTATCCCACAGTATTATAGTGATGCACGCATCCCAACATTTCAAATCCGTACGGGGACACAGTTTTCAGCTGTATAATATATACAAATTAAGATAGGACTTGCCTCAAGGGGTGATTTCTATACGTGGTTGTAAACTGTCCATTTCTCCAAAGATCTGTACTAATACCTGTGTGTATATACTGGGTGGCTATCCCACACCTGTACAGGATCTGTGGAGGGGGTAGGAGGTGGTGGTGCTATTATCTGAGTAGTGGACGTGAAAGGTCTTACCTTGTTCATCCATACCAAGCTAAAAGATGGCTGAAGAGTCATTCATAGACATTGTTTTAAAGTGTCCCTACCTTTGGACATATTTTTGTTTGTTTGCTTTCTATTTTGGGGGGCTGGGGGTGGGTAGGGATGGGGGTGGGGAGGGGGCATATTTGTTCTTATCATCATTAATAGTTCAGCGGTTTTCTTGTGGCTACAAAGCGACTCCAGTTCAGTAAGTGAAAAATCTTTTTTGATGGCTTAGCACATCGCTTTGTATCAGCATAGATGAAAACACAAGTCAAAATTGGGGTAATAATGAAATGAAGTTTCTCTCTCTCTCTCTCTCTCTCTCTCTCTCTCTCTCTCTCTCTCTCTCTCTCTCTCTCTCTCTCTCTCTCTCTCTCTCTCTCTCTCTCTCTCTCTCTCGTGTGTGTGTGTGTGTGTGTGTGTGTGGTGTGTGATTAAACCGATATTATCGTCTAATGATGATATTGTGATCAACTTTGTTGCAAAGTAGAATACAGAAGCACAGAAATAAGACAATTCCAGCTTAACACCAAATCAGTTTAGTGATCATATTTGTGCTGGTTTCTATGTGATAATGTTGCTTTTACAAAATAAAATATGCTTGTAATCCAGGTGAGTTTTCTCTTATTGTTGTGATAAGAAAGCATTCGTTTCCGTGTGTTGTGACACAGCTAAAGTAATGTTTATTGATATTACAAAAAATATCCAGTACGGAAAGTAGATAACAATTTCACACAATATTGAACTAGTAAGTCGAATTTGAATCAGTTAGGCAGAGCATTTTAGTGCATTCTTGTTATTCATTGGGTTTTGTTGTTGTTGTTGTTGTTGTTGTTGCTGCTGATTTCTTGTTCATTCTTGTCGTCTTATCATTTTCCTTTACCTAGCAGCCGAGCTGGCACCAGAAAATAATTATAGTGAGATAACCCATAACCTTTTCTTTCAATAACATTAAGCGCATCATGTACTCTATCTTTCAGTCGTTTTCTATTCACAAAAAGAAAGCCATGTCTTCCTTTCCTTATCAAAATGCCACCTCAAGCAATGGCAACAACAACAACAAAAAAATTGTTCAAAGCGTCAAAGCGTCTCTCTCCGCGCGCTTGCATGCGTCCAGATATTACACGCAAGGCTAAACGACAATGCCTTATCCCCACACATACCAGAGAAGACAAAGACCGTCTGAAGCGACTTGCGAGAATCGAACACACAACCTCCGGCTGTTGTCCTGTGTCGTGACTATCTCCGCGACAAAGAAAGAGGAAGGCCAACACGGCCAGACAAATGTGACCACGGTGGACTGGGCTCTGCTTTCATCTCCTTCTTTCCCCTGATGCGATTATGTTTTCCTCCTCCTGCTCTCTCCCTCTCCTTGTCTCAGGAAAAAACGGACAGAATAGTGAATAGTGAACATACACGATGACAATGTTAACACGGGTGGATCGGTGGTCTGGAGGTACCTCGCCTGCCTACAAAGCCAGAAGTACGGGGTTCGATCCCCCCCGTTTAATGATAATGATAATAATAATAATAATAACAAGAAGAAGAAGAAGAAGAAGAAGAAATGGAGTTTATATAGCGCTGTATCTTGCACAGACAAATCAAAGCGTTTGAGCCCAAGCTCTCCCCCCCCCCCCCCCAATTCACTAGACCCTGTGTGGGGTGGTCCGGGTGCTAGTCTTTCGGTGAAGACGATAAAGCGAGCTCCTGTGCATTCAGCGCACTAAAAAGAACCCACAGCAGCAAGAGAGCTGTCCCTGGCGAAATTATGTAGAACAAGTCTCTGTGATGGGGAAACAAAATGAATAGGCTACACAGAGCGGACAGGAAAAGAAGCAGAAATAATGGGTGGCGCTGCTCTTGCGGCGACACGTTATCCACGGGGAGTGCAGCCTGAATTTAACGCAGAGAAATATCTGCTGTGACTTAAAGTGGTATGAAACACAATGCATTAAAGCTTTGGGTCTGAAGTTCTTACCAACTTACATAGGTTGTCATCACGTTAAGGATGAATTAATGTTAATGACAGTTGGGGGGTGGGGGTTGGGGGTTGGACTGAGATTTAAAATATTCTGGCTATTGGGAGGAACATATTGTGTGTGAGTGAGTGAGTGAGTGTGTGTGTGATGTCATCTTCAGTTTAACGTCTATTCACATTTAGTGATTTTAGACGGAAGAGTATGTGTGTAGTGTGTGTGTGTGTGTTCACATGCTTGTGCGCATATTTGTGTATATGTGCCTGCCTGCGTGCGTGTGCGTATAGGAGTGTAGGCGTGCGTATGTGAGTGCACGTTTGTGTGTGTGAGTCTGTGTGTGTGTGTGTGTGTGTGTGTACGCGCGTGCGCAAGGGTGTGTATTTGTATGCACCAGCGCTACTGTGCATGCCAAACCCTGCACATGCACTTAAACGACCTCTCCCAAAATGACCAGTTTTAGTCCTTCCCTAAGTCACTCAAAGGTCGGACATAAATCACCCCAAACTGTCAACGATATCACAAAAGCCCCCAAGACTCCGAAAGCAGTTTGGACTTCCTCCATACCACCGGGAATCGAACCCCTGCCTTCCGGCAGTGGGCCGGCCTCTAACGCCGAAGCGACAACAGCTTTTGTAAGCCACTAACCCCACTGGGCCCTTCAGTCACGTCACGTGTCAACATTGTCACTGTCACGCCTCGCGCGTAGTCAGCGGCTGATTTGTCACGGTTCGTTTGGTGTTGTCAATAGTAAGCGGTCCCTGTCTCGCTCTGTTCGTTTCCTGAAGCGAAAATGATCTCTTTTCTTGATTATTATTTTTTTGTGTTATTGGGTCGAAGTCGCAACGTCGGTGAGGAAGAAAGATGCGTGAAATAAGATGTGTAAAGAAAAAGGCTTCAACATCTAGTGCATGCAAGCGGTGACTCAGGTTCCTTGCTTCTGTGTGTATGTTTGTAGTCTGTGCTTTTGTTGTGGTATGTTTGTCTGTCTGTGCCTCTGTTATGTCTGTCTGTTCTTCTGTTTGCCGGTAAAAAAAAAAACAAAAAACAAAACAAAACAAACAAACAAAGAAAAAAAGCCAGCCCAGGCTGTTCAAACACACAGTGAATACAAACATAACTCTAGTTCTTTGCCTCGGCCTGTCTGTCTGTCTATCTGTCTGTTGTATCTGTTTGAGTGCGAATCTCTTTCCCTGTGTGTGTGTGTGTGTGTGTGTGTGTTGATATGTTTTTGCTCTTCTATTCGTTTTTTTAAATATTATGATATAGCACTATATAAATTCCATATGTTATCACCCTCATCCTCATTATTATTATCCTTATCATCATCATTATCATTATTATAAGTGTGTGTGCAATATATATATATATATATATATATATATATATATATATATATATATATATATATATATATATATATATATATATATGTGTGTGTGTGTGTGTGTGTGTGTGTGTGGTTGAGAGAGAGAGAGAGAGAGAGAGAGAGAGAGAGAGAGAGAGAGAGGGAGGGAGAGATAGACAGAGACAGAGACAGACAGACAAAGAGACATACCAAGCAATAACGACAGATTAATAGAGTTCACATTGTCTGTTCTGACACGCGGGCACGGATTGAAACAGAGAACCATGCCCAGACTGTCGACCCAGTGAGTCTTGACGTAGACACCTTTATGGAGGGCTGTCCACTTCAAACTTTCTACCCTGCATGGCCTGGTAACTAGAGGCTTTCCACATAAGGAACTTTCTCAACGATGTCAGCAACGAATCGTCAAATCCCGAAACCCTACACACTACAAACACTAGCCCTTTTCTCAGAGAATACCAGCCCATTGGAATGAACCAACCTTGCATGTGGCTACACTACAATGCTCTAATCCACAACTAATTCCGTCATGTTTTTCTTCCACCTCTTCAATCAAAGAACCACAACTTGATTGAACCACGTGTCACTCCCCCCCACCCCACCCCGTCACCCCCACCTCCTCCTTCCTTACCGGAGCGGTCATGCTAACAACAACAAAAAACGGTGGCGCTAGAATGAGGCGACAGATTCAAACAAGGTTGTAAAACCTTGACACAAACGGCCCGAGAAACGAGACAATCAAACCTAGAAGACCACGTTCACACGAACGTGTTGACATGAGAGCGAAAGGAAGGAAGAGGAGACAAACTCGGTGGTCAGTGTCATGGCTTTGTGCCTTAGCCCCCTTCCCTTTTAGAGAGAGATTCAGCTAGTCTCCAACAGTGCGTCAACAGAGATCCGGTGAGTCTCCACACGCTGGGAACCTTACAGCTCTGAGACACCCATAGCGGTGACGCCGTCGTCAATAGATCACCTTTCGCGAGCTTCTGTCAGGGGTAGGGAGAGCGATCAGTCTGCTTTCCACCCGAAAATTCTGTAAAGGGAAAGATAGGGAAGTGAAGTCAAGCGATAGAGGAGGTTTGAAGTGTCGTGCTACTGTCAGTGGAGTCTAGGTAGGCGGGTGGGTAGGTAGGCTAGTCGTGTTTAAAGATTCATTTATGAAGAATGGTTGGTGCTGAGAGTGTGGTATGAAAGGAGGGGTGTGGTATGGTGGGGGGGGGAGGGGTGGGTGGTAGGGGGTGGGGGGTATGGGAGGAGTGGGAGTGGGGAACGTTGTTGAATATATTTGTCATGTTGTAGATGTATAGCAGAGAAATTGTCCCTCTTTCTTTTCCCCCTGTCTTCACCCCCCCCCCCCCTCCACTTCCACTTCCCTTCTTCCCGAAACCCAAGACAAGACAAGACAAGACAAGACAAGACACACTCAACTGGGTATACACGTGCCTGAAATCGAAAAACGGAGAAAAGAAAACATCTCAACACATATTAATCACAGGGGACATTTACTGCTGATTTTGACAATTGGTCCAGAAGAGCTTAGGACTGAGCGAGGCAGAAGCTCTGACAATGACAACGAGTGATTGGAGGCCAGTGGTCCTTACCTTTGAAGCTTGTTCGCAAATTGACAGCAGAAAAGGGACTTCTTCTTGGTCGTCGAACGCTTAGACAGCAACTATTGTTGTCTGTCATATGAGCCAAAAATGTGTTGCGCTGCCGTTAATTGCCTGACAAGTTAGGCCCCGCGTATCTGAATTCAGGGTGGGGGAGAATTGTTATAATCTTGTAAGTGTTTCTGCAGAAAGAAGGCAGGACATTGGACCAAGAAGGTCAGAAAATAGACAAGAAGTGGACGGCAGGAAGAAAAGACAACACACGTCATTCACGTTTATCAATGAACAGAACCCAGAACAACCTGACCGTTTTACGCTTCCTAACATGGCACATGCACACTGAAAAAACTACACTTTGTCTAATTCAAAGGTGAAATAATGAATCAAATTAATGATTTTGGTAATAACCAAACTTCTTTTCGTTTGTTTTTCATTCATAGGGTAAATCTCGGAGGTTCACCAATGGTGACATTTTGCGTATGTGAACGTTTTTACCCATCATTAAGGTAGCGGCATTCCGACTTCAGGGATGGTGTCTAAACACGATACCTGTGTGCATGCAGATTTTTTCAGTTTGTCTTCCATTACCACCGGCTCGAGATGGCCTACTCTTCCAAAAAGGTGGAATGAGTTTTTCAACGCGTGTGCAAGATAATCTGCGTGCGTCCGATTTCGGATTATAGTCTCATCATCTGCTGGACTTTTGGCGGGTGGGTGTGAATTCAGTACGGCGCCTGCCTCCGTGGTGGCTCCAACCCGGGCCGTCAGATCACCAGCGCAACGCTCTACGCACTGGGCTACCCCGCCCCCACTTATCTGTATTCGGAAATGTTGCTATTGTTGGGCGTTCCATATCTTAACAACAGCCTGAGGTTCACCTAGAAAAACGGAGCCTGTCTTAATCTTACGCACCACAACATTACTCATTTAGGAATCACCGCGAGCCCTTCTGTGCACACTGGATGAGGAGAAGTGGGTCGTGTGTGGTTGCAATTGTTGTTAAGCATCTTGCCATTATAGGCAGCTGTACTCCTCTTTCAGAGAATTTGTTTTCTCTCCTTTCACGGAGAGCACACGTATGTAATGTTCAGAGGTTGTCTTTGATGAAGCTGATTTCAACAGGACATTTCAGAGGATAACAGCATGGCAATGTAGACCTTGGCATTTTGATTACAATAGCAGTGACTGACAAAGCCTTTGTCCTAGTTTGGTTGGTTGGTTGGTTTAAAAAAAGATTTTATAAAGGTTTCTGAAATCCAGTCACCAAGTACTTGACCACTGCATCTAGAAAATGATTGCGTTTACACTGCACTGCACTGCATTGCACTACACTACACTGCACTACACTGCACTACAAAAAGGAGAATTGCGAAGAAGAATTGCAAACAAGAATTGGGAAGAAGAATAATTGCGAAGAAGAACTGTATGTGTGTGTGTGTGTGTGTGGTGTGTGTGTGTGCATTTGGACTTGTTAGAACTATTACTTGCTATTGGTTGCATGACTGTAAGAATGAGTTGAGTGCAAGCGCTTTGATTTGTCTGTGCAAGATACAGCGCTATATAAATTCCATTTATTATTATTATTATTATTATTATTATTATTGCAAAGAAGAAGAATTGCAAAGATGAAGAAAAATCGCGAAGAAGAAGAATTGCGAAGAACAAGAAGAAGAATTGCAAAAAAAAGAAGAATTGCGAAGAGGAATTAAGAAGAACTGCAAAGAAAAAGAAGGAAGAATTGCGAAGAAGAAGAAGAAGACATAGAAGAAGAATATGGAAAAGATTACGACGACAACACAGACAACGACGACGACGAAGTAGAAGAAGACGAAGCTGTCTAAAAACGACTTTCACACAGTCACATAACTAAGTGTTCAATGCGAGAGTGATCAGACCAGAAGCCCCAGCAGATCGAAATGTCTCAGAACCACAGTGCTGTCAACAAGTCATCCTCTCCCCACGCCCTTGTAAAAGTGTCAGGGTGTCCATTAGGGCCGAGGCCAAGACAGCCGCCTCACCTTGCACGGGAAAAGTCTTCCCTGACAGCTGGAAAACAATGCCCGCACATACACTTCCCACTGTAAATTGCCCTGCCCACCCTGTCACCCAGGCCCAAGAGACCCTGCCCAAGAGCTTGTTTTCCTGGGGAAGAAGACATGAGAATTTAACAAGCTTTGGGAACTGAAACAAAGAACTGGGGACAACTTGGTTTGAAGTGTCTGTCTGTCTGTCTGTGTATCTGTCATCTAACCCAGGGCAACCCAACATACACACAACACGGGCTGTGAAGGAGGGGGAGGTTTAGTGAGCTAGTTTCCTATGTGATGGCTATGTTGCACATGAGGGTCAACAAACGGAGCGGAGCGTCAATATCTGTCAGCAGTTTTGTTGTGGACAAATTTGACACGGCTTCTCCCGGGGAATGATTCGTGGAAGACAGACTAGAAGAATGTGGGAATTTGTTTCAGAAAGTCCAGCAAGTGGGTCTGGCCTGGACTGGTTTGTGTCAACATTGTCATCAGAGATGTTGTTGTCACAGCGACGACAGAGAGACTGATGCTGACGAGTATTTAGGTTCCTGGGTGTCTTGTCCATGCTTAAGAATAATAAATAGCTCCCCTGTTCCAACATTAGTTTTCCGTTTTGTCCCCTCCCAGAGTCTCAAAAGACTACAAGTAACATTTGGGCTCTTAAAACTGCACAGTGTCTACCAATAGTTTGCTGGAAGGCATGTACTTGTTTGTTGAGAACTTTAAAGCGTGGAATGGGCTTGGGAGTTCAAGTCTCTTGTGAGTCGACGCAGCAGAGGTCTTTCAATGTCCGAGTTCACTACCCCAGACTGAAATTCAGACTTCACGCACTGAAGGGGCGAGACTGGACACTGGGCAGCTCTCAGGTAGCCTAAGTGAGGGAGAGGACAGCAACAACAGCCCGGGGGGATCAGGCCAGCTATCTCATAGTGTGCTGGTCAAACCAACACCAGGGTAGCCTAGCCTCTGGCTGTGTTGTGGCTGTTAAACAACTGACCACACATGGGCGGAGGATTGAGGGGCAATGTTTTCACCTCCTTAACTGTCAAAACAAAGGAGGGGAGGGGCAGTGCAGTGGTCAACAAAACACGGACAAGGGAGGTGAGGGGTTAGAGCCTACAGGTGAGAGGTGTCAACAACTTCAGCGCTTCAGAGGGCTGGAGTTTTCACACGGAAGGGATATTGCTTCCTTACACTCTGAGAGCCGTCTACATAAACTTCACCAGCTGGTCATTTTCAGCTAATTGGTGTAACCCAAATTGTATTCGCAGTCATGTAGATTCACGTGATTACTAGCCAGGAAAGAAGAACAGCGGGAACTTACAGTGTGGGAAACAGAGGTGAGGATGTTCCGCTTTTCCCCTAAGACAGCTGGTAAGACATGAATGATGTGACTTTTTAGTTGAAACGCTTTTGACAATTATCATTCTTTTGTTTCAAAATAATCTCTTGAGTTACAAGAACTGAATTTTGTTTTTCAAAGAGAAAGGGGTAAGAACAAAATGTACAAAATTCTCCATTCAGTATCCCTGAGACTATACATGTGATTATATCACTTCGTAGTTGCTTACAGGAACAACTGAAATCTGATCTAAAAAAACAAAACAAAAAACCCAAAACCAAACCAAAATGTAAGCAGTTGAAAAAACAACCAAGTAAACAGAATGAACAATGGCGGATAAGAAAAGCATGTCAGGGACACAGAAGAGGAGAAACAGAGACACCATGGCCTAGAGTTGTAGCGGTGGAGCGGTGGTCTAGAGGTATGGCACCTGCCTACAAAGCCAGAAGTCGTCGGTTCAATCCCTGTTTGATCCCGAGCTTTTCTCCCATCCACTACCCCTTGAGTGGTGGTCTGGATGCTAGTCTTTCCGATGAGACGATAAACCGAAGTCCCGTATGCAACATGCATTAAGCGCACGTAAAAGAACCCACGGCAACGAGAGATTTGCGCTTGGCACAATTCTGTACAAAAAAGCCACTCATTTTATGGTAAACACTACACATGCAGACAAGAAGGGTGGCGCTGTTCTTGCGGGGACGCGCTCTCTCCGAAGGAGAGCATACAACATTTTACACAGACAAAGACAGGGTTAACCAACATGGGATGAGAAATGTTCGGTTAAGACATTCATGACAAAGCTGGCTGAGGTGCCCACATCAAGTATTTGAGATGTATAAAGGTAAGGGTGAGTGCGTGTGTGAATACATACATACATACATACATACATACATACATACATACATACATACATACATACATACATACATACATACATACATACATACATATGCATACATACATACATATAATTTTCTTTCTATCTATCTATCTATCTATCTATCTATCTATCTATCTATCTATCTATCTATCTATCTCTATATCTATCTATCTATCTATCTTATTATCTATCTATCTAATCTATCTATCTATCTATCTATTATCTATCTCTCTCTCTCCCTCTCTCTCTCTCTCTCCCTCTCTCTCTCTCTCTCTTTTTATATATATATATATATATATATATCCCTCTCTCTCTCTCTCTCTCTCTCTCTCTCTCTCTTCTCTATATATTATATATTTTTATATATATATATAGAATAGAGAGAGAGAGAGAGGAGAGAGAGAGAGAGGGAGAGAGAGAGAGAGAGAGGGAGAGAGAGAGAGTATTCGAGGTGTTTTGTGCTTTGTGTGTGTGCGCGTGCGTTTATTTATTTATTCTTTTATATGAGGGTAATGGAATAAGCACTCATGTGCTTTTTAACATCCGGTCGCCGAATATATGCGGTTTTGTAAATTTTGTCATCTGTTCCCACTGGCACAGAATGGCCTACTCTTTGGAAAAGCGGACCAGGATTTAACGTGTGTGCAAGATGTTCTGCGTGCGTTCGCACACGGGGCCTCGGTTTATAGTCTCATCCGAAGGACTTTTTGGGAGAGTGGAGTCTGCACTGATGTTAACTCCTAGGGGAAAAATCGCCTTGAACGGGATTCGAACCAGGGTCGTCAGATTGCGAGCGCAGTGTTCTAACCACTAGGCTATCCCGTCCCATGGGCATGCGTGTGTATACGCGCGCGTGCATGCGTGCGTATAGCAAGGAAAAACGCTAATAATTTTTGCAATGTATTCCACTTCTTACAGGCAGCCAAAGGAGATGAGAGAGAGAGAGAGAGGAGAGAGAGAAGGGGAGAGAAAGGAGAGAGGAGAGAGAGAGAGAGAGAGAGAGAGAGAGAGAGCTGTAGTGTAATCAACTTTCCCAGAGTATCTGAGCTCGCCCACCTCTCTCAAACTGTTATTCCCATTCTCTCAGAGAGGCAGGCCCAACCTACCTACCTACCTACCTGCCCACCTAACTACTTACCTAACTACCTAAGTAACAAACTCACACTTTACGCGTTTACTCTTACGGTGAGAACATGGGACTTCCACAAGCAGACAGTGTTAAAAAAAATAACCTGCAATTTCTCTAAACCGGGGGGTGGCACAACAACAGGGTGAAACTTTCAATTTCGCGCTGTTCCATTTACAACTGATGTCTGTACAGGAGGTGAACAAACTAGAGACAGACAGGCAGACAGACAGACAGACAGACCACGGTGGCTAACATTGGAGACAGTTTTGACACAACTTTTCGTGGGATGATCTGTTGAAGACAATGGCGTGTACAGATGCGGGAGTGGGTTTGGAATGTCTAGCAACAACAGAGTCCATGTTCTGCTGCCTCTCTCTCTCTCTCTCTCTCCCCGTCAATTGGTTCTATCGCCCTCTATGGATGGGGATTGGATCGGGGTGGGTGGGGGGGGGGGGGGGGGGGGGGGGGGGGGGGGGGGGGGGGGGGGAAGGAAGGGGGGCTTTTTTCAGTGAAAATTGGTACTCGAGCGAGCCTTCCAGCATTTTGTGTTAGACATTTTTCCCCGTTCTACTCGTGTATGTGTGTGTGTGTGTGTGTGTGTGTGTGTGTGTGTGTGAGAGAGAGAGAGAGAGAGAGAGAGAGAGAGAGAGAGAGAGGAGAGAGAGAGAGAGAGAGGAGAGAGAGAGAGAGAGAGAAAGATGTGTGTGTGTTTGAATTTAAAATCTACTAAGCGCTTGTGAAGGATTGCATGCGTGTGAACAATGTGAATGCAAACGTTTTGATTTGTTTGCTTTGCAAGATTCATCAGTACTTCACAAATTCGAGATCTCATGATTATGATAATGATGATGATGGTGATGATGATGATGATTATTATTATTGTTGTTGTTGTTGTTGCTGTTATGATAATGATGATGATGATGATGATGATGATGATGATGATGATGATGATTACTTTGACCTGGAAGAGAATTGTTGTAGTTTAAGTCTTTGTAGAAAAAAAGGCACAGGAGCATGGACCAAGACGGCAGAAAGAAGGAGGTGGCAGGAAGAAAAGGAACATGGCAGGAACAAAGAGAGGGATAGAAAAGAGGGAATTCCTGGCACAGAATTTGCAGAAGGTGGGGATGCTACTTACACTGACAGGCAGGCCCCTGGCCTCCCCGCTGGGAAAGAAGGGAGCCTTTGAGAATGGCTTCACTGGTGGCACAATGGTGTGTCTGCAGGATAGAGGTTTGACAACGTTAGCCGTTAGATGGTTCGAATCCCTATGAGACCAGTTTACATCTGCTGCTTTTCCTGTATCTCCCCAAAGATTTAAACCCAGGCTTTCACGAATTTTGCAAAGCAGTAGTTCTCTCTCTCTCTTCCCCCCCCCCCTCCCCAAACACAACACAACACAAAACAAAACACAACAAAACAGGTAGTTATTGCTGTTGTTGTTTTTTGTTGTTGTGGTGGTGGTGGAGATGGGGGACGGGACAGCCTTGTGGTTAGAACATTGCACTCGCAATCTGACGACCAGGGTCCGATTCCCGTTCAAGGGGATATTGTCCCCTGGAGATGACATCAGTGCGGACTCCACTCTCCCCAAAAGTCCTTCGGATGAGACTATAAACCGAGGTCCCGTGTGGAAACGCACGTAGAACATCTTGCGCACACGTTAAATCATGTTCCGCTTTACGTGAGAGTAGGCCATTGTGTGCCGGTGGAAATAGATGACAGAATTTACAAGACCGCATACACACGGGGACTGGATGTAAAAAAGCACAAAAGTGCTTATTCCATTATCCTCGATAAAAAAGAAGAAAATAAATAAATAAATAGATAAGATGATGTTTGTGGAGATGGTGGTGGTAGTTATGGTAATGGTGGTTAATGGTGGTGGTGTTAGTGGTTGAGGTAGTGATGGTGGTGGTAGTGGTGGTGGTAGTGGTGGTGGTGTGGTGGGTAGTGATGGTGGTGGTGTGGTAGTGGTGGTGGTGGTGGTGGTAGTGGTGGTGGTGGTAGTGGTGGTGGTGGTAGTGATGGTGGTGGTAGTGATGGTTTTGGTAGTGGTGGTGATTATAGTGGTGGTGGTGGTGGAAAGTGATGGTTTTGGTAGTGGTGGGGGTAGTGGTGGTTGGTGGAAGTGGTGGTGGTGGTAGTAGTGGTGGTGGTAGTGGTGGTGGTAGTGGTGGTGGTAGTGGTGGTGGTAGTGTGGTGGTAGTGGTGGTGGTAGTGATGGTGATAGTGGTAGTGGTGGTGGAGGTGGTAGTGGTGGAGTGGTGGTGAGGGTAGTGATAAGGGTAGTGGTGGTAGTGGTGGTGGTGGTGGTAGTGGTGGAGTGGTGGTGAGGGTAGTGATAAGGGTTGTGGTGGTAGTGGTGGTGGTGGTGGTAGTGGTGGAGTGGTGGTGAGGGTAGTGATAAGGGTAGTGGTGGTAGTGGTGGTGGTGGTGGTAGTGGTGGAGTGGTGGTGAGGGTAGTGATAAGGGTAGTGGTGGTAGTGGTGGTGGTGGACATTCCCAAGCTTAACAGTCTGGGAGTCATGCAGAATACGCCCCCTGCCCCTGCCTCACTCATCGCTTCTTGGACCATTGTGAGCGGGGACCACCAGGACACACAGACACAGTCATTACCCTGGATGGGAAGCTTGGGTGACACACAGACACAGTCATTACCCTGGATAGGAAGCTTGGGTGACACACAGACACAGTCATTACCCTGGATGGGAAGCTTGGGTGACACACAGACACAGTCATTACCCTGGATGGGAAGCTTGGGTGACACACAGACACAGTCATTACCCTGGATGGGAAGCTTGGGTGACACACAGACACAGTCATTACCCTGGATGGGAAGCTTGGGTGACACACAGACACAGTCATTACCCTGGATGGGAAGCTTGGGTGACACACAGACACAGTCATTACCCTGGATGGGAAGCTTGGGTGACACACAGACACAGTCATTACCCTGGATGGGAAGCTTGGGTGACACACAGACACGTCATTACCCTGGATGGGAAGCTTGGGTGACACATAGACACAGTCATTACCCTGGATGGAAGCTGGGTGACACACATACACAGTCATTACCCTGGATGGGAAGCTTGGGTGACACACAGACACAGTCATTACCCTGGATGGGAAGCTTGGGTGACACACAGACACAGTCATTACCCTGGATGGGAAGCTTGGGTGACACACATACACAGTCATTACCCTGGATGGGAAGCTTGGGTGACACACATACACAGTCATTACCCTGGATGGGAAGCTTGGGTGACACACATACACAGTCATTACCCTGGATGGGAAGCTTGGGTGACACACAGACACAGTCATTACCCTGGATGGGAAGCTTGGGTGACACACATACACAGTCATTACCCTGGATGGGAAGCTTGGGTGACACACAGACACAGTCATTACC
>CM054149.1:41147248-41149748 GCA_028751875.1 Rapana venosa | reverse complement strand
GTGTGTGTGTGTGTGTCTTACCTGGCCTCCGTCCACACACACACACACACACACCACACACACACACACACAACACACACACACCACACACACACACAACACAACACACACACACACACATACACACACACACACACACACACACACATAACACACACACACACACACACACACACACCACACACATATCTAGTCAAACAAATACCAGGCCTGTATGTACTGACTACTGGGTCCTCCGCAATCCTCAGGTCTTCCCACCCCCCACCCCCCCACACACACACACTGCCTCCCCCTTCCACCACCCTCCCCCTTCCCCCTTCCCTTCCCTCCCTTCCCTTCCCTTCCCCTCCCTTTTCTTTGATGGCTTCTGCAGCTGTGTAAACGCTCGTTAGAGGGTCGGTCCTTCCCTTGTTTTTCTTTTCGGTTTTTCCAACACACACACAAAACATCTTTTTTCTGGTTTTCTTGTTCCTCCCCTCTCCCTGGCTCTGTCTCTGTGTGTCATCATCGTCATCGTCGTCGTCGTCTTGTTGTTGGATCATGGAACTCCTCCTGGGTTCATCTGCGTTGTGTCTTAGTCTATGTTCTACGTTCTACGTCTCGGACTTATTTCTTTCTTCTTCTCCTATTTGTCTTTTATTTTGTGTCTGGTGCTTTTATCTTTTTTTGGTTTGTGTTTTCTTTTTCTTTTTTTCGTTCCTCCCCCCCCCCCTAAAATTCTGTTCATCAACTTTTTGGGGATGGTAGGGGGTGGTGGCTATATTTTTGCTTGTTTGTTTGGGTTGGGTTGGGTTGGGTTGGGAGGGGGGTGGGGTTGTTATTTGCTCTCTTTTCTATTGTTTTTTTTTCTCTCTCTGTGTGAAATGTAAGTTTTGCTTTTTGTTCTTGTTCATTGGGACTCTCTCTCTCTCTCTCTCTCTCTCTCTCTCTCTCTCTCTCTCTCTCTCTCTCTCTCTCTCTCTCTCTCTCATCTCTCTCTCTCTCTCTCTGTGCGTGTCTCTCTGTGTGTCTCTCACTGTATCTCTGTCTTCTGTATCTTGTCTTCTTGTCTGTCTTCGTTGCCTTCTGCTCTCCTCTCTTCTCATCTCTTTCGGTGATGTTGTGTGTTCTTCTTTTCTCTTTCTTGGATCCTGTGGCGGTTGGGTTCCAGTGGAGTGTGGGTAGGGGGGGGGGTTTCGGTGTGCTGTGAATGGTGAGAAAGTTGCTGCGACCGTGAGTTTCCTGTCACAATTGTCCTCTCGTTTTTCCTGTCGCAGGGCGTTTGCTGTGCCTCTTCTTATGATGTCAGCTCATCTTTTTCTCCTCTTCAATGTGTGGCTTCAAATCTTTCGTGTTTATTAATCGCCATCTGTAGTGTCTTCAACGCAACCTTCCCACTGTCTGTACTGCTGCCCGCTGCTGTCGCCCCCCTCCCGCGCTCGCACCATCTCACGCTCCCTCCCCCGCACCCCCTCGCTCCTCACCACTTACGGCACAGTGAACGCGGACGGGGGGGGGGGAAGAGGGGGGAGAGGGGTGGGGGGAGGGGAGGTGGAGTTAGAGCACAAATAGGGATCGAACCGAGTTGCTGCAGAGAAGCCGTGACTGCTGTATGAGCCGAAGATCCAGAATGAAATGACAGCTTGCCCTGTGGGGGAGAAAGATTAGGTAGGATGGTAATGGTAAAGGGAAGGGAAAGAGTGAACGTTGTGGCGAAAAAAGCGGCACCACCTTGACTCCTCATGCCTGCCCCGCCGCTCTCTCTCCTGCGACGTCAATCCCGCTGTCTGCTGCAGCCTGCTGTACTGCTCCCACGCTCGCTGCCGTCCTACTGTCCGTCATTCTGCTGCCGCGCTCGCCTGCTGCTGCGCCTGCCCTGTCTGCAGTCAGTCTGCTGCTGCCTGTCTCGTCTCCACCTGCTCACAACTGGGAGGCTAGGGGGTTGTGCTGATGGGTGCTGTCTGAGCGTGCGTGTCGTCTGATGCCATCGCGCTGTGGATTGCGTCGTCGCTGATGCTGCTGTCGCGTTGCTGCTGTCTGTCATGCTGTTGAACAGTGCCGTACTGCTGATTGCCGATGTCTGTGGGCTCTGACTCACGTGGCCCTGTGGGGAAGAGGGAGATAGGGGAGATGGGGGCGATGGGATGCAAGGGTGTGGAGTCCTTGTCGTAGCATCAATAATGGTGTCAGCCCGCACCTTGACTCCTTGTCTGTCTGTCTGTCTGCTCTGTCTGTCTGTTCAGTCTGTGCTTGCCTGTCTGTGCATGTCTGTGTTGCCAGTCTGTCTGTCGTTGCTTCCTGATTCTGTCTGTCTGTCTGTCTGATGCCTGTTTGTCTGTCTGCTTGATGCTGTCTTCTGTCTGATTGTGTCTTGTCTGATTCCTGTCTGTCTGTCTGTCTGATTGCCTGTTTGTCTGTCTGCTTGCCTGTCTGTCTGTCTGATTGCCTGTCTGTCTGATTGCCTGTCTGTCTGTCTGTCTGATTGCCTGTCTGTCTGTCTGATTGCCTGTCTGTCTGTCTG
>CM054149.1:41127248-41132248 GCA_028751875.1 Rapana venosa | reverse complement strand
TTTCCCCCAGCCAATTAAGCAGCGTCGAGCGTGGTTACCAGTTGGATGGGTGACCGTTTGCGCGCCTTGGCTTCAGTACAGTCCCCCAGTTCACCCAGCTGTAAATGGGTACCTGCCCTCTTTAGGGTCAGGGAAGGTAAAGCAGCGAGGGAGAGGAGATGGGCGCCGCCCTCAATTTGCTGGCCCTAGAGAAGTGAGGTCTCTGACGCCTCGCTCCCCTACGACCTTATAGGTTATGGGACTCCTTTACCTTTTTCCTTACTGTGCCTTGCAAGCTGATCTTTAACATGCTGTCAGATCTTGTCACATGGCCACGCCCCTCAGTTTTCTCTCCTTGACTGTTGTGAGGAGGTCTTCACAGCGGTCTGTGCTCTGTCTGAGGATGTCTCCTACCTCCCCACTCGTCACGGGGTCCAGGAAGAGACTGTCCAGAGTGATGCTCGTAAAATTGAAGACACATCGTCACATTTCAACTGCTGGAAACCACAACCGCCTTCTTTTAAGCGCACCGACGTTCCCACCATCACACACACACCAACCGCACAGGACATTTTTCACCCGGGATTCAAACACCTGTCCACCCTAAGAAAACCCATACCACCATCAACACACGGCCACAACTGCTGTCCCATTCCGAATCCTGACTTAAAACTCCCGCAGCAAGATATAGATTTAGGAGAGGGAAGTTTTGTTGCCAGTGCACGCCTAGCCTTCTAGGCCTACCACACAGGCTGCACAGTGGATGAATGTGAATCATGGGGGTGGCCTACACTGCTCTGGGCAGACTGGAGGGAGATGGATGCTACAGGTTGTTTCCCACGTTGGAAATGTATCGCAGCTTCCAGTTGGAAATGTATCGCCGCTGTGTGTACGTGTGACAGAGGCTTAACTCTTCAAAGAGCTTTGGTTGGCTTCTGTTGGATGTTTAGGTCTACTAGTTGTTCTCTGCGTTCAATTTCTTGCAGGTGGAGGAAGCGTGTGTTTGGAATATTGTAGAGGGTGTGATGTTATAGGACTATGTCCGTGTGTCGATTAACAGAAAAGGAAGCACACAGAGAGAAAGAGAGAGAGAGAGAGAGAGAAGAGAGAGAAGAGGAGAGAGAGAGAGAGAAGAGAGAGAGAGAGAGAAAGTGAAGAGGGTGAGGATTTAGGAGGGAGGAGATTGGGGGGGGGGGGGATGGGGGGGGGAAGTATATAGGTGGTTGGATGTAGGGAATCAAGTCCACCTCCTAGCTGTCCCGACCCCCCCCGTCGACAACGGACCCCCCCCCCCCCCCCCCCCCCCAGACAGACGGGCCGGACAGGACAGATAAACAGACGGAAAGAGAACAAACAGACGGAAAAGACAGACAGACAGACAAACCACTACTTGTATCATCTTGTTGTTTTGATTTCGTACTTGTCGATGATGATCGCTGGTAATCAATATATGACGGCACACGGTACATCACTGTCACTGTCAGTGTGGACTCGCTTCTTTGAATGTTTCAAAGCACAAGAAGCAAATGGCTGAACAAGTTTGGAGAGAGAGAAGAAAAAAAACTATTTAAAGACATATATACTTTTTTCTCGTTCTTTTATTTATCTATTTATTTATTTATTTATTTATTTATTTATTTATTCTTTTATATCGAGGATAATGGCATAAGCACTCATGTGCTTTTTTACATCCAGTCCCCGTGTGTATGCGGTTTTGTAAATTTTGTCATCTGTTTCCAACGCCACACAATGGCCTACTCTTCCGAAAAGCAGAACAGGATTTAACGTGTGCGCAAGATGTCCTGCATGCGTTCGAACACGGGGCCTCGGTTTATAGTCTCATCCGAAGGACTTCTTCAGATAGAGAGCTCTGAAGCATATCAATGGTGAGATTTACGTACGTGTACGTTTAGCCAGCGTTAATATAGCCACATTCCGACTTCGGGATGATGCCTAAACACCACGCCAGTGTGCATGCGTTTTGTTTCAGATGTTCATGATTCATTCCTACCGACACGCAATGGCTTACTTACTCTTTCGAAAGGCAGAGCGAATCTTATTGCGTTGGCTAGATATTCTGCGTGCGTTCGTACACGTAACATCAGTTCATAGTCTCATCTGACAGACTTTCGGGAGAGTGCAGTTAATACAGATTTGTTTCTGCCGCCTCATCCTGTGACGTCTCCTGTCCTGCTGTTCCCACGCCGTTCATTTCAATCTCCCCGCCACAGCCATACCCAGATTTGTTATGTCTCATCCCCAGGGTCGGAAGTCCACAGGGACCCCATCAATATCAGGCCGCCGTGGGGCCACCAGCCTTAGGGGCCCCGCACTGCTGCTGGGTCACTTTGGTGATGTTCAGTGGTGCCTGTTCTGAGCTAACATACGCAGGACACCACCTACTAAGCCCCCTACTAACGACAGTATTAGCTCAGTCGCGGAGTCAGACTGAGTTGCCCACCCGAGGTGGCAACCACCACAACGTCCCTCCAACGACCGTCCCCCGTGAACCTCCAACCCCAAAGACTTTGACACAAGCTCACCACAGACACAGAAGTGTATGGGCAAACCGAATCTGAGGTCACCATGAGACCAGAGCAACTGGGACCACAGAATCAGAGGCATTTTTTTTTATTGCATGATGATCAATGACAATGAGGATGACGTAATGCTGCTGCTGTGGAAGTGCATATGCTTTGAGACTACTTGATAGGGTTGTACTCTACGCTTACTATCATAATAATTATATCCCTGCGTCAACTGGGCCCAAGAGAAACAGACCCCTGCAGTGTTGGTCAGGTAATTTGAGCAACAATCTCAAACTCGCATAAGTTAAGTGGATGAAGCTCAACTGTGTGGTCCCAGTCTTCCCACTGAGCCCACAGCACACACACTCTGGGTAGGAGCCGGCCGGAGTCCGAAAAATCCCCATGACTCTTACGGGAATCGAACACGCGACCTTCCAGTCCGAAATCCAAGGCGCTAACCCGCCATGGCGGCTGGTTGTTAATGCAGATGTTAACTCCAGGGGGTAATCCCCTCGAACGGGTGTCTCGGAGGTAGCTTGAACCTGGGCGTCCGTCAGATCCCGAGCTCAACGTTCTAACCACTAGGCTACACCCCTGCCTCCTACATAAGTATCAGATATATCATGTTATATAAACTGATTATTTCCGAGCTGGTGTTTGAACTGCAAACCTCCGGAACACCCTTTGCGGTGGATTGAAACAATGGCGAAGAGAAGATTGAATAACTGTTCAGAACGAATGGATTCAAATCCGTCCACAAAATCTGCATTGTTGTTTGTCGGAAACCGATATCCTTGATCTTGCATCTGTCTGTTTGTTTGTCACTTTGTCTCTGTCCGTTTCCCTGTCTTATACTTTGAGTCTGATGATCTGTCTCTCTCTCTGCTACAGTGTCTGTCTGTCTGTCTGTCTGTCTGTCTCTCTCTCTCTCTCTCTCTCTCTCTCTGGGGAACGGGATAGCCTAGTGGTTAGAACAATGCGCTGGCAATCTGACGACCCAGGTTCAATTCCGGTTTAAGGGGATATTTTCCCTGGAATTAACATCAGTGCAGACTCCACTCTCCCCTAAAGTCCTTTGCATGAGACTATAAACCGAAGCCCCGTGTGCGAACGCACGCAGAACATCTTGCGCACACGTTAAATCCTGTTCCGCTTTTCGTAAGAGTAGGTCATTATGTGCCGGTGGGAACAGATGCTAAAATTTACAAAACCGCATACACACGGGGACTAAATGTAAAAAAGCACATAAGTGCTTATTCCATTAGCCTCGATATAAAAGAACAAAAAAAAATTAAATATAAAAATCTCTCTGACTCTCTCTGACTCTCTCTCTCCTCTCCCTCCCTCCTCACACACACACACACACACACACACACACACACACACACACACACACACACACACACACACACACACACACACACACACACACCCCAAACACCACCACACAACACACACACACATGAACACACACATTTCCACTTCAAAAACTACCCCTCCCCCCCCTCATCAAAATGTACAATCTAAACATTTCCTTTCATTAAAAAAAAACCCACTCACTAAACAAACCCATCACAGAACATCAGCTCAAAAGGGGGAATATAACGAAAAGAAAAAGAGAGAAAAAGACCACCAGTGTTCAAGTAGGCTCAGACAGGAACAGAACGATCCATTAGAAGATAAAACAACGGCCTAACCATTACAGCCCTCCTCAGAGAATAATCATCGCCCCACTCATCTCAATCATCATCATCCATCATCATTATCATTACCAGCAGCAGCAACAACAGCAAAAGCAGCAGCAGCAGCAGCAGGAGCGGTATAGCCTAGGAACAGGGACAGACGATTAAGTCTCATCACTCTAACACACCTGAACAGGCACACGCGCGACAATTTTCCCATCAGGCCACGCGGGACCTGCCGCCAGCGGAAGTGACCTCAGGGAGCGGTTACAACATCCGGTGACATTACCGGAAACTTGCAAAACACCGCTCGGCGCTTTCGGCACCTCTACTTGCTTGATTTGCAGGTGTGGTTGAATTGTGCTTATCCCTCTAATGGAAAATCCCTCCCTCTGGAGATTTTGTCAGACTTCAACAAAACACACTCTCTGTCTGTCTGTAAGTCTGTAACTCTCTCTCTCTCTCTCTCTCTCTCTCTCTCTCTCTCTCTCTCTCTCTCTCTCTCTCTCTCTCTCTCTCTCTGTGTCTGTGCGTGCGTGCGTGCGTGCGTGCGTGAATATCAAACACCAAGACAGAGTACCATACCAAGAGATCAGAAAAAAGTTCAAGGCAAACAGAGATCCTCAAGTTCTCACTCAATTCAACAGAAATTGGGGGGAAAAAACCCTGCAAGTCACATAGCAAGACGAAAGAACAACAAAAGAATGGACAGAAAGGTGCAGCAGCACAGAATGACAGCCAAGACACAGAGCCCCTGACAGACAGACCGGCACACAACCAGATGTCCTGGTGACATCAAGAAAGACATGGG
>CM054149.1:41112248-41114748 GCA_028751875.1 Rapana venosa | reverse complement strand
CTTCCCTCCCTCCTCTCGCTATAAAGGGAGTATGAGCACAAAGAGGAAGTTGGGGCGGGAGTGGAGTAGGGATGGGTGTGGTTTGTGTGTGTGTGTGTGTGTGTTTAAAGGAAGTTTCCCACTCGCATCTTGTAGACTAGGCCTATTCTACAGTTACGTGTAGCCCTACGCTGAAAGGTGCCTTGACATGACTCAACTTCAGTTCACCCAGCTGTAAATAGTTACCTGTCCTCTTTAGGGACGGGGAAGGCAAAGCAGCGAGGAAGAGGAGATGGGCGCCGCCCTCAAGATCCTGGCCCCTAGAGAAGCTGAGGTCTCTGACATCTTGCTCCCCAACGACCACATAATTATGTTTGGGGACACCTTTACCTTTCTTTACCCAACTTCCTTTCCAGAAAACTACGTTAAATTAGAGTAGCTTACTCAAGCTGAACCTGGCGAAGTCCATCATCATTCCAGGTCGCAGTGTGCATGCTGGGTACGATCGTGTCATCCATGCCACCAGCCACAGCTGAGCTGTTCTTTTCACAGACAGTGAGTGCATGGGGTTCTAGTATGCCCGCAGTTAACATGTTCTGTGCAGCCTACAGTCACACAGGGGACCTCGGTTCAAAGTTTCTACAGACTTTCAGGGGAAAGGAATCAGCCAGTACTAACGTTAACTCCAGCAATAACTACAACAACAACAAAACAACAAAACAATAACAAAACAACAACAAAACTTTTGAGATTCGAACCCATGCTTTCAGCTACCTTCAGAACACGAGTTCGACGCTAGCTAGCTCTTACCACTCGGCTATTCCGTCTCCAGGCTAACTTGACTTTTCTTTTGAGTGGGGTGGGTGGGTGGAGTGGGGGTCGTGGGAGCCCTGAAAATAGTGTACTTTCAGCTAGATCTAGTAGGGGGGGGGGGGGGGGGGGGGGGGGGGGGGGAGGGGGGGGGGCAAGCTGAAATTGGCCAGGCTCCTCTCCTCTGGCTAAACATCCCAAAAGTCAAATAAGAACACAAAAAATAAACAACAAAACAAACAAAACAATGCTTGAATTATGCCCCCTTGTTAGTATCGAAACTATCCTTGTTGCTCCATTGTTGGATTGAAATCATGATGTCAGAACTTTCTTCTTGCCCTAGGCCTAGATCTGATGGCAACTGACAAGTTTCAACAGTTCACGTGACTGAATTACCCAATTGAATGAGTGGAATCAACGTGGGTGAAACATAATATATTCCCATAATTAATTATGATAATAAATGATGACCTTAGGTGATTTTTTAATTTGCATCTTTGTCCCCTAGTCTATCCCACTACTTCTGCTCAGCAGGACACAAAAAAGGTCGATAAAAAACCATGAAGAAAAGGTTTATTCTCGGCCTATGCAAATATGTTGACCCTAAAGCTCAACCTAAAAACTTGTGATTGGGTAACGGTGCGAAACGAAACCATAAAAAAAAAGAAGAAACAAACTACTCCCCCCCCCCACCACCACGAAATTAAAAATGTCTTGAAAGTTTGCCGAAAAATGAAGGGGAAAATCTTTTGATTAGATTATTGACAGAAACACGCGCCTTTTGAATGCCGGGGAATAGGAATAAACGGAACTGGAAAACTTTCGTCTTTGTGCTCCTCGTCATTTTGCTGCCTAATATTGGTCTGGCTCCTTGACTGGGCCCACTGTGCGTGGTTTGGCGACACAACTCGCAACAAAAACTCCGCATGATTGGCGCGCAACGTGTGGCCAGCTGTGACGTGAGATCAATAATGCCGGAGCTGTCCCTACGGACAGATTCAAACACTGCTGGCTGGGATGTTGATTCAAGAGTCATATCTTCCCTGTCTCTGCCCCCGCCTCCACTGTAGTGTTTGGTTCTTCTCCCCGGGAGGTCCTCGTTCAGCCCCCCTCAGTTCTCCCCTCCCCAGCCCTCTCTCGTTTGACAGATGAAAGAGGCGTGGCTAAGCCTCCTGTCAGTCATCTCCCCCCACTAATGGGCGTTTTGTACAGCGCTGACCAATCAGCAGCGGCCTCAGCGCCTGCGCAGCAGGCATGATAGGGTGTCGTCACAGGACAGCAGCAGACGACAATTTGGGTGCTTCCTCGGTTGGCGACCGTGCACAAATGGGGGCAGCACCTGTTATTTGATTAAACACTGGTGATTAATTAATTTGTCAGAAGTCTTGGTTTTGAGCACACAGTTTTCTGCCGTGATGACTGGAAATAGGCCATCGAAGAAGCTGCAAGATCATCGTTGTACGATCGGCGAATAAACTGAGGAAGTTTTCGGCGGCAGCTTCATGGGCCAGACAAGCAGACGACAGTGAGTGTCCTCCCCAAAAAACCTGTCACAGAGGTTTAGACCCGTGAGTACGCTGTGTCAACCTGATCTAATAACAACACAAGGCATTCAGCATGATATCATAATTCGATGTCTAGAAGTCAACCGTGTCTGTGTGCGTGTATGTGCCAGCCACATTGGACTTGTGAAGAAAAAACAAACAAAACC
>CM054149.1:41099748-41107248 GCA_028751875.1 Rapana venosa | reverse complement strand
AGTCGACCCAGTCTGTAAATCTTACAATTATTATTGTCTTTGTATTGTGGGCGGCAGATACAACAAACAATACTTTCCCTCCCAAAGCTAGGGAAAACTCGTTTTACCTTCGCAGTCTCGACTGAGCTTTTTATCTAATATAGCATCTTTTTATTGCCATTATTTTAGGTGGTGTTTTCACAGGTGTTGGTAGAAAATGATGTGCCAAGCAGTTTAGACATAAATAAATTAGTAAGTAAATAATAAGTAAATGCTGCTTGTTGACTGGGTTTGCTGCAGCTGAACGTCAGAATCCAGTTCACAACAAGTAATCCATTCCATTAACAACACCATACACGGTCTTAGGCAAGCTGAAGCCCGCGGCGGTTCCATTTCAGTCCAGGTGGCAGGATGCATGCTGGGTATGTTCGTGCTATGATCTCTGTCGCGGCCCAAGTTGGCCTTCTTTTATAGGAAAGAAAGATGGGGGTGTGCAACGTGTGTGCAAAATGTTTTAGGTGCGTTTGTGCATGAGATCACGGCTTCTAGTTTGTTTTCTATTTTAACTTAAACTTTAATAACAAATTTCATTCTTTTTTGTCGTTCCTGACCATCCTTTAACCGCCCACACTATCGCCTTTTTCCTCTGCTGACTACCCTATTTGCATATTCATTAACATGAATAAACCGGAAAGGAAACAGAGGGCATAATAAAGGAAGAGGAAGAAGAAAAGCGCTTCTTAATTTGAAGTCAATTCAACATGTTCAATTGAGTTAATATTTTTGATCTCTATACACTCATTGTTTGACTAAGCTTTGTATTGCATAACATTTCTCTACCTGCTCCCACTAATCTCTCCGTTTTTCGTCTGTTGTAGGACTGTCGGTTTGTTTGTTTGATGTTTTGATCGTTCGTGTGTCGGCTAGCTGATCTGTTTCTCTGTTTGTTTGTTTGTTTGTTTTGTTCTTTCGTTTCATCCTGAAGCTTGTTGTTTGTTTATGTCTGTCTTGTGGTTAGTCTTTTTGTCATCATTTACCTTTTCATGTGCTAATTATCTGGATGGGTGGTTGACGGTATTGGATTCTGGAAATTTTCCAACCGTTTCCCTATTTGTGCTATAGACATGTCTTTTGGAGGAATCTTAAGTTATTTCATTATCTGTACATATTGATGCTGTTATTATTCTGCTCGGTCATTTTTGCCCCGTTTACTTCTTTTGGTCAGTGTATGGATCGTCGGTCGCCATAAGAATGTTGATGTTGTACTTGAGCACAACATAAGCTATTTGCTTGTTGCTGCTATGGTGATTATGTTCATAATGCTGTGCTTGTTTCATGCTTATTAATGAATAAACCTTATATAGACAAAGAAGAAAAGCAAAACCCAAAGAAACAAAACTCATCCTAAAAACAAGCGCAAAAAAGATCCACCGATGAGAGATATTACAACAAACGTTATGTGAAATGAATTTTAGATCATAACAGTTTGTCATCATTTACTTGTGGAAAATCATTATACAGTCTACACCTCTGAGGTCTTTCAGACGATAGCATCATGATGACGAATCTGTCCATCTACTAGTGCCACGTATCTGGAAGTGCCCTGTCATTTTGTGCACACATTTATATTTTTTAAGGGTTTCTCAGATGATCGTAACTGAAGTATGGAGAGCTATTATAGTCATATGATTGTAATTTCAAAACATACTATCTGTGGATGGATGGACATGGCAATCATACAGGATTTTAAAAAATGTGTTGCAAGGTAGAGTCACAGTACAACCTCAAATTTGTTGTTTCTTCTCCCCCCCCCCCCCCCCCCCCCCCCCCCCCACCCCCACCCCATCTCAAAAGAGAGAAGAAAAAATCCACCCCCTTCCCCCCAAAACCAACAAAATCCCAGCAACAAATAATCAAACCAAACCAAACAAAACAAAACAGAACAACAATAACAACAACAACAAAAGAAAAAAGACGAACACCTAAAATAGTACAAGGGAGATAAATCAAGAACTTGAAATAAAAGTTCTGCGTAGAATACCAAATTAAAACCCTTATTTGAAACAACAAAAACTTATGTCCTGTGTACGTTGATAATGAGTGTGTGTGTGTGTGTGTGTGGGGGGGGGGGGGGGACATGTTTACAAGTACACTGTCAAGTTTAGAGGCAAGTAAGTGTCAGAGAAAGAGAGAGGGAGAGAGGGGAGAGAGAGAGAGAGAGAGAGAGAGAGAGAGAGAGAGAGAGAGAGATTTTTAGAGAGAGAGAGAGAGAGAGAGAGAGATTTTCTCTCTAGTTTAAGCCTTTCGCCGTAAAAAGACATCGTATGGGGATATACATGATGTAATTGTACAAATATAATAATAAAAAATGAATTATAGGAGATGCATTTTTGACAGATAAATATTCTTTTTCCTTCACTTGATGTGAAACCATCGAAGACCTGTTTCTGATTAAAATAGATTTTTATTCAGAAAACATGAATATTATACATACATAAATTGAGAGCAATAACAAGCACATAGCTTATGGCATGCTCGAAAAAATTATATTGTACTCATTTAATTCGGCAGCTAATGAGCATTAGTTATCAACGTAGCATGAAGGTAGTGTTTTCCGAACACCATTTTAGATCATACATTTGAGAACAAGCTCTCCCCAAGCTGCAACCATGCTCATACAGAAAGAAGGCAAAGAAAAACAAAACAAAATCCACCTACAACAACAACACCACCAAATGCCTCCAATTATCAACATCAACAAAAGTGTCGGTTGTGTGCCAAACTGACTTTCTGCAAATGGTCTTTTAGGCTAAAGGGCAATATTGTCAACACACCTGATTTTTTTCTCTCTTTTCTAAAAAAAAAAATCTTGGTTTGTTTTTGTTTTTGTTTGGCTTGTCTTTTGTTGTCCTTTTTGTGGGATTTTGTTCCTTTGTCCAACTCTGTGAAGTATTTAGGAGTAGTTCTTGACAACGCACTCTCTATGAAAAAATTCATCACCCAGACCTGCCAGTCTTGCTACTATCAATTACGGCGCATAAGCGCGATTCGCAAGTATCTGTCCACTGATGCAACTTCCAAGCTTGTCACATCTCTCATTCTTTCACGTTTAGACTACTGTAATTCTCTTTTGGCTGGCCTACCAGCATCTCTACCCCACTCTCTTCGCGCATACAAACTCTGCAGCTCGATGGTCCTAAGAAAGAAAAAATCTGAAACCATCACTCCTCTTCTGCGATCTCTTCATGGTTCCCTGTCTCCAAAGACTGGATTTATTAAATCAATCCCCTTCTGTTTCAAATGTCTCACAAATCTGCACCCTCTTATCTCTGTAACTGTCTTCACCTGTACACTCCTTTCCCGTTCCTTCGTTCAGCCGCAGATACTTTGTGCTTTCGAAACCCCAGATTCAAAACAAACCATGTTGGCCGTTCGCTCCTCTGTTTCTGGTCCACCCACCTGGAATGACCTCCTCTTTCACTTCGTCAAAGCCTTCACTTGATTCCTTCAATCCACCCTAAAAACACACTTTTTTCCCTACCGGGAACTTTCCCCCACTATCTGTCCCTAATTTAACAGCATCTTTCACCTTCTAAGTGTTGTTCCGTTGTGTTTTTGGGGGTGTGTTTTGTGTGTGTGCGTGTGCGTGCGTGTGCGTGCGTAGTTGCGCGCGCATGGATTTGAAATCTGTTGCTCATTATGTTTAAGGAGAGTTGCATGCCTGTAAATGATTGAGTGAAAGCGTTTTCGATTTGTTTGTTTTTTACAAGTTTTCAGCGCTATAAAAATTCCATATATTATTATTATTATTATTTTTGGGGGGGGGGGGGGGGGGGGGTGGGGGGGGTTTTACCTTGTGTTTTTCTTTTTTATTCTGTTTCCCCTACCCTTCCGTCCCCTTCTCAATATGGTTCCTTTGGGTGTAATGTTACCAAGGCCATTGGATCTTGTTGGTTTAGTTTTCTTTTCTTCATTAACATAACCAGATCTTCATACAGGCCATCTGTTTTTTCCCCTAGTCAAGTTGTGTGCATTTTGTCGTTGGTGACGCGCACTTTAATCTGCCTGGGACACTAATACTTAATCTGTGCTATCATGTACGTGTGGTAAACGTCTACATATATGCTTGAAAAGCCACAAAAAGTTCTCTTGCTATTGAGAAGAGAAAGCCTGCAGTCATGTGCATGGCAAGGTACAACGAAAGTTTACAACGTCGGTTTAAACGAACGTGGCGAATTTTTGCTGACGATTTAAACTCGTCGTCTTTCAGTAAAATAATCTGAAGTGTTGTGGGATCCTATCCTTCCAAATTTTGTGAAGAAGAGCAAGCTTTCCAGCAGGAAGTCGACATTGAAAAGTGCTGCGAACGCAGTTTTCCGTCATTCCCTTGCCGTGTTGTTTGTTTATCGTCTATTGCCGGGGGATGTTTTCACTATGTATTGTTGCTGGATAGGGAACGGAAGAGACTTTGTGGTTAGAACGTCTGGACTCATGATCTGATGGTTGGTTATCTGGGGGGGGGGGGGGGGGGGGGGGGTCAAGTCGCCGTTCAGCTATACATTTGAGAGACTTTTGCCTATTGTGTTAATTTGTGTGGTGTTAATATTTGTTCTGACCCAATTCTCCTATGCAGGTCCTTCGGATAAGACTATACAAATCGAGTTCCCATGTGCGAGGACATACTATACTCACAGTTGGTAATGGTTGGTTGGTGGTACAGGCCGTAAATTGGATAGCTCCGCTGGGATTTTAATACAATCTAACCAGCCACCACAAAGACACGCATAACACATTGTATCGCGTTAAAAACCCATTGATTTTTTGGTCGAAGAGTATGGCTGGTGATGTGGATGATATCAATATACCCAGCATGCAGTCTGTGAAGCAGGGATGGATGGGCTCCACCCGGTTCAGATTGCATAAGATACGTTGCCTGACTGTCTGAACAGTGAACGGATGACTGTTCAAAGGACATAGGCAAAAGTCAAGCTAAACTGGTGCTGGAAAAAAACACACAGAGAAATAGGATGACATTTCCCCACCTATTTAGTGTGTGTGGGGGGGGGGAGTCCTAAAGAACTTAATTTCTCTTGACTTGATAGGAGGAAGACAGGCGAGGGAAAAAAAAGCAGGTGGGGGGGGGGGGGGGGGGGGGGGAGGGGTGGGGGGGGTGTGGAGAAAGAGTTACCAGAATAAAGCAGAGAGGGGGTGAAAGAGAGAGAAAGATAAACATGAATAGACGAGCGAACAGACCAAGCAAACAGACATAGTGCACACACACACACACACACACACACACCACACACACACACACACATACACACACACACACACACACACACAAACGCACACACACACACACACACACCACACACACTCACGCACGAACAGAGGAGAGAAGAGAGAGAGAGAGAGAGAGGAGAGAGATGAGAGAGAAAAGAGAGGATAGAGAGAAGAGAGAGAGAGAGATATGCCATTGTCACCACCACACAAAGAAACAATGCTGCAGTGTTTGGCAGGCGGATGTCTCAACCTTCATTCTCAGCTAAAGGCTTACAGTACAATACAAGACAGGAAACTTGTCTTTTCGCCAGCAGCCATCAGTACTGCTATCATCTGTACAAACTCCAAGACAATACGTGGCAAGTCTGCGACAAAACGCTGCTCATCTCTATGTTGTTGTAGCTTAAACCAACACCCCGGGGACATAGGCCTAGTAGGCCTGCGTGGTATCGCTATAGACTGCAGTTTGTGGCTGTGACTGAGAGCTAGAGGCTCCATGAAGAAGTCCTGAATGGTGTGACAGTATCTCAACAAGTGTAAACACTACGCTTCAGCTGATTGCCTATTCCCCTCCCCCTAACTCTTACGCACAGAGGCGGAAACAATAAGCTTGGTAACAGAGTTTGACAACAAGAAGTAGCCTACTGTCTGATGGCTATGTTGATCTAGTCTGCAGGCAAAATGCCCTGGATGTATTTTCTTTGCTCTTGAGACGTTACGGTCTCGTGGGTTTCAGAGACTTGTAGCTTGGATGATGGCGTCAGTTTATCACTAGAGGACGTCATGTTTCCTTTGTTTTCGTCTTATTCGTACGATTTTTTGGGGGGTTGTTTTTACTACGGAAATGGCATTTACTTTAGACATGCATGTGTCAAGAGAAAGACAAATGTAAAGGAATCAGTAGAGGAGGTGGGGGGTGGGGTAAGTTTCAGAGTATATAAACCAGCGTGTATGTATCGCAAATCGTCAGTTTAGTGTGGAGAAGGAAGGGAGTCCTGAAGGAGCGAGCGTGGTCAACGACAGACAGCTGGATATGAACTACGATGCATCGTTTGATTCGTCCTATGGTCAGTGCAGAGATTTGATCTTTTTGTGTGTGAGAGAGAGAGAGAAAAAAAATCTAACAGTTTCGCCATTTATGAACAAAGTGGTTTTTTTCCATATCGAAAGGTATGATCAATTTGATAAGTGTGTGTATAATTATAAAAAAAAAGCCCCACTGATATGTCAGTTTGCTCTTTATTTCCTTGTCAAATGAAGACAAACCACAATTGTGACGAAGTGTCAGCCCACTGAATGACCAAATGGGCAATAACATTAAATGGTTTAAATGACCAAATGGTTAATAACATTAAATGTAATGAACAGACGAACAAATAAACAACACCAAAAAAGAGGTAAGTGAATGAGTAATTAAAGGAAAAAAGTGATTGTCATCGACAGAAGAATGTCACCGAGAGTACGACATAAGAATGTCACCGAGAGTACACCCATTATAGCTTGCCCAACCCCCCCCCCCCCCCCCCACCCCCCCTCCTCTCTCTCTCTCTCCCTCTCTCGCACGCTCGCTCGCTCTCATCTTCTCTGACTACCTCTCTCCACTTTCACTCTTTTCCTTGTCATGATTTTAAAGATGATGATAGTGATAATGGCGATGCCGATGGTTATCGTTCGGTTACTTTTACATTTTTTTTTTTATCGCAATCAAACGTATACATCCATTAAACAGCAGTCAAAGAGTTGACTTGTCGGTAGCTTGCTTGTTCGACTGAAATGACTACTCTTGTTACATTTTTAGAATTATTTGCGAGAAAATGCAATTGTTTATAATGCTTAAGGAATCAATAATCTGGTGTTAGTAGCGAGGAGTCATCTATCACAATGTGTGAATGTGAATTATGACACAGACACTTTTAAGTTCACTTGTTGTCTTGTCAAGGTTATGCTTGAGTTTTTGTGACAACCTTCTTTAATCAAATTCTGTTTAAACCAAATCCACAATGATCTTCAGGAAAAATTACAAAGTTGGCTTAATCAAAAGTACGACGAATACTTTAATTAAAGACACGTATCTTAAATCAGTGCACTCGCTTACAAAAGAGAAACAGCCGAGCTATTTCCACAACCTGAGGTATTTTTAGTAAGTTTTTGGTTGGTGGGTTTGTTTGGGGTTTTTCTTTTCTTTTCTTTTTTTTGTTTCATGATACCATCCCTGATTATAGCGGGGATTGGATGTAA
>CM054149.1:41077248-41089748 GCA_028751875.1 Rapana venosa | reverse complement strand
ACACACCTCAGGAAGACACCATCTCCATCCATCCCATCCTTGTCACAGATACCCGGGGTACGACGTAGGAGCCCGGAAAATCGCAGTGCGGGAAACGACAGGACCCCTCAAGGCCTGGTTACTGGAGCACCGCAAAAACCCGTACCCCACCAAGGCGGAGAAAATCATGCTGGCCATCATCACTCAGATGACCCTCACACAGGTAAGGCCGGACACTGGCATTTGGTTTTTTTTAGAGGGATCTTTAGTCAGTCAGGGGACGGGATAGCTCAGTGGTCAGGACACTCGCTTTCCCCCAGCTAAGGTTATGCAGCATCGAGCGTGGTTACCACTCGGATGGATGACCGTTTGCGCGCCTTGGCTTCAGTACAGTCTCCCAGTTCACCCTGCTGTAAATGGGTACCTGCCCTCTTTAGGGTCAGGGAAGGTAAAGCAGCGAGGGAGAGGAGATGGGCGCCGCCCTCAATATGCTGGCTCCTAGAGAAGTTGAGGTCTCTTATGCCTCAGTCCCCTTCGACCACATAGGTAATGGGACACCTTTACTTTAGTCAGAAAACATTATGTATATAACACACTATCATTTCGATAGTTATGAACGTGTGTGGTCGTGATAATGGCTGTGTGTGTATGTGTGTGTGTGTGTGTGTGTTGTATGTGTGTGTGTGTGTGTGTGTGTGTGTGTTTGTGTGTGTGTGTGTTTGTGTGTGTGTGTGTGTGTGGGAGGGGGATGTGGCAAGTGACTTTGTAGTAATTATTATTGTGTTGTTGTTTTCGATCTGCTGGATATAACATTTTTATGTGGTGTGTGTGTGTGTGTGTGCGAGAGAGAGATAGAGAGAGAGAGAGAGAGAGAGAGAGAGAGAGAGAGAGAGAGAGAGAGAGAGAGAGAGGAGAGAACTCGAACTCGAACTCGAATGATTTATTCACAAAAAGGCCATTGGTCCATACATGAAGGGGGTTGCCGAACTGCTTAGTATTTTGGTGGGGGTAAAAGCAATAATAAAAAACAACAACAAAAAAACCCTCACGACAACATGTTACTGTATAACAAAAACTCAGCTACAAAAATATGACTTAGGATAACAATTTCGAGAGAGAGAGAGAGTGGGAGAGAGAGAGAGAGTATGTGTGTGTGTGTGTGCGTGTGCGTGTCTTATCGCACTGTTTAGTGCTGCGTTGTATCATGTTATTGTATATTGTATCACAGCATGTGTGTCACAACAGATTTCTTGAACTGAGACTCGAGCTGCTATTCCTTGTAAACAAATCGCCACTTTGCAGTGACATCTATTTTTCAAAAAACAACTTTCTAGAATGCATTGTATACTTTTCTCCCTATACTTTCGAGTGTGACGTACCAAAATTCCCCCACCCCCCAAAAAGCTGATAAAATCTGACAAGAGGTAACATTTTGTTGTTGTCGTGGTTTCTTTTGTGCGCACAAAATAAACCCAACACACGACACGGGATCTCGGCTGCTTGCCACGTTCTTTGTCATAGTTCATGAATCTTGTATTCATATCCTTCTGTTTGTTATTAACCATACTATGGTTAACATTTTAACGTTGTGTATATAATTATTATCTGAATGGGCACGGCAGGGCCATGACCCCCATCTAACCCTAAATCTAGGGGACAAACTCATAAACTTAACTTTTGAAATCTCAAACTACAAAATTCTGTCCGCAGTTTGGAGAAAAATGGACAGAAATGATATTACAAAAAAGCCCCCAACCCCCCAACAATGAAATGCCAACCAAACAAAAGAACCCCCCCTCATCCTCCCCCCAAAAAAAACAACAACAAAAAACAACAGCCTCCCCAAAAACAACAACAAAGCAACAACAACCAAACCAAACAAACAATCAAACCCCAAACCAATCAAACAAACAAAAACCTTACATAAATATGTCCGCAATTTCAAACAATATAGGCATAAATGGTATATGCATGAAAAAAAAAAACCCCAAAAAACCAGAACCCCCCTTTCTCCCCCCCCCCCCCTCCCCCCAGCCCTGCCCGACATTTCAGTTTTGACTTCATTGCAGGTATCAACATGGTTTGCCAATGCCCGGCGCCGCCTAAAAAAGGAGACGGGAGGAGGGCAGTGGGAAAGTGTCAGTGACTGTGAATCAGGCAGCCGCGCTGACAGACCCTCTGACGACAGTCCACCCCCTAGCCAGAAAGGTCCTGGGCAATTTTTGTTTTCTTCTTCCTTAGTTTTTAGTTGTGTGTTTGAAAATAGTCTACTTACATTTACAATCCAGATACTTTATTATCTCACAAATAGAGAAACTCATTAACTAACATCCTCACTGTAGTTTTCTCTGTGAAAATACACATTCTAATTAATTCCTATTTTGATAAGTGAACATTCTAACTTCTTGCTTGTTGGTACAATTATCATCTTGGGTTAAGTGGGAGTATCGACATTTTTTCACGATAATTTTCCCTATGAAAAGAATTAATTTCTAATATGAATGTTGTAATTTTCAGTTCGTAAGTATAGAAAGTCTATCCAAAAATACACGGAAGAATAATTTGACTCAAAACGTGTACATTTTTGCTGTGAAGGGAGCCCCCCCCCCCCTACCATGTCACTAACAGGCACACTGTCCCTGTGTGTTTGCAGATGGGTCCAGCCTGGGTGACCATTACGAAGATCTTTCTGACGTAGACGACGGTGATGACGTCACTTCCTTTCACCTCGAGGCCTCCTCCTCATCCACCCCTGACGCCCACCCCCACCCTCACCCCCACAGTCCCCCACACCACTCCCATCCCTATCCTCTCCACCCTACCCCCCTCTCCTACCCACACAGCCTCCACCCAAACAACACGTTTCCCCTGTCTCTTGTAGCCCCTGTCTCCGTGTCTGAACCCACATCGGCAGCCAGCAGTGACGTCATTGTTAGCAGTGCGTCATCAGCGCCGGCCAACAAAAACGAGGGTGGTGACGTCAACAGACCCAAGCCACGAATTTGGTCTATCTCTTCCATGCTGGGTTTGGAGGAGGAGGGGGAGAACGGGAAGGAGAGGGATGGGAAGAATAGTGAGGAGGGGAGTGAGAATGCTGGCTCTGGCAAGAGTGCCTGGGAGCACAGCGCACGGACACAGTGCAGTCCTGCTGGTGCCAGTTCTCCAGATTGTAACAGCATTGGAAGCAGCGAGCAGGACTTGCAACGCCACGGGGACACGCGCTCCGACACTAAGACCTCTTCTTCTGGAACCTGTAGCAGGGATCTTGAAAGCTCCTCCAGAGCCCTTAGCAGAGACTCTGATCCCGACTCCAGAATCTTGAGCGGCAGAAACTCTGAAAACTCGCCCAGAGTTTTGAACAGAAGCTCTGAGACCGATTCCAGAGTGTTTAAGAGAAGCTCCGATACCGCCTTCAGAGTCTTCAAGAGAGAGACTCACTCGCATCGCTATACGGAAACCACATGCACAAACTCTGAGAGATCTTCCAGCTCTTTCAAGAGAGATTCAGACCCTGTTTCCAGTGTCTTTCGTAGATATGCTGATGATGGCTTTAGCAGTGATTTCAAGAACAAAGAGAGGCATAGAGATTTCAGTGAAAAGCGCGAAAGCTGTCATGACAATCGCCACAGAGACACCAATGGCTTTCAGAAAGACTTGAGTGAGCAGCAAGCATCAGACGACTGTGATGAAACAAACGAGTGTAAAGAACAGAACTTGCAGTGTAAAGAAATCCGTCATCCTCACGGACACGTTGGAGAGAAATCTACAAGAGACCACGAAGACGAAGAGAAACATAGCAACGATAGTTGAATTTTTTTTTTTTTAAAGGAAAGGTTAGTGAGAAAGTGCCAAAGAGTCTTCATACACGGACCACATCACCAACGCAGAAGTCCGACTAACTATCACCCAACAATAAAGCGCTACAAAGTCCTGCTGACCACAGTCAAGAAAAGGTAGCTCAGATGGTATGGGCATGTGACAAGATCATAATTATGGGCTCTCCAAGACCATACTGCAAGGAACAGTGCAGGGGAAGAGAAGGCGAGGCAGGCTGAAGAAGAAATGGGCAGACAACATCACTGAATGGACCGGGAAGAGCTTCTCCACAACCCAGGCACTTGCACACAACCACTGCAAATGGAGCCGGCTGGTGCAACGTTCGTCATTGCAGTGCCCCCACGACCCTGGACGGGGTTGCGGGAGCAGATGAGATGATGAGTAAGAAAATGAAGTATGTGGGTGTGTTGGCTTGTCTCCAATGACGGAATGACGTCAGAGAACTGCGTTTTGAGTGACGGAATGATGTCACAGAACTGCGTACGTCACCAGCATTACGTCAGAAGAGTGATGGAGTTATTCCTGCTTATAATATAGTGACAAGCTGAATGACGTGACTGGAACAGGGATAGAGAGAGTTTGAAAAAAAAGTTTTGGTGTCACTGCACATTCCTATATAGTGTGTGTGTGTGTGTGTGTGTGTGTGTGTGTGTGTGTGTGTGTGTAAGAGAGAGAACAATGAACAATGAGCAAAATTTATTGCTATTTAGCAATCAAGCCATATAGCGCTGCGCGCGGTAACAAACGATATCGAACGCGACGCGATTACAGTGTCATGGAAACCATGGCAGTAATGGTACGTACATCTAGATTTTCTACATTATTGTCCTGTCTCAGTTTTCAAAACAGCCTTTCCTTTTGAGTCTGCAGCCAGCGAAGTCAGCCCATGTAAAACTGGACCAGGTCCGGAAGAAGATGTAACTCCCGTTCAGCACGTGCCACTGTCTCTGCGTGTTATGTGTTAGGACGCTGTTTCCCCTTTTGAAGTCTGGCATGCTTGACACGTTCTTCTGGCAACATGTTTCCGTCTTCTTGCTTGATGTGCCAGAACATGCAGTTAGATTCCTCGCCAGTATCTCCATTACAAGAGTACTCCAGGGCGATGTCATCCGATTCACACATCACAATGTTTTGATCGCCTGAACCATGTACCACAACCTTTCGAAACCGTGTGTTTCTCTTGCTGTCCTGTAATCGACGATGCACACTGTACAGGCGTGCTGTTAGTAAGCTGCTGCAAATTTTTGCATTTAAGCATCAAAAAGGCAGTTACTGGCCTTCCAGCAACTGTGATAACAACTGTAAACGCCCTGCTGACTGACAACGTCGTATCGAGTTGGAATGTGGCGGAGGAGAGCGGCAGTGTTGTGTTTGTCTTGCAACTGAAGCCAGCTGACAAGTTAGTGTCGACAGAATGGCGGACCTGGTGCTGAACTGTAACTGGCGAGTTCAGTACTATCGCAAAAAGCCGCCTTGCCAAATCCGTCGTGACCTCCAAAGAACCAGACAACACCAAGAAAGACAGGCAAGTCATCAGTGTGACAATGACAGTGTCTTGGAAGTGCCGGTCTTGTCTGACAGTGACTCCCTGCATCGAGACAGAGTAGAGACAGAAGAAAAACAAACCAGCGAGTACACAGAGCTGTGTGTCAACAGTGCAGTGAATGCCTCAGCCACACCAGATTCACTTGATCTACTGTGTGATCCAGCAACAGACAACAAGATCATTGTGTCTCCTGAGTTGTCTGATGTGCAGGAAGAGCAGACAGTTAGCTGCACAGTGGATGGCTTTGATACTGGTATTGTGAAACAGTATGTGTCCACTCTAACTGACAAACGAGAGAGAGAGAGAGGGGGGGGGGGGGGAGGTGTTTGGGAGGGGGTTAAAATACTGTCAAAATGTAATATATGCCAAAATGAACGATCCAGGAAAGTGGAAATGTGTCAAACGAGCACTGACACGGACTATTCCTAATATTCGTTTAGCGTTTTTGTTCTGGGAAAAAAAATCGCACAGACTTTCTTGTGAACTGAGGAGATATGAAAATATTGTCGAATAATATACTCGCATGTTGTTACATTATCACTCATTTATGTCAATGATGCGTGCCATTACTTTTGTGAAAAACATTTAACAAAATAGCAAATTAACCGTTGTAATAGCATTATCCTCTCTCTCCCCTCCCTCCATATTATACTTCTTTCTTGTGTCTCATCTTCTGTAACGTTCCTGTCCTGATGTTCCCACGCCGCTCATTTCAATCTCTCCACACAAGCAGTGCCCAGATTCGTTATGACTCATCCCCAGGCTTGGAAATCCTCAGGGAGTCCATCAGTGTCAAGATTGCTGTGGGGCCGCTGCTGGGTCACTTTGGTGGTGTTCAGTGGTGCCTGTTCTGAGCTAACATACGAAGGACACCACTACTAATAAGCCCTCTACTGACGACAGTATTAGCTCAGTTGCAGAGCCAGACCGAGTGAGTTGCCCAACCGAGGCGGTGATCACCACACTCCCTCCAACGACCGTCCCCCGCGAACCTCCAACCCCAAAGGCTTTGACACAAACTCACCACAGGCTCAGAAGTGTATGGGGAAACCGAATCTGAGGTCACCATGAGACCAGAACAACTGGGGCCACCAAATCAGAGGCTTTTTTTTTTTTTTAAACTTCCTAATGATTAATGATAATGAGGATGGCGTAATGCTGCTACTACGGAAGTGCATGTGCTTTGAGACAACTTGACAGGGTTGTACTCTACGCTTACTCTCATAGTATATCCCGGCATCAACCGGCCTGAGAGATACAGACACCCGCAGTGTTGGTCATGTAATTTGAGCAACACTCTCAAACTCGCATCCGTAAAGTGGATGAAGCTCGACTGTGTGGTCCCAGTCTAATCACGTAGCCCACAGCACACTCACTCTGGGTAGGAGCCGGCCGGAGTGCGAAAAATTTCCATGAGTCTTATGGGATTCGAACCTGCGACCTTCCGATCCGTAACCCAAGGTGCTAATAACCACTGCGCTAAGATGGCTGGTCTCTTTCTTTTCATGTGACGAACAAAAAAATTAAGCGACAGGACGTTTCTTTGTGTGTGTGTGTGTGTGTGTGTGTGTGTGTGTGTGCGTGCGTGCGTGCGTGCGTGCGTGCGTGCGTGCGTGTGTGTGTGTTTAAGCTTCTTTATCTTTTCTTCTCCTCCTAATGACATTTTTCTCTACTCCCCTCCCTCCCATCACAACGTTTTCTTCGTTGATGAACAGCCCCCTCCCCCCCACCCCCACCACGGTTTATTCACTGGCAGCTACACACGTGTTTCCTGAAGGTAAAGGGGGGAAGTTCTTTTCCTTGTTTGACTTTTTCAGTACTCTTTAGTTGATGAGGCAGCCATAATCTGTATTCCTGTGTGTTGCAGTTGAGTGTGCTTACTTACTGATAGTCTCTATGAAGTTTATATCCAAAGTTTTGAAATGCATGACTTCTCTCCACAAGCATAATTTATTTTATTTTCTGTAAGTGTGTACACACTGGATTAGAGTAGGGTTAAACGGGGATTATTTATTTCATGTAGATTTTTAGGATGGGTTCAAAAGTAAGATTGAGTCTAGTGTAACAAAAGTGCTTTTTTACAGAAGAAAGTTGTGTTATATACATCTGGAACGGATTACCTACGGATTACCATATATATATATATATATATATATATATATATATATATATATATATATATATATATATATATATACAATCTGTGGGTGTGTGCATTGTAATTGTTGCTTGGTTGTTTGTTTCTAACTGCTGTAAAATTGTAGATTAACGTTATGAAATTGTGTTAGAGCACAACAGACTTGTGCAGACGTCTGAGACGCGTTTCCAGTGCAATTTTTGTGTTGCTTTTTAGAGCTGGGTTTACTTGATTTATAATAATAATAATAATATATGGAATTTATATAGCGCTGAATCTTGTAAAACAAACAAATCGAAGCGCTTGATTTTATCATTGCGTATGCGGAACATTTGGTACATAGATGTAAAGAGTAAAATATTCTAGTGACATTGTGTGTCCGGGTTGTTTTTTGTGTGGGGTTTTTTGGGCTTTGTTTTCATCTTAAGTTCATCTGTTTTTGTGTTGTTTTAGTGTAGGATTTTTGTGCGTTTTTTTTTTTTTTTAGAGCTGGATTGATTTGATTTTATCATCGCGTATGTGAAACATTTCGTCCATAGCCGTGAAGAGTAAAACACTCGGCTGACAGTGTGTGTCCGGGTTGTTTGTCTTTCAGTCTTAGGTTTACCTGTTTTTGTTTTTGTTGGGGTTTAGTTGCGTTCCTCGGCTGCAGCTCCGAGGTTCAGCAATGGTGGGATTTTGTGTGACATTATGCGCCCTGTTGCCCACCATTAAGGTAGCCACATTCCGACTTTGGGGCAAAATCGTCCGTTTGAGACGTACATGAACTGGGTGGACACTGCAGAGACTTTGCCACAGATGTGGCTGTTATTATGACACAAGTTAGGAGGTGTCCTCTTCACAGCGATGGCCTTTGACAGCCATACAAAACATTGCCAACATCAACTGCACATTCTTCTTGTTTATGCCTAACTTTAGTCATTCCAGAACGATTGGCTTCGTTAACCAACTGTACTTACACTTTGCCATTCCAAAACAGATTGTATCTACTCATTGATTGTACTTACTTTTCAAAAGAGACTGATTGGTTACATGCATCACAAAATTAATTCATGACTTAAGATTATCTTAAAGAGAACTTTTTAAATTCTTACTTTGGAGTTGGCACATACATTTTACGAAAACGTAGTGATTGTATTTATTTTCTTGTGTGTGTTTTTATGGAGAGATAGACATGAATTATTTTTTTAAAAGTCCATTGTTCTGAAATGTTCGCTGTGTTGATTTTCTGAAGCAAGCTCCTCCAGATTTATCTAAGAAAAACCATACTCATACATCTCTTAAAGTTGTGGATGTTAACTGACCCGGTTATATTCACAGACCTTGCTGAAACTTCATTTAAGAACTTAGATGAAGATTTGTTATGCATGGCTTCCTGCTAACTTTAAGGTCACTGCAGTAGACGACTTAATATTCTGGAACCAGTCATTTTTTCTGGACTTATGTTGACGGGACGGGATAGCTCAGTGGTCAGAGCACTCGCTTTCCCCCAGCCAAGGTAAAGCAGCATCGAGCGTGGTTACCACTTGGGTTGGTGTTGCGCGCCTTGAGCTTGGCTTCAATACAGTCCTCAGTTGTAAATGGGTTCCTACCTCTTTAGGGTCAGGGGAGGTAAAGCAGCGAGGGAGAGGAGATGGGTGCGCCCTCAATATGCTGGCCCCTAGAGAAGCTGAGGTCTCTGACATCTCGCTTCCCTACGACCACATAGGTTATAGGACACCTTTACCTTTTTATGTTGAATAGATATTGAGGCTGACTACCGGAAAGAATATGCTTATGCTGCATGCGTGGGCATAAATAGTTAAAACAGGGATATTTGAAATATTTCCAAAATTCTGAAAATGTGTGTTTTTTGTGGGTTTTTTTACTTTAAGTATCTACTACATAGATAATAGCGTGTGTGTGTGTGTGTGTGTGTGTGGTGTGTGTGTGTGTGTGTGTGTGTGTGTGTGTGTGTGAGTGTTTGTGAGGGAGAGAGAGAGTGAGCTATAAAATTGATGTGATATTTCATTACTTACTTTCCTACCTTCTTTTCTCTGTGTATGTGTTTGTGCATGTGCTTTCCCATTTTGATTTTTGTAATTGAAATTCGAATACTATTGAAAAAAAAAGTATAATCTGTGAGATTACAAATGTAAAAGGGCGGTTTGTAATGGAATGATAGGATTTGGTTTCAGATTTAGGATGCCTATGTCTTGACTTTTCTGCTTGAATAAAATTATGATGACCTTTTTTCTGTTATCAGTAATCTTTGCTGTGCAGTGTTAAATGCTCCTTCTCTCTCTCTCTCTCTCTCTCTCTCTCTCTCTCTCTCTCTCTCTCTCTCTCTCTCTCTCTCTCTCTCTCTCTCTCTCTCTCTCTCTCTCTCTCTCTCTCTGTGCAGTCTGTGTTGTGTGAATGTGTGTATGTGTGTGTGTGTTTGTGAGTGTGTGTGAGTGTTTGTGCGTGCGTGCGTGTGTGTGTTGTGTGTGAATGTGTGTGTGTGTGTGTGTGTGTAAGAGAGAGAGAGAGAGAGAGAGAGAGAGAGAGAGAGAGAGAGAGAGAAAAAATTTATATGCGCGCGCGCGTGCATGCACGCGAGTGTGTGTGTGTGTATGCGCTTTAAGCCTATATCATTGGTGCATTGTGCAATGATAATCCTTTACATCCGTGCTCAAAATGAGCATCGAAAGTTTAAAAAAGAAAAAAAGCTGACGGCTAGTACAAAGCTGGAACCACGCAGAGTTGACATGATGCCAAGCGTCAGAGGGCGTATTGAAGCATAATGACTCCTCCACCCACAGCCTCAACCAGCCAGCCAGCCAGCCAGCCAGGCTTCAATGCACGTTAAAGCCACATGACAGTCAGTGCCATTGCATTCAGTACATACACCTTCAAGCCGCAGACAGTCAAGTTAGAATGCACTCAATACACGTTAAAGCGACAGACAAGACAGTCGGTCAGAATGGATTCAATACAGGTTAAAGGGAATCGATTAAAAATGACATGGCAGTTGTCGGGACTGGCCTTAGAGGAGGATTCACCCCAAGATGAAAAGAAACTGAATGGGGGTTAACCTTGGTCTTTGTCAGCACTGAATACTGGATGGTGTTTTACGTGCCTTTACCCTTCAGGTGGCTGTGAAGCAAGTGAAGAAGCTGTCTGCTAGGGCTTTTCTTCAATACCGCTTGGCCTCTTTTTTTCATCTGTACTGTCTGTTTCTGTTAGCGTTGGTCTGTCTTCATTTTGCTGTCTATAATATTCGTCTCTTTGTTTATCTGTCTGTTTAAGAAGGAAGGGTGGCAAGGCTGTTTAGGCCTTCACCCTCATGACAGGTGAACCATGAGGTCCTGGGTTCGAATCCCCAGCTTTTGTTCCCAGCTTGACGGAAAATCGAACTGAATCTTAAGTCTTTTGAAGACTGTCTTGTGCACGTCAACATAACCCACGACTGTTGAAAATCGGAAAGAACAGGGAGGTACTTCCTGACTCTCCTGGCAAAATTGGTAGGGTTCAATGGCCAACTGTATTCTTGAAGTCAAGTGTGCAATACTTTAGTCCTTGCTTATTCCCCCCCCCCCTCTCTCTCTCTCTCTCCCCCCCCTCTCTCTCTCTCCTCCCTCTCTCTCTCTCTCTCTCCTCCCTCACCCCCCCCCCTCTCTCTCCTCTCTCTCTCTCTCTCTCTCTCTCTCTCTCTCTCTCTCTCTCTCTCTCTCTCTCTCTCCTCTCTATCTCTCTCTTCATTCCTCAGCTAGAGCTCCGAGGTTCACCCATGGTGAGATTTTGCGTATTCAACCGTTTGTACCCACCATTATGGTATCAGCATTGCGACTTTTTGGGGGTAACACGACACCTGTGTGCATGTTTTGTTTTCGTTTTAAATTGTCATCAATTCCTACCAGCACGAAATGGCCTACTCTTCGAAAAGGTAGATTTTGATGTGTGCGCAAGATGTTCTGCATGTGTTCGCACATGGAACCTCGGTTTATAGTCTCATCGAAAGGACTAAAATTCACTAGAAACCGGCCACCTTACCTATCTAAGAACAAGACGAAGATCAGCTAATCTGCCAAGGTTATTTTTGGTGTCCTCAGCATGCAGTGATGACAGCCAGCCGCCTGCTGAGCTCTTGACAGCCATGGTGGAGCGGCTGATAAAGCATGGGCTATAACATTCTCCCTGGTTGGTACGCCCGGCAAGTTTCTCTGGATGATATGGGCAAACTTTTACCATAGTTAGCACTCCGGTCGTTTCCTTCTTCAAAAGGATCGGTGAAGTTTTACCCAGTGTACTGCACGCAACAATTTATAGTGCATACGGCGAAGGTTCTTCTTCTTCGTGGAAGGCTGAGACAGCCACTATTGTCTGTCATATGAGCGAAAATGCCTTGTGTGGTCGTTCAGCACCTGACAAGTCAGGCCTAGCGCATCTGACTTCGGCATGGGAGAGAATTGGTATTGATCGAGTCTTTCTGGGAAAAGAAAGCAGAAGAAAAGGCAGAAAAGAGACAAGGGGAAGGTTGACAGGAAGAAAAGGAACAAGGCAGAAACAAAGATAGGAATAGAAAAGAGGACATTTCGAGCACAGTATTTCCAGAAAGTGGGAGAAGCTATTTACACTGACAACCCCCCCCCCCCCCCCTCCCCTTCCCACGGGGGAGATAGCGGCGAAGGTGAAGACACGACCCAGTCAGGAATTGACCTGAGTGCTTTGCAAAACACCTGGAACCACGCAGAGTTGACATGATGGCAGTTGTCAGTGGTGCGTATTGAATCATGAACCACAATGAATTCTACATCCACACTGACAGTCAATTAATAATCGATTCAATATATGTTAAAGACGACTGTCATCTCCAGCTGATGTAATTCATGCTAAACAGAATGGATTAAAAATGGCATGACAGGCAGTTGTAAAGACCAGCAAGTCTTAGAAAAGGATTCACCGTATGATGAAGAGAAGTGACTGGGTTCATTCAGCTAGCTGGGTCTGTGTCTGTCATCAGAGAAGTGCTTTAGGGGA
>CM054149.1:41044748-41072248 GCA_028751875.1 Rapana venosa | reverse complement strand
CTTGACCTCTGTTTAAACTCACTGAGCAGTCGTTGAAGGCATTGCTACTCATGTTTTTTTTTTTAAACAGAGTGTTTTCAGTGGAGGAAGCTGCTTGTAAAATCTTCAGTGGTACCCCAACGGTCGACTACACTACTAGATATCTGAGATGATGTGAGGTGAAGTAAGCATGAGATGAGGTGAGGTGAGGTCTTGGAGCAAGTTGAACCTGGCAGAGGCTATCTCCCTTTCCCTGAATCAGAACACTAGGGGGGTACACATGATGTGTGTGGCACAGACGCCAGGATACCTTACAGCTTTGCTCAAACTAGGGGCCTTGGACTGGACCTGTAAGTACAGAGACAGCAGAGACGTGGAGGGAACTCTGGACATGACAATGAAGTTAACATCAGTGCAGACTCCACTCTCCCCAAAAGTCCACCAGACCACTGATACGTCTTGAGGCAAGGATCATGAAGTAAGTATCATGAGTCAAGTATCATGAGGCAAGGATCATGAGGCAAGTATCATGAGGCAAGTATCATGAGGCAAGGATCATGAGGCAAGGATCATGAGGTAGTACCATGAGGCAAGGATCATGAGGCAAGGATCATGAGGCAAGTATCATGAGGCAAGTATCATGAGGCAAGGATCATGAGGCAAGGATCATGAGGTAGTATCATGAGGTAGTACCATGAGGCAAGTATCATGAGGCAAGTATCATGAGGCAAGAATCATGAGGTAAGGATCATGAGGCAAGGATCATGAGACAAGTATCATGATCATGAGGTAAGGATCATGAGGCAAGAATCATGAGGCAGGTACCATGAGGCAAGTATCATGAGGTAAGGATCATGAGGCAAGAATCATGAGGCAAGTACCATGAGGCAAGTATCATGAGGTAAGGATCATGAGGCAAGTACCATGATCAAAGGATCATGGGATAGTATCATGAGGCAAGTATCATGAGGCATGGATCAGGAGGCAAGGATCATAAGGCAAGGATCATGACGTAGTATTATGAGGCAAGAATCAGGAGGAAGTATCATGAGGCAAGGATGACGAGGGAACTTGGGGAAAGCGAGTGCTCTGACCACTGGGCTATCCCGTCCCCAATTGATGAAGGCTGAGTGCCAATACCTGCATTATAATGGTGTTATGTCTTAAACTGTGTGTTGAGGTTGTCTGCAGCCATGGGGACGGGATAGCCTAGTGGTTCGAACATTGCGCTGGCAATCTGACGACCCGGGTTCGATTCCCGTGCAAGGGGGTATTTTCCCCTGGAGTTAACATCAGTGCAGACTCCACTCTCCCCAAAAGTCCTTCGGATGAGACTATAAACCGAGGCCCCGTGTGCGAACGCACGCAGAACATCTTGCGCATACGTTAAATCCTGTTCCGCTTTTCGTAAGAGTAGGCCATTGTGTGCCGGTGGGAACAGATGACAGGATTTACAAAACCGCATACACACGGGGACTGGATGTAAAAAAGCAATAAGTGCTTATTCCATTATCCTCGATATAAAAGAATAAAATAAAAAAAAATAAAAAAATAAATGATTAGCTCTTAGCGCTATAATCGGCATCATCCTTTAAAAAGTGCACTCTCCTTTAAAGGAAAAACAAAAGTCCTCAGAAGTTGTAGTACGGACGCCTATATCTTGGCGAGGTACTTGAAAAGAGTCCTACACGCAAACCTCACATCCAGTGTGTGCTCTTGCCATGACAGGGATTCCCAGGTGTGATGAGGTGTGCTGCTGCTGCTGTTGTTGTGTTGTTGTTGTTGGTGTTGTGTGTTCCCCAGCTTAACACCCAAAGGGAATCACCCAGAATATGCACCATGTCTCACTCATCGTTTAAAAAAAAAAAATCAAACCCAAGTAATATGGCTTGACTCTTTTTCTTTTCTTTTCTTTCTACCTGCAAATTTTTTTTTCAAAGTGAAAGGTAGGAATGAAAAAAATGAGGGAGAAAGAAGGGAAAGGGGGGGGGGGGGGGGGGGGGGTTTAATGAAGGAAGGAAGGGAAGGGGTGCAGAAGAAGAGAGGGGTGGGGTTGTGGTTGGGAGGTGGGGGCATTGGGATGGAGTGGAGTGGAGGTGGATTTGCAGTGTATGTAGGGGGTGGGGGAGGGAAAAGTGCGGAACAAAGCGGTAATTGGTCTGAACACGGACACGTCAATGGCACTAGTGGTACATGTAATAGGATCCTACTGCCGCGTATTGAAATCATCCCCCCCCACCCCCACCCCCCCCACCCCTTTCTCTCTCTCTCTCTTCTCTCTCTCTCTCTCTCTCTTTCTCTCTCTCTCTCTCTCTCTCTCTTCTCTCTCTCTCTCTCTCCTCTCTCTCTCTCTCTCTCTCTCTCTCTCTCTCTCTCTCTTCCCCTCTTTCTCTTCATCTCCCCCATCCACCCACCACCATTTAGCTTTTTAGCAGCTAATAGACAACTCCCTCCCCTACACACACACACACACACACACACACACACACACACACACACACACACACACACACACACACACCACCACCACCACCACCACCACCACCACCACCCTCTCCCTCCCCGACCCCTTTCGTCTCCTTTTTTTCCTTTTCTATTAAATCCATCACCCCCCCCCCCCCCCCCCCCTCGCCACCCCCCTCCTCCTCCACATCTTCTTCTCTCTTGCTAGGCACCAGAGAGGTAAAAGAAAAGAGAGAAAATGACTTGGGGGGGGGGGGGGGAGGGGAAGGGGGGACATTTTTGGAACCCACTTGTTTGTTTGTTTGTTTGGGTTTTTTCTCTCCTCTTTTCGTGGCCGCGTTTTCTGTGCAAAGCATGGGAGATTTGTATGGTATGAAGCATGTGGTTTAAATGAGCTTTGTATCATGACAACCTTCTCTTTCTTCGTTTAAAAAATTAATTTTGTTTTTCTTCGAAAAAGGGGGAAGGGATGGAAGAGAGAGAGAGAGAGAGAGAGAGAGAGAGAGAGAGAGAGAGAGAGAGAGAGAGAGAGAGAGGAGGAGAGAGAGAGGAAGAGAGAGAGAGAGAGAGGTAGATAACTCGAACTCGAAAGATTTATTCACAAAAAAGCCATTGGCCCATACATGAAGGGGGGTTGCCAAACTACTTAGTATTTTAGTGAGAAAAATAAGGAAAGTACCAAAAACCAAAATGTTATTGTATAACCACAACAAAAATCAGTTACAAAAAATATGACTTAAGAATAAAGATATCTCTTATTCTAAAGGCTTTACACAAATATAAAGCAAGGCTGCGCACAATCTCAGGGTGACTAGATGCCATGAGTAAACAGAATCTAAATAAATTAGGCTGTCTACTATACTTTACCGGAATGTAATTCTGTCTAACATCTTCTAATACTGGACAGCACAGTACAAGATGAACTTCATCTTCCACTGTTTGCTTACATTATGGGCATAGCAACCTGAGGTCATCATCATCGTGTTCTGTATATCTAAAGTTGTGAACATATATGTCTGATACACCAAGGAGAGAGAGAGAGAGAGAGAGAGAGAGAGAGAGAGAGAGAGAGAGAGAGAGAGAGAGAGAGAGAGAGAGAGATTGGGTGTATCGCCAGATAATTATTGAGAGCAAGTATTATGAGCTAAGCGTAAAATGTGATGTTATTATGCGATGTTATCAGTATTTATGTGTGTGTGTGTGTGTGTGTGTGTGTGTGTGTGTGTGTGTGTGATGTGTGTGCGTGTGTGTGTGCGCGAGCGCGCGAAAGTGCGTACCCATGTGTGTGCGTGCCCGTGTGTATGTGTGTGAGCGCGCGCGCATGCGTGCGTGTGTGTTTCTGTGTGTGTGAGAGAGAGAGCATTTGCCTATAATCTGTTGTTGTTGTTGATTTAAAAAAAATACACTTCTATATAATATAAGGTAAAAGTAAAGGTGTCCCATAACCTTTGGGGTCGTATGGGAGCAAGGCATCAGAGACCTCAACTTCTCAAGGGGCCAGCATATTGAGGGCGGCGCCCATCTCCTCTCCCTCGCTGCTTTTCCTTCCCTGACCCTAAAGAGGGCAGGTACCCATTTACAGCTGGGTGAACTGGGGGACTGTACTGAAGCCAAGGCGCACAAACGGTCACCCATCCACATGGTAACCATGCTCGATGCTGCTTAACCTTAACTGGAGGATAGCGAGTGCTCCGACCACTGAGCTATCCCGTCCCACTTCTATATAATGGACACTTATTAAATGTTTGATCACCTACAAAAACAATTCTGCTTGCGTTAAGTTACTGACTGACACTTGCACATACTTTTGCTATCTTTTGGAAGGACGGTGGCAGGATGGTTAAGACGCTTGCCTGCCAACAAGTAAACCGTGAGGTTCTGGGTTCGATACCCAGCCTCGCCCTTTCTTCCCAGTTTGACAAAAATAATCGAACTGAATGTCAAAGTCCTTCGGATGAGACTATAAATCCAGGCCCCGTGTGCGAACGCATGCAGAACATCTTGCGCACACGTTGAATCCTGTTCCGCTTTTCGAAAGAGTAGGCCATTGTGTGCCGGTGGGAACAGATGACAAAATTTACAAAACCGCATACACATGGGGACTGGATGTAAAAAAGCACATGAGTGCTTATTCTATTATCCTCGGGGGGAAAAAACCCACCGTCATCTGAGCGCTTTGATTTCTTGCTTTACAAGATTCAGCGCTATATAAATTCCATACATTATTTTTTTTAAAATTATTATTATTATTATTAATATCTTATCGACACTTATCAACAAAGACGTCGCGCGCAAACACATGCAGAACATCTTACACACGCGTTAAAACCCTATCTGCCTTCCCAGAAGAGTAGGAGGCCAGCTATGGTCGGTGGGATGGACGGCACCAACATACCCAGCATGCATCCTGCTACCTGGAGAGGGATGGGCTCCACCAGGTTCAACTTGCCCACCAGACGATGTGTGAGCGAGTCAGTGCAGTGCCCCAGTTACTCCTCGGGGACTTTAAAGGGGAAATCAAGTCATGTTGTGTTCATGTCAGCAGGAAACAAACCGTAACAGTCAAAGCCCCCATTTAAGTAATGGATCCACGAGCAGAAAGTGCTTTTGTTGTTGTTGTTGTTGTTGTTGCTGTTGTTGTTGTTGCTGCTGTTGTTGTTGTTGCTGTTGTTGTTGCTGTTGTTGTTGTTGCTGTTGTTGTTGTTGCTGTTGTTGTTGTTGTTGTTGTTGTTGCTGCTGTTGTTTCTGTTTTCTTAGCAAAATATAAATGAATGGATACTTAAGAGCATTGACAAGAATGCGATACATAATAGAGAGAGAGAGAGAGAGAGAGAGAGGAGAGAGAGAGAGAGAGAGAGAGAGAGAGAGAGAGAGACAGAGAGAGACAAAGAGAGACAGAGAGAGACAGAGAGAGAGAGACAGACAGAGAAACAGAGACAGAGAGGGATTTAAGAAAATATAAACAGGTAGATTCATGACACAAAAAATCCACACTGAATAGATAAATAAAACAATGAAAAATAAACAACAACACGAACAACAACCCACAACACAAATAAAACACAAATAAAGAAAGAAAGAACAAAGAAACAAACAAAGGAATAAACAGATAAATAAAGACAACTTATCCCCCCCAAATAAGAGAAGATAATCATCTACGATAATAATTATGTGACAGCAGGAAAGCCGAGTGGCCAGAACGCTTACCTGGCGATCTGAGGGCCTGGGATCGAACCCAGGTTCCAGCTACCACCGTGATTCTGTCCAACATTTCCCCCCCTGGACATAACATCAGTACTGACTCCATGTCACTGAAAGTCCTTCGGATGAGACTATAATATAAACCGAGAAGCCCCCGAGTGCGAACGCACGCAGAACATCTTGCACACACGTTAAACCAATTCCGCGTTTCGGAAGAGTAGAAGGTTATTCGTGCCAGTAAGAAAGGATGAAAATATTAGAAATAGAAAAAAATCAATAAAGACATACACAAGTAAATAGATAAATACATAAATAAAAAGATAACTTAAAGTATTTTAAAACAAAACATGCGCACTGCACTTCTGTCGTGTTGAAACATCAACATCCCCGACATCCGGATTGTGGCTGGCTTGATGCTAATGGTCGCCTAAAACAGTCGCATACGCAAACAGCTCTCCTTTGGTGAACCTCTCAGCTTTAGCGGTGGAATGGTGGACAAAAAGAGAAGACTTCTTCTTCTTAGTCCTTATAGCTCCTAGCGGAGCATAGGGCCTAAACAGCGTCCCTCCACCTTCTCCTGTCTCTGGCAAGGGTCTTGGCCTCTTCCCATGTCAGGCTGGAGTCTCTCAGCTCACTGTGCAGGCTTCTCCTCCAGTCTGTTTGGGGCGCCCTCTCTTCCTTTTCCCCTGCGGGTTCCACTCGAGCGCTTGTCTGGTGATGTTGCAAGGTTCCTTCCGTAGGGTGTGGCCGACCCAACGCCACTTTCGCCGCCTTACTTGAAGTTTACAGAAAAAGGGTGCCATTTGGTCTCTTTGAGGCGACCAAGAAAAACCGATAACAAGTTAGCAGACGATCTTCACTAGCGAGCAGCTCTTATTGCATGAAAGCAAGGAAAATATTTGAAGTCTTTCCGCATTTTGCGACAAAAAAGCTTTTTCTGTTATAAATACATAAATGAATAAGTGTTGTATAAACAAATAGATAAATACACACAGAAATAAGAAAACACATAATCATAGATTCAAAAATAAAAAAGAGAAAGTAAATCTAAGATGCAATGATAAAAACTCTACGGAAATAAGAACAACATCAAATATAGACAAGTAGAATATAAAACAAAGTGAAATAAGATCACAACTAAGATAAGAAAAAAAATATATATGGAAAAAGATCAGTCAAACAACCAAGCTAGGCCATGACATTAACTAATCAACAAGTTTAAGAACATGGCGACACAGGTAACAGAGTTAAAACCAAAAGTGGAATAAAAAGAATCCACACAAGTTAACTACCGCGATGTCAATAGAATGTTACACACGAGCCATTATCCCTTTTCAATTTTAAACATTTATAGTTTAGGTGGGGACGGGATAGCTCAGTGGTCGGAGCACTCGCTTTCCCCCAGCCAAGTTAAGCAGCGTCGAGCGTGGTTACCAGTTGGATGGGTGACCGTTTGCGCGCCTTGGCTTCAGTACAGTTCCCCCAGTTCACCCAGCTGTAAATGGGTACCTGCCTCTTTAGGGTCAGGGAAGGTAAAGCAGCGAGGGAGAAGAGATGGGCGCCGCCCTCAATATGCTGGCCCTAGAGAAGTGAGGTCTCTGACGCCTCGCTCCCCTACGACCTTATGGTTATGGGACTCCTTTACCTTCTTTAGTTTAGGTGGGGGAGGTGGGGAGGGGGGGGGGGGGGAGGGGGCAAATAAAGGAAAAGACATAAAAACCCAAAGTGTTTGCTGTAACTTGAATCGAACAAGTAATGGAGATCAGGTTGAAAATACCCAGGGGTTAGACAGTGTGTGAAAGAAAACAACCCCCCACCCCCCTCCTCCCATCCCAGGGTGAAAACAAAACTCCCCAAATCCGCCAGTGGCAGATATGACATGGGGGCATGGCTTGTGCCGTGACGCCTGCCCCCCAGGACCCTGTCTCCTGGCCCATTTACGTCCACTTGTGTTGGCTGGCCCGTCCCCTAACCGGTGTTAAAGCGAGATGACAACATGCCCCTCCACTTCTGCCCCTCCTCACACCTCCTCCCCCCAGCCACGGCCTCTCCCCTTCCTCCCGGCTTCAAGTCCCTTACCACTCATCATCCCGCATTACCTCCCCTCACCCTCCCTAGAGGGCGCGTGTTCCGCGCAGGCGCAGGTCTTTTCCCGCCAGCGAAATGGCGGCATAATATTCGCTGAGGGATCGCGGGTTGTTAGTGGACTTCACCTTGTGACAGGATGTGAAACATGCCAGGCGCCCGGTAATCGTTGTGGCGGCCTTTAGATAAATCATACCTCAGCCCCGCGCTCTGACCTCCGCCAGGGAGGGCAGCCCTCACCCATTATGGATGAGGCATGACGGGAGGCGGGCAGAAACAATGGCGGCAGCAAAAGATGGTGGCGCGAGTTGTTGGCGGCGCTGTCCCAGTCCTTGGAGAGGTGTGGGCAATGGTGTGTACACTGGGAGCAGGGAGAGAGGGAGGCAGGGAGGCGCGTGTCTGGTGCAGGCAGCCTCCATCTCCCCAGGGAGGCCGGGAGACACCCCCCAGTACAGGCCTAGCCCTGTGGGTTTGGTGCCTCCCTGCGCTGCTGACCACGTTCATGGTCAGCAATCTGTGGTGAATTGGTGGTTAGGGTTAGGGGTTTAGTGGGTTTAGGGTTTTTTCTTCTGCTTCTTCTCCTGTTTTGTTATTGTTGGTTCCTTGTTGTTGTTGGGTAGTTGTTGTTTTTTTTACTAGGAAGTAAGTTTTTCTGTGTTATTCTGGAGAGAACTAGCGTTGGTGGTGGTGGTTGCACACTTTGGAAATTGTTAGTTTGTAGTGAATGATTTTCAAACATTGGTTATCTTTCTTCTTCTTCTTCTTCTTCTTTTTCTTCTTCTTCGTCGTCGTCGTCGTCGTCGTCATCATTCATCATCATCATCATCATCATCATCATCATCATCATCATCATCATCATCATCATCTTCTTCTTCTTCTTCTTCTTCTTCTTCTTCTTCTTCTTCTTCTTCTTCTCTCTTCTTTATTCTCCTGTAATTGATCAGGATGTCAGTGGGCACCACACTAAAAACAAGAGTTACCAAAGTCTTTTCTCATTTCTGCATCATTTCTCCCCCGCCCCCCCCCCCCCCCCCCCCCCCCCATTTTAGGAATCAACCTCCCCTTCACCCCACCCACAGTGAAAGCTGGAGTTTCAAAATCTGTCCACCTGTGTTGGTTGTGTGTCAAAGCCTGGGTCTCTACATTAACCTAGGTTAAACAAGCATGTGCCACACACACACACACACACACACACACACACACACACACACACACACACACACACACACACACACACACACATGGCAATAAAAATCAGTACCTACCACTGGTGACGAGATAGCTCAGTGGTCGGAACACTCGCTTTCCCCCAGCCAAGGTTAAGCAGCGTGGAGCGTGGTTACAGCTGGATGGGTGACCGTTTGCGCGCCTTGGCTTCAGTATAGTCCCCCAGTTCACCCAGCTGTAAATGGGTACCTGCCTCTTTAGGGTCAGGGAAGGTAAAGCAGCAAGGGAGAGGAGATTGGCGCCGCCCTCAATATGCTGGCCCCTAGAGAAGTGAGGTCTCTGACGCCTCGCTCCCTTACGACCTTATAGATCATGGGACACCCTGTACCCCCCCTTTTTACCTACCACTGCAGCATCAGCCCTTATATATTATAATTATTCCAAAGGTTTAGAAGCTGCTGTAGGACCTTAAGCTGTGACCCCTTGCATGAACATATTAACCAACATGCAAATTGCAGCGTGGAGAGATGGGCTGTGCCTTGTTTCAGCTTGCCCCAAACCCACTGGCCAAAGGCTCCATGGCTGTGCCGGGCCTCAATGACCCCACACAGAGTTAGGTGAACCAGTCAGCCAGTCAGTCAGTCAGCCAGTCAGTCAGTCAGTCAGCCAGTCAACCATCCAGTCAGCCAGTCAGCCAGCCAGTCAGCCAGCCAGCCAGCCAGTCAGCCACTCCAGGCCTTGATGATCAACTTCGCTACCCCCCCACCCCCTCTCCCCAAACAAACCAAAAAAAACCCCAACCCCAAAACAACGTCCATCTAGTTATCTACATTCCAGATCCCCGTTATCTTTTTCAACCAACTGTAGGGCAGGCACCCTGGCTGGCTGTACCACCGGCCCTCGCCATCTTTCTCTGTCCTGTGCCTCTCTCCACAGTGCTGCCTGCCTTCACTCAGCCTCAGGCCTGTCCGGTCTGAGATGTTGTCCTCCTCCTCTTCCTCCTCCTCCTCCTCCTCCTCCTCCTCCTCCTCCTCCTCCTCCCATCTCCTTCTCTGTCTTCTTCTCGTTGTCCCTCCTCACCTTGCGCTGTGCCTTGCAGGGACTGTCGTGGCAAAGTCCTTTTGGTGGTGAGGTGTGTCCGCACTGCTTCAGTTGTCATCGCCTCACCTGGTCCAGAGGTCTCTTCCCTAGGATAGGGCCGATATCTTGCCTGATTCCTCTGTTCCCCCACTTTTTACATTGGTAACATGATGTGTGTAGGAGGTGCTCAGCAGTGTGCGATAACATCGGATCTTTTTCTTCTTCTCCGTCGTCGAACGCTCAGGCAACAGCTGTTGTTATTGTAATAATAATAATAATAATAACAACAACAACAATAATATTAATAATAATAATAAATGGATATTGTATAGCGCTATATCTTGTCTTATCTTGTTGTCTGTTATGTGAGCAAAAATGCATTACGCTGCCGTTAAGCGGCTGACAAGTCAGGCCCAGCGCATCCGACTTCGGTGTAAGAGAGATTTGTTATCTTTAAGAGTTTTTCTAGGAAAAAAAGGCGGGAGAATGGACCGAGCTGGCATAAAAATAGACGAGAAGGAGGTGACAGGAAGAAAAGGAACAAGGCAGACTTCAGACAACCAGCAAGAGGCTCCTGTCACCATCTCTGGGAAAGCAGTAGAGGATGTCAGTGAATTTGTGTACCTGGGCAGTAAGATCAGCCAGACAGGAGGCACAGACGAAGACATCAAGGCAAGAATAAAGAAAGCACGCCAAGCATTTGCCATCTTGAAACCCGTATGGAGAACAAATGCGATCTCCACAACCACCAAGCTCAGGATCTTCAACTCCAACGTGAAGTCTGTGCTTCTCTACGGGTCAGAAATTTGGCGGGTCATCAACACCAGCTCCTCCAAGATCCAGACCTTCATCAACGGATGTCTCCGGCAGATCCTTCATCTCAGATGGTTCGACAGAGTGCCAAGTACCGACCTGTGGATGAGGGCGAACCAACAGCCTATGGATGTCCAAGTAAGGCGGCGAAAGTGGCGTTGGGTCGGCCACACCCTACGGAAGGAGCCTTGCAACATCACCAGACAAGCGCTCGAGTGGAACCCGCAGGGGAAAAGGAAGAGAGGGCGCCCCAAACAGACCTGGAGGAGAAGCCTGCATAGTGAGCTGAGAGACTCCAGCCTGACATGGGAAGAGGCCAAGACCCTTGCCAGAGACAGGAGAGTGGAGGGACGCTGTTGAGGCCCTATGCTCCGCTAGGAGCTATAAGGACTAAGAAGAAGACTTCAGACTTCAGATAGTTTAATCAGATAGGTTACAACCCCTTCTGAAGGGGTGAAAACATAATTATCATAAGTGAGAGTGTTAAGCCATTCACTGCTGTCAATTCTTCGATGAAAACATAAATCATTCTGTTCAATGTTCAACATTTTGTATTGAAAGGAACAAGGCAGAAACAAAGAGAGTGACAGACAAGAGGAAATTTCTAGCCCAGAACTTCAAGAAGGTGGGGATGCTAATTATACTGACAGGACCCCGGCAACCCCACGGGGAAGTCAAGTCAAGTCAAGTGGATCGGTGGTCTAGAGGTAACGCGCCTGTCTAGAAAGCGAAAAGTCCGGGTCTGAAGTGTGCGGCGGTTCGTACCCCGTTTGGACCGGAAATTTTTCCCCCATCCATTAGACCATGAGTGGTGGTCTGGGCGCTAGTCTTTCGGATGAGACGATAAACCGAGGTCCCGTGTGTTACACGTAATTATTTAGCGCACGTAAAAAAACCCACGGCAACAAGAGAGTTGTCCCTGGCAAAATTCTTAGAAAAAAGCCACTCTGATAGGGAAACAAATACAGCTGCAGAAAAAAAAAAGAAAAAAAAAGGGTGAAAGGGTGGCGCAGCGCTAAGTGGCGACGCGTTCTCCCGCTCTCCCCGGGGAGAGCAGCCCGAATTTCACGGAGAGAAATCTGCCATGACTTAAAGTGGTATGAAATAAAATCTGAGCGCTTTGATTTGTTGCTTTACAAGATTCAGCGCTATATAAATTCCATACATTATTATTATTATTATTATTATTATTATTATTATTAAGTCAAAAACACTTTAATCATCCCATGAAGGGCAATTACAATACTGACAGGCAGATTGATACACATCAACAATCTCAAAAGACACAAAAGAGCTATACTTCATATTGGTTAAAACATTCCAAAATAACTTCAAATAAAAATGATGTGATCTCCCTGGCCTGCCAGCATTGTCCGGTCTGGCCAGGTGTGTGGTCAAGGTCCCGGACTGGTAGGCTTGGTACTGGCCAACACTCATTTGGTTTCCTTGGCTTTGTGACTGATAGGTGACATGATGATACTTTTATAATAGTAACAGCAGCAGTAATAGTAATAGAAACAGTAGCAGCGGCAGCGGCAGTAGTAATAGTAGTAGTAGTAGCAGCAGCAGCAGCAGTAGTAGTAGTAGTAGTAGTAGCTATAGTGGTAGCAGTAGCAGAAGTAATGGTAGTAGTAGTGGTAATAGTAGTAGTAGTAGTAGTACAAGTAGTAGTAGTAGTAGTAGTAGTACAAGTAGCAGCAGCAGCAGCAGCAGCAGCAGCAGCAGCAGCAGCAGCAGCAAGCAGTAGTAGTAGTAGTAGTAGTAGTAGAAGTACAAGTAGTAGTAGCAGCAGCAGCAGCAGCAGCAGCAGCAGGAGTAGTAGTAGTAGTAGTAGCAGCAGCAGCAGCAGCAGCAGCAGCAGCAGCAGCAGCAGCAGCAGGAGTAGTAGTAGTAGTAGTAGTAGTAGTAGTAGTAGTAGGTAATATTATAGTAGCAGTAGTAGCAGCAGACACAGCAGCAGCAGCAGAAGTAGTAATGGTAGTAACAGTAAAAGTGGTGGTAGCGCATTATAGGCCTACTGGTAGTAGTTGTAGCAGAGGCAGCAGCAGCAGCAGCAGCAGCAGCAGCAGCAGTAGTAGTAGTAGTAGTAGTAGTAGTGGGTAGTAGTAGTAGTAGTAGTAGTAGTAGTAGTAGTAGTAGTAGTCGTAGCAGTAGTAGTGTTGGCACTGATGTAAACTTCAGGAGAAAAGTCCTAAGGGAAATCCGAAGCGAGACTGACCTGCTACGATAACAAAAGCACGTCTGACACTTGATACGAGCATCGTCATAGCCAAATATAGTGTGAACCCACTGTTTTGATGACCTTTAGATTGTTTCTTGCGTTTGCTTAAAAAGACTGGGCTGCGTTGAGTAATATTACCCGTTTTCATTCGCTGAGGTACCCGAGCAAATATCCGAATGAGAAATCTGCCGATGCTGGTTATGACAAGCACATGACGATAAAGAAATCATCGTCAGCATCATCTCCACCATCATCACCACCACCGTTGTTATTGTTATTACTATTATCGTTGTCTCACGCACGCACGCACGCACGCGCGCGCGCGCGCGCGCGCGCGCACACACACACACACACACACACATACCTACCTTCGGATGAGACTATAAACCGAGGCCCCGTGAACGGGAACGCATGCAGAACATCTTGCGCACACGTTAAATCCTGTTCCGCTTTTCGTAAGAGTAGGCCATTGCGTGCCGGTGGGAACAGATGAAGAAAAATTACAAAACTGCATACACACGGGGACTGATGTAAAAAAAACAACAACCCACATACGTGCTTATTCGATTATCCTCGATTTAAAAGAATAAAATAAAAAATAACAATAAATAAAAATAAACACACCCAAAGTTATCATTGGTATTATTACACACACACACACACACACACACACACACACACACACACACACACACACACACACACACACACATACCCTTCGGCTGTTTTACACGGGTTTGTGAAAACAGAGTTCTTGTATGCGTTATCAATTAATCAAACGTTATAGATGAATGGATTAAAAGCTGTAGAAGATCAAGAATGATAGTTTTGGCAGATGTCCCGGTAAATTTCCAATTTAGGGGACAATACTTTTTGGCAGCCATATTGGACTGTTTTTATAGCACGGGGCACATAATTATAGTTTGTGTGACTTTTCGGGTTTTTCTTAAGTGATGCCCTTTTTATTTTTAGTGGAACAACAAATAATGAAAGTGTAACGATGTAAGGGACAGAACTACTGCTAATACACATAGCAAACTTTCCAAAACAAAGACAGAGTAGTTTCCCTTAAGAAGCGTATTTCCACTTCTGAATCTCCCTGTCAGGGGGACGGGATAGCTCAGTGGTCAGAGCGCTCGCTTTCCCCCATCCAAGGTTAAACAGTGTCGAGCGTGGTTACCACTTGGATGGGTGACCGTTTGCGCGCCTTGGCTTCAGTAATGGTCCCCCAGTTCACCCAGCTGTAAATGGTTACCTGCCTCTTTAGGGTCAGGGAATGTAAAGCAGCGAGGGAGAGAGGATGGGCGCCGCCCTCAATATGCTGGCCCTAGAGAAGTGAGGTCTCTGACGCCTCGCTCCCCTACGACCGCCTAGGTTATGGGACACCTTTACCTTTCCTTTATTATTTCCCTTCTATTTAGTAAATGTACATGTCATAAAGTTTGTTTGGAAGAAGAACAAGAAAGAAAATCAAAACAAAGAACACATTCGTGAAAAAAAAGCTGTGGCTAACTGTATAGCGATATTTTACCTTTATTTTTTCCATACTCGTGCAGTTGTAAAAAGAAAAAGTCATAGTGCAAGACAACCTACCCCCTTTCCTTTTACCAAAGAAATAATAATAATGATAATATTAATAAATAATAATGAAGCTATTCTGTAGAAACCCCGGCAGAACACAAATCTACAGAAATGTAATACACTTCATTAAAAACAACAACAACACACTAACAAACAAACACCCCCCTGCTTTCTTCCCTTAAGCTTGTTCTAGAATCCCAAGCGGAAATGTACGAAGGTGCAGACAAACTTTTACAACCCGATTTTTAATGACCCATATCGTGCTATGACGAAATCCAAGCTTGTCCATCTGAAAGAGTGGAGAAAATGTCGCATGTTCCTTTAGAAGATCAACCAAAAGAATGAGTTTCCTGTAACCTGCATTTCTTCCATTTTTCCTGTTATTTCATAACAGCCAGGTACAAAATTGATGAACTGATGCCTTACAAAGGTATAGAATCAAGTGGTGAGCATACACCGTTGGCACTGGACTTCCAAAACTGACTGTCTTTTCCTGAGAAAGATACAAACTGCAGTTTAAAATTTACAAGCTGTTTTGCACATACTTGTTCAGAGTGTTTGTGTCTGTGCTTTCTGGCTGTGAAGATAACATATTCATGGCTGGAATTTAACTGTTGTCACTTTGTGTTTTAAAAGCGAATTGGAATGAACACGTCATTGTAGCCTGACATATATCACATGATGGTGTGAGAATTCAAGAGTCAGTTGCTGGGTCATTGTATTGTGATCACTTGCTGGTCAGAGCATTGGGAAAAGCCTACCTCCCCCTTCAGCCAAAAAAGAGAGGCTGGAGTTAGGGTTGGGTAGCCAGCTCGCAGCTGGAATTAAAATAAAAAGTAAACTTATGAAATTATATATATATATATATATATATATATATATATATATGTGTGTGTGTGTGTGTGTGTGTGTGTATTACCTATAACCCCCCCCCCCCCCCCCCGGCCCACCTTCCACATTATGTAAGGTAGGCGAGGCGAGGCAAGGCAAGGCATATTCTTTACTCTCGAGGATAGTCACAAAGCACACGTGTGCTTTTAATTTTTACATCCAGTCCCCGCCCTCATCAGGGATCACATCACGACAAAACAGCGCTACCTTTTGATGGTCGTGGTGCCACCACTGGTGGGGTAAACTTCCATGTCAGGAACGAAGTGACACCTAGCTCGTGATTCAAGGGAGGCAACAGTGTTGACTGCCTAAAGGTTGTAGTACAAAGGGCTACGTCCCTTGGCAGGATCTGTTCTTTCATTGAATTTTATTTTATTTTGGGAGATGGAAAAAAAAACCCCACACAACCCAACAAAACTGTGATGTTCTCCTTTCTGTTACACGATAGGATTTTAACAGCCATTTCAGTGCTTTAAAACAAATAACAACAACACTATGTACTCCATCCATATTTCCAACACAGCAAGGAGCCCTGAAGGCGGAATACCGCGACCTCAGTGGTGGTGGTGGTGATGGGGGATAGGGGTGGGGGGGGGGGGGGATGAGGGGAGGTGGAGGTCGCATACAAAAAAATCTCACCATTGGTGAACCTCGGAGGTCTAATCGAGGAAGGAAAAAAACATGACACCCAACAGCCCAGCAGGAAGCAAGCACACGCTCGCGTGCACACGCATGTTATTCATTTATTCTTTTACTTCGAGGATAATGAAATGAGCACTCTTGTGCTTTTTTTTTTTACATCCAGCCCCCGTGTATATGCAGTTGTGTACATTTTGTCATTCGTTCCCACTGGCACATAATGGCTTACTCTTCCAAAAAGCAGAACAGGCTTTAAAGTGCGCAGGATGTTCTACGTGCGTTCGCATACGGGACCTCGGTCTCATCCGACGGACCTTTAGGGGGAAGTGGAGTCAGCACTGATGTCAACTCCAGGGGAAAATATTCCCTTCAACACAACACACACACGTATGTGTGCGTGTGTGTGTGTGTGTGTGTGTGTGTGTGTGTGTGTGTGTGTGTGTGTGTGTGTGTGCGTGCGTGCGTGTGTGTGTGTGTGTGTGTGTCTGTCTGTGTGTGTGTGTGCGCGTGCGTGTGTGTGTGTGTGCGAGTGTGCGTGTGCGTGCGTGCGTGTGTGCATGCGTGTGCGCGTGTGCGTGCGTGTGCGTGCGCGCGCGCGCATGTGTGTGTATGTGTGTGTGCGTGCGCGTGTGTGTATGCGTGAGTGCCCGCACTGTGTGTGCCCGCGCGCGTGTGTGTGTGTGTGCATGTGTGCGGCATGCGTGTGTGTGTATGTGTGTGAGAGTGAGATACATACATACATACAGACAGACAGGCAGACAGACAAGCAGACAGGCAGACCTACAGACAGACAGACAGACAGAGAAAACATCCGCACACGCATAATATGAAGAAATATTATGTTAGCATACTTTCGTGACACAAACACTAAAACAATGACACACCCGAAATTTTCCAAACGGAATCATAATATTATTCAAAGTGTCAAAGCTGAAATGAAAGAAGGCATGGCTTAGAAATGATGAAAACAACAATAACAATAACAACAACAGAATAATGAGTACAATGCACACCTGACAACAAAGATGCTATAAACCTGAACGTTGTTCCTTGACGATTTTTTATTATTATTATTATTGTTATCATTATTATTATTAATATTATTATTATTATTATGCAGCGTGTCTCTTTCCACTTTGTCATGTATATAGTAGCCCCTCCCCCCCCCCCCCCCCCCACACACGCGCGCGCGCAGCACCACACACACACACCACACACACACACACACACACACACACACACACACACACACACACACACACACACACACACACACACACACACACACTCATTACAACACACTATTTATCATATCGCATCACATGGACACGTACACGCACACGTACATAACACGTTCTCTTCCTTCTCTCTGAGAAAGATTTTGCTTTGAAAAGAGCAGTGGGCTCTCTGTCTGTCTGCCCGTCTGTCTGTTTCTCTGTCTGCCTGCCTGTCTGTCTGTTTCTCTGTCTGCCTGCCTGTCTGTCTGCTGTCTATCTGCCTGCCGTTCTGTCTCTTGACCTGTCTGTCTGCCTGCTTATCTGCCTGTCTGTCTGCTGTCTATCTGCCTGTCTGTCTCCTATCTGCCTGCCTCTTTGTTTGCCCGCCTGCCTGTCTGTCTGTCCGTCTGTCTGTCTGTCTGTCTGTCTGCCTGTCTGTCTGTCCGTCCGTCTGTCTGTCTGTCTGTCTGCCTGTTTGTTTGTCTGTCTGCTTATATCGAGTTACAACGCATTTATAACGGATCACGCACACGACACTCCACGTTATTCATGATGCTTTTCTAGTCAGTAATTTTTTGTTTTGACTTTGGGTTGTTTTTTTCTTTCATCGTTTAAAGTCTTTGAGGTTTCCCAATGCTGAGATTTGGCGTAGGCGACCGTGTTTACCCGCCATTAAAGTAGCCGCATTCTGACTTCGGGAATTAGTGATCGTTTGAAAATCGAGCAGGACCACCGCAGCGGTTTACTTAAAAATCAAAATTAAGTATTCAGATCTGAAATCTCCCACCCAAAAATAATAGGGATTCCTTGTTACAGACATCTCGTATTATTGAAGTGGTCTCTTCATATCACGCAGTAATCAAACAAAATCTATCAAGCTGGCGTCATTTGTTCCAGATAAGCCAGATAAGACAGATAAGCCTGCCTGCCTACTCATCCGTCGATCCGACGGGAGACTCCATCATCATCATTTGTACCTGTTTTATGTCCACCTACAGTTGAAACGGCCCAGGCAGACAGACAGACCAGCATTGTCAGACTTCAGCTGTGCCTTCCTCTGCCGTAGGCACTGGCACTGTCTGTCATTGCCGTGTGGGACTTGGCCAGCCTCAACCCACGCTGTACCAGAATGAATAACACCTAGAGCGCAACTTCAGAGTCTTCCCAGACTGCAGGCTGCCTATAAAGTTAAAACGAATGAAGGCGCAAGAGATGTGAATTGACATATAATGAAATGCAAAAGAACAAAACAACGATAAAATCCAAATCCAAAAATAAAGTAGAAAACTTGGGGAAAAAATGAGAACAGAAAACAAAAAGAAACACACGTTAGTTATACAATGGTTAGAGGGTTGAACAAAAAGGATGCCGTAATGAATTGAGTAATAATAATAAAAAACAACAGCAACAAAATATTAAGACAAGCAAGCAAGCTCAGGAAGTGAAAAAGCACTTCAACAATGAGACATTTGATACAGAAAAACAACACCAACAACAAATATTGGATATTAGTTGCTTGAGGTCACTGTATACAAAGAATCATACCCCCTCCCTCCAAAATCAAAAAAAGATGTTTAAAAAAGTAAAAAACAACAGAAAAAGCCAAATTAACAACATAAAAAAGAAAGGAGTGGGATAGGTTCGGGTGGGGAAGGGGGGTGGGTGGGAGGTAGGGGGAATGGGGAAGAGAATGAAGTAAGCATACTTGCAGAATCTTCTAATCCTAATATTTTTTTCTCCACTAGGTTTGTTAGTTGTTGAGTTTTTTTTTATCCTTAAAAGAGGCATACTGCCTCATTTTTTTTTTCTGTAGTGCAAATGATCACAAAGAGTGTGTGTGTGTGATTGTCTATCTGTGTGTGTGTGTGTGTGTGTGTGTTTGTGTTTACGTACATGTATGTGTGCACGCGACTTAAGATGCATATCACGTGTTTGCACACGCACGCGCGCCCGTGTGTTTGTGTGTGTCTTCGTTTTAACATCTATCCACTAAAAAAGTGATTTTAGACAGCAGCGTGTTCGTGCGTGCGCGTGCACGCGTACGTGTGTGATGCATACGTGCTACATGCGTGCGCGCAAGCGTGTGCGGGCGAGAGTTATTGTACAGTTGTATTCACTTTTACTATTACACAAGGCAATCCACAAACGAACAAAACCCTTTTGTTCCAGGCTTTATACATTATTCAATGCGTCGGTTGATATGGAAACGTTTAAGTAGGGTTTGAGCACAAAGCAACAACAACAACACCAGCAACAAAGAGATAAATAGATAAAAAAAATATCGTCACCGTACATGAAGGAAGGAGGTCACCACGAAGAAATAAACAAATCAAATCAATCAAATTAAATCAGATCAAATCAAATCAAATCAATACACAGAATGCTTGAGCATGTAACAGAGTCAACTTTTAAATCGTGAAAAACAGATTGAAAAATATAAAAAAAGTAAATGTAGAGCATAACTTAATGTATTTAAAACAACAATAATAACAATAAGACATGCAGGCACGCGCGCGCCTCTCACACACACATACATACACGCTCGCGCGCGCGCAGGCAAGCAGGCACACACACATATATACACTCACACACGCACACACACGCACACACACACACACACACACACACACACACACACACACACACACACACACACACACACACACACACACACACACACACACACACACACACATGTCCACAGTTAGAGATTATGCTTGAGAAGAGAAATGAGGTACCGTTCGCTTCAGTATCACACAGTAATACAACAATAACGCCCAACGTTCTGTTTTGTTCATACATGTCAACAACATTTCGTCTTGTGACCACTGATGTCTATCACGCCAAAGAATTGGCAACAACAACAATAATAAAAGACCAAAAAAGTAAAGGCAAGCTCTTGAGACACACACACATATTATGTGTGTTTGTATTAATTTTATACATATAATTATAAGTACATACATATACTTTTATATCAAATTGAAAAAATGTAGCGGAGGAAAACAAGTGTAGGTAACCAGTTACAACTAACTTCGTTCTCATCATAAAATGATTTTTGTCAAAGAGTCGAGAATATATATCTATATCCATGGAATTGGATTATATATGGAATATATATAAAATCAGTCCAAGCCAATCGTGTTTACAGCTCCGCCGACCACAAAGGTCAGGTCAGGGCTGTCTCCTCTTTAAAACTTCAAGCTCACCCTAACACTGCGCTGCTGCAAGCAGACTGAATAGAACACCAACCATGAAATCAAACTATCCGATTCTTTCTCATGCTACTACGCACATGCAGCAGACGACAATCGAGCTACCAGTTACAGAGTCTGAGCAATGAAAGCTAGCATCGGCCATGGCACGTATCTATCTAATTATCTCCATGGCACAAAAATAATAATAATATTGGTAATAATTATTAATTGTCATGGCTAAAATAAAGTATTATTTGGAATATAACTGTCAAGTTTCCGAGGCAAATGGGACTTTTAAACACACACACACACACACACACACGCAGAGAGAGAGAGAGAGAGAGAGAGAGAGAGAGAGAGAGAGAGAGAGAGAGAGAGAAGAGAGAAGACAGACAGATAGATACAGACAGAACAGAAGACAGAGAGACAGACAGAGACAGAGACAAAGAAGACAGAGGATAACTATGCAAGGATGATGATTTTACTATTGCTCATTGTTATTAATTACATCAATGCAGCCACTGAAGAAAAAAAGCAACAACAAAAAACAAACCAAACCAAACCAAAACCAAAAAAACAACAACAAACAAACAGAAACAAAGAAAAAGTAAGAAAAGAATCTTAAAAAAAACCCACCCCACCACACACACCAAAACAAACCCCCAAAACAAACAAACACCAAAAAATCGTCATCACCCTCTCTCTTTGTCCTGAAGATAACTTACTCCAACCTCCACCACCACCACCACCACAAAAAAAGTCCACACATCCAAATCTGCAGCCGCAAATACAGAGAAGTCTTCACCCTCTCTGCGAGGTCTGGGACAGCGCGCGGAAACGAAGTCGTCGGATCACGGAATTATTTGTTTTGTTTTCCTCGAAGATCACGTCCTCCCCTCCTGTCCTCGTCTCTCAGATCGGGGTGCTGGGCTTCCAGACAAAGTTCTCTTGTAGCCAGGGCAACAGGGGTCAGCCAGGGGTCAGCGGTACCTGTCGGTTGTGGATAAACTGGGTCAGCAGTGTCCGTTACGTGTTGTAGAGAGAAAGAGGGAGAGAATTAGTGGGAAGATAAGCTTTCCCCCCCAAAAAAGTGACGCACACGCACGCACGCATGCACGCACGCGCGCGCATCACGCACGCACACACACCAACACACACACACACACACACACCACACAACACCACACACACACACCCCCTGGTGTTTAGAGTGATGTATTGGTGATCTACTGACCCGGGATCGATTCTCGTTCAAGAGGATTTTTTCCTCTGGGGTTAACACCACTGCTGACTCCACCGCTTTCCACCAAAAGTCCTTCAGGATGAGACTATAAACCGAGGTCCCGTGTGTGAACGCACGCATAACATCTTGTGCACACGTTAAAACCCGTTCTGCTTTTCGGAAGAGTAGGCCATTGTGTGTTGGTAGGAACGGATGACAAATTTACAAAAAACTGCATACACACGGGGACTGGATGAAAAAAGCACACGAGTGCTTATTCCATTATCCTCGAAATAAAAATCAAAAGAAAGAACACACACACATACGCGCGCGCGCACACACACACCACACACGCACACACACACACACCACACACACACACACACACACACACACACACACGAGCGCACACACACACACAAGAGCGCGCGCACACACACACACACACACACACACACCCCCACACACACACACACACAACACCAACACAACAACACCACACACACACACGCACACACACACACACGCAACAACACACGCACACACAACACACACGACACACACCACCCCACACACACACGCACACACACGCACCCACACACACGCAGCAACACACACACCGCCGCACACACACACGCACACCACACGCACACACACACCACCTCACACACACACACACACGCAACACACACCAACCACACACACACCACACATGCAGACACACCACACGAACACAACAGCACAACTCACGCACAGCTGACACTCTCATACTTTTCGCTAGGAGCTAATTCAGGCAGTGTGGGATCAGGTTTTGAGATTTGATTGATTATTGATTCTTCATCCTCCTCCTCCTCTTCATCATCATCCTCATCAAACAAGCAGATCATCATGATCTCTAAACCAGCATCAGCAGCACGCTCTATCCATCCTCTCTGACAGGCAGGCAATGTGCTAGCCTATAAAACGGCAAAAAGTAAAAGTGTCCCATAACCTATGTCGTCATAGGGGAGCGAGGCATCAGAGACCTCAACTTCTCCAGAGGCCAGCATATTGAGGGCGGCGGCGCCCCATCTCCTCTCCCTCGCTGCTAGCTTTACCTTCCCTGACCCTAAAGAGGGCAGGTACCCATTTACAGCTGGGTGAACTGGGGGGAAACTGTACTAAAACCAAGGCCGCGCAAAAAACGGTCACCCACCCATCCAACTGGTAACCACGCTCGACGCTGCTTAACTTGGCTGGGGGAAAGCGAGTGCTCCGACCACTGAGCTATCCCGTCGAACTAGGGGGAAACTGTACTAAAAACCGAGGCCACGCAAAAAAAACGGTCACCCACCCATCCAAGTGGTAACCACGCTCCATGCTGCTCAATTAACCTTAGCTAGGGGAGGGGCGGCCTACTCTACTGTGGGGTGAAGGAGGCAGCCGCAGGCTGGCGCCACGCTCACGTGGTGTTGCTGTTGTTCTGGCGCTCCTGCAGGTAGCCCAGAATCTTCATCTCCGTCTTGAGCAGCTCAGCGCTGATCAGGTCGTTCTTGGCATCGCCGCTGGCACTTCTCTGAGACAGCTCCACCCGGTACCGCCGGCTTTCTTCAATCACCCGGAACAAGTTGCCCTCCTCCGCATCCTGAAGAAGAAACAGCCCAGGGGTGTAGAGAGTGGGGTGGGGTGGGAAGGGTGGGGGTAGGGTTGGTGGGTGGGTGGGGGTAGGGTTGGTGGGGTTGTGGGTGGGATGGGTTGGGGTTGGGGGTGGTGGTTATTCGTTTTGTTTGGTTTAGTTTGGTTGGAAGTGGTTGGTTGTTTGTTGTGATAGTTCATTCATTCATTCATTCATTCATTCACTCGGTCATTCATTGATTCATTGATTGATTGATTGATTCATTCATTCATTCATTTACTCGTTCGTTCGATTGTTCGGTTTGTTCCTTATTTCATTCGTTTGTTCGTTTATTCGTTTAAACTCACAGAGAGTGTATTAGTTATCATCCACCTATTCATTCATTCATTAATTCATTCGATCGTTCGTTCGAACCTTCGTTTGTTCGTTATATCTTTCATTTTTTCGATCTCTCGTTTGTTTGTTTATTCATGTCTTCATTACAGAAAAAAATAAAAAGAAGAAGAAGAAGAAGGAGGAGGAGGAGGAGGAAGAGGAGGAGGAGGAGGAGGAGGAAGAGGAGGAAGAGGAGAAGAAGAAGAAGGCAGTTGCCAAACAGATGTCACACCCACGCATGACCTGACACACGGGTCACACCTGCAGTTCTTACCTGTGCTGTAGGCTGACCACAGAGTGTCACCACTCGACAACACACTCCACACTGCATGGTCATAGTAAAAGGTACCGCTGTCCTATAACCTACGCGGCCATCGGGGAACGAGGTGTCAGAGACCTCAGCTTCTCCAGGGGCCAGCTATATTGAGGGCGGCGCCCATCTCCTCTCCCTCGCTGCTTGACCTTCCCTGACCCTAAAGAGGGCGGGTACCCATAGACAGCTGGGTGAACTGGGGGGACTGTACTGAAGCCAAGGCACGAGAATAGTCACCCATCCAAGAGGTAACCACGTGCAACGCTGTAAGCTTGGAGGAGAGCCAGTGTTGTGACCACTGAGATTTCCCGTCCCCATGAAAAAAAGCCTAGGTGAGACAGACAAACAGACAAACGGACAGACTGACGGACAGAACGAGACACAGAGAGACAACGACGGTACAGACAGACAGAGCCAGATGTGACAGACGAGATCCCGCCAGCAGACAAACTGGACAGACAGACAGACGAGACGAACTGACGACAGACAGACAGACGAAAACAGACAGACGGAACAGACAGACAGGACAGACAGACGGACAGATGGTACCATGAGGCATTGATGACAAAGAACCAGAAGGGAGGACAAGGGAAAAGGACAGACTCGACGAAGCCGACGAAGAGGTACACTGCGAATCTGACACACACAGACAGAGCACAGCACACACGACACACAAAACACCAACACACACACACAACACACACACACACGAGCGACACACACACACACACACACACACACACACACACACACACACACACACACAACACACACACCACACCCCACACACATACACACACACACACACACACACACACACACACACACACACACACACACACACACACACACACACAACACACACACACACACACACACACACACACACCACACACAACACACACAACACACACACACATACACATACACACTCACACATACACACACACACTACACACTCACACACACATACATACACACACACACACACACACACACACATCACACACAACAACACACATAACCACACACACACATACACACACACATACATACACACACAACACACACACACAACACACACACAACACACACACACACACACACACAGACAACACACACACATACAACACACACACACACACACACACACACACACACACACACACAACACCACACACACACACACACACACACACACACACACACACACACACACACACACAAACACACACACACACTTAAGGTATCAAGCGTCATAGATGATCATAAGAGTACTATACACAAAACATTCAAGCTATTCAATGACGGCCTATACCTACACTGACCACCACTCTTTTTCTCCATCATCGCACGCTAAGACTAAAACGACTGTTGTCTGCTATTTTCGCCAAAATGCCTTGCGCTGCCGTTAAACGCCTGGCAAGTCAGGCCCAGCACATCTGACTTCGACACAGGAGAGAATTGTTATCTGTTAAATCTTTCTAGAAGAAAAAAAAGGCAGGAGAATGGACCAAGGAGGCAGAAAACAGACATTTATTTATCTATTTATTTATTTATTCATTCATTTATTTTTTCATACCACTTTAAGTCACGGCAGATTTCTCTGTGTGAACTTCGGGCTGCTCTCCCCCGTGGGAGAGCGCGTCGCCACAAGAGCAGCGCCACCCATTATTTTTTAAAAAATTTTCATGTCTACAACTGTGTTTGGTTCCCTATCAGAGTGACATTTTTCTACAGCATTTTGCCAGGGACAACACTCTTGCCGTGGGTTCTTTTACGTGCGCTCAATAATTATGTGTGACACACGGGACCTCGGTTTATCGTCTCATCCGAAAGACTAGCACCCAGACCACCACTCATGGTCTAATGGATGGGGGGAAAGTTTCGGGTCCAAACGGGGATTCGAACCACCACATACTTCCGACCCGGACTTTTCGCTATCTAGGCACTGATCCACACACATACAGACAAGGAGGAAGTTGGCAGGAAGAAGAGGAACAAGGCAGATAAAGAGAGGGATAGAAAAGAGGGAGTTTTTACGCACAGATCTTCCAGAAGGTGGGGATGCTATTTATTCCACCTGCAGGGATGCCGGGGACCTATCGTATGTTTGTCCGTCGTGTCCGACGATGACCTCCAAAACAGCAGAGGAGGCAGCTGCTGTTTTGGACATTGGGCAGAAATTTGATTATAGTGGAGATGCCTTGCCCACAGCACATCCCCACTCTCTCGGCCAAGTGGGCATAAGGACAGTCAGCGTTGGAGATGTTCTCCAAAGGCCAACCAGCCCCCAGGGCTGCAGCACATAAGGACTGTGCGAGTCAAGCCTCCTAGTCAGAGAGTCATAGTCCATCACTAAAGACTAAGCTGTAAAGTGGAATTCCATGAGTGGGAAAGAAAGCCACTGGTCATACAGCCTCTCACTTTGCTGTTGCCCCCAGCGTCAATGGTTTAATCAAGAATTGTGATAAAGCCCAGGTGCTGACGGCGTGTACCAATGCTGACACTGTACATAGACCATTCACGTATGTACAGTCAGTAAAGGGCGGTAGCTGACTGACCACCAGTGAATAGCGATGTCCCCCCCACCCTCCCCACCCCCCTTCTCGCATCGCATCGTAGTTAAATATGAAGTAATTTTTGTTCGCAGATAGATGGCTTGATAAAAAAAGAAGCAAGTGTCTTGCTTATTCAATGCTCCATCTTCTGGAAATAAAAAAATTGACTTGATTTTGACTTTGAAAGATTAGAAAAGATGGTTTCTGAAAAGTCGTCTATAATTTTTTTGGGGGGTGGTGGTGGTTGTGGTTTATTGTTCAGTATTGACAGTCTTGAATATTAAATTTTACTTCACGTACACTGTTTAGATCACTGCTACAACCACCGCTATCACCATCCTCGATGATGATGATGATGATGACCATGACGATGATGATGATGATGATGATGATGACGACGACGACGACGACGACGATGATGATGATGACCCTCATCACCATCACCGCTACTACTACTACCACCACCACCATCTCCACTACCAACATCCCCACTATCACCCCCCTGACACCCTCATCACCCATCACCACTACCATCATAACCACAACCACCGTCACCACTATCAGCCCCCTGACACCCCCCCCATCACCCATCATCACCACCATCATAACCACAACCACCGTCACCACAATGATCATCCTGCCCCACCCTCCCTTTGTTGTTGTTTTAAAAAAATCAGAACTTAGTCAAGAAAAGTTACAAAAAAACCCAAACCAACCAACAAACAAAAAAATCCCCAAACCCAAAACACCCAAGGATAATCTCGACATAACAAGTAAACTGATGATAGCCCTGTCATCAGGTGAACGTTTTGCCCTCACTTTCCCTCCCCCCCTACCCCCCCCTCGCCCCCCCCCCCCCGTACCCCCACCCTCGGGTACC
>CM054149.1:41037248-41039748 GCA_028751875.1 Rapana venosa | reverse complement strand
CTAAGAAAAGCAGACGATGCACCTAGCCTCCACTACCGCGTGGAGGAACGGCTGTAGCTCATCTCTCGGCCGCCGTCTGGTAGTTGAAGCCACCATCTGCACTCCAACAACGCCACTTCAGCCAAGGGTCGAATGAAGAGCAAAGCGACTGGCTTGGACACTCCAGAGCATGCGAGGAGTAGGAGTGTGAGAAGTTAAAGAAGATTGGGTGCATTGAGAGAGGAATGGAGGAGAGGAGGAGAGAAGGAAGAGGAGAGAGAAGAGGAGAAGAAGAAAGAAGAAGAAGAATGCTAAGAAGAAGAATGCTAAGAAGAAGAAGAAGAAGAAGAAGAAGAAGAAGAAGAAGAAGAAGAACGAAGAAGAAGAATGAAGAAGAAGAAGAAGAAGAAGAAGAAGAAGAAGAAGAAGAAGAAGAAGAAGGAAAGAAGAAGAAGAAGAAGAAGAAGAATGAAGAAAGAAGAAGAAGAAGAAGAAGAAGAAGAAGAAGAAGAAGAAGAAGAAGAAGAAGAAGAAGAAGAAGAAGAAGAAGAAGAGAAGAAGAAGAAGAAGAAGAAGAAGAAGAAGAAGAAGAAGAAGAAGAAGAAGAAGAAGAAGAAGAAGAAGAAGAAGAAGAAGAAAGAAGAAGAAGAAGAAGAAGAAGAAGAAGAGAAGAAGAAGAAGAAGAAGAAGAAGAAGAAGAAGAAGAAGAAGAAGAAGAAGAGAAGAGAAGAAGAAGAAGAAGAAGAAGAAGAAGAGAAGAAGAAGAAGAAGAAGAAGAAGAATGAAGAAGAAGAAGAAGAAGAAGAAGAAGAAGAAGAAGAAGAAGAAGAAGAAGAAGAAGAAGAAGAAGAATGCGAAGAAGAAGAAGAAGAAGAAGAAGAAGAAGAAGAAGAAGAAGAAGAAGAGAAGAAGAAGAAGAAAGCGAAGAAGAAGAAGAAGAAGAAGAAGAAGAAGAAGAAGAAGAAAGAGAAGCAAGAAGAAAAGAAAAGAAGAAGAAGAGAAGAAGAAGAGAAGAAGAAGAGAAAGCGAAGAAGAAGAAGAAGAAGAAAGAAAGAAGAAGAAGAAGAAGAAGAAGAAGAAGAAGATGCAAGAAGAAAGAAATGCGAAGAAGAAGAAGAAGAAAGAAGAAGAAGAAGAAGAAGATAAGAGAAGAAGGGAAGAAGAAGAAGAATGCAGAAGAAGAAGAAGAATGCGAAGAAGAAGAAGAAGAATGCGAAGAAGAAGAATGCGAAGAAGAAGAAGAAGAATGCGAAGAAGAATGCGAAGAAGAATGCGAAGAAGAAGAAGAAGAAGAAGAAGAAGAAGAAGAAGAAGAAGAAGAAGATTGCGAAGAAGAAGAAGAAGATTTGCGAAGAAGAAGAATGCGAAGAAGAAGAATTGCGAAGAATGCGAAGAAGAAGAATGCGAAGAAGAAGAAGAAGAAGAATGCGAAGAAGAAGAAGAAGAAGAAGAAGAATGCGAAGAAGAAGAATTGCGAAGAATTGCGAAGAATGCGAAGAAGAAGAAAGAAGAAGAAGAAGAACGAAGAATTGCGAAGAATTGCGAAGAATTGCGATAAGAATGCGAAGAAGATGAAGAAGAAGAAGAACGAAGAGGTGGGAATGGGGGGTTGGGGGATGAGGGTGGTGGTGGGGGGGATGATGACGAAGAAGAAGTATTGTCCCAAATGGTTAGAAAAACAAAGAATCCTTATTTAGAATGGTTATGAAAAAAGTTAAAAATCTTCATTCAGAATAGTTTATGAAAACACTAACAATCTTCATTCAGAATAGTTTATGAACACACCACCAATCCTTATTGAGAATGGTTATAAACACATTAGACAGTCAAAAAACCGACTCACTTTAAGAGAGAATGGTCCGAGGCTTGAATCTTGTCTTCTGACAACGACGAGACGTGATAATGACGACCGTTTCCTGCACACACAGGCAAACACACACCACAACACCACACACACACACACACACACACACACACACACACACACACACACACACACCACACACACACACACACACACACACACACACACACACACACACAACACAACACCACACACACACACACACACACACACACACACACCACACACACACACAACACACACACACACACACACACACACACAAACACACACACATAAACACACACACACACAAACACACACACAACAAACACACACACACACACACAACACCACATACACACACACACACACACACACACACACACACACACACACACACACACACCACACACACACAACACAAACACACACACAAACACACAACACACACACACACACACACAACACACACACACACACAACACACACAACACACACACAACACAAACACACACACACACAAACCACACACACAAACACACACACACACACACACACAAACACACACACACAACACACACAAAACGAACAACATCCTACACACACATACACACCAACACAATGACACACACACACAACACAACACACACACACACACACAACATCACACAACAT
>CM054149.1:41029748-41032248 GCA_028751875.1 Rapana venosa | reverse complement strand
CCCTCACCCCCTCCCCACCCCTTCCCACCCACACCCCACACCCCCCACACCCCTTACTCCACCCCCCCCCCCCCCACCCCCGCACTACGCCAACCTACCCAAACCTCCAGACGCTCCTGCTTGCCGCGAATGGCCCTGACCCAGTCCTCCACTCCAGGATGACTCCATGCCCACTGCAGGGCGCGGCCTGTGCGGGGAGTGCCCACTGAACTGTACAGCACCGGCGCCCTCCGTCTCCCTGTAGGGCCCGTTGTCTGCAGGAAGCAGCAGAAGACAGACAGATCATCATCATCCATCAGACAGCAGCAGCACAGCGCACAGCACAGCACGCAGCAGCAGCAGCGCAGCTATCACACATCAGCAGCATCAGCAGCATCATCATCATCACACATCATCACCACCATCATCATCACCACCATCACACACCACACCATCATCACACCACACACACACAACATCATCCCTTCACCACCACACACCACACACCACACCTTCACCACACCACCACACACCACCACCTCACAACACACCACCTACCACCCCCACCACACCACCACCACCCACTTCCACCACCACCACCACACCATCAACCACCACAACCACACCTTCACCACCACCTCACCACCAACCAACCACCACAACCACCACCCACCACCATCACCACCACCACCACACAACCACCACCACCACCACCACCACCACCACCACACCACTACCACCACCACCATACCACCACCATCATACACCCCACAACCACCATCACCACCATCACCACACCACCACCACCACCATCACCACCACCACCACCACCATCACCACCACCATCACCACCACCATCACCACCCACCACCCCCACCACCATCCTCCTCCTCCTCCTCCTGATGGTAACGTGACTCACCCAGCTTGCATTCGCTCAGGTCCAGAGTGTCTTCCTTGTCTCTGTTCATGTCGCAGATGGATTGCTTCCGGGAAGTATCGGACCTCTCTGACATCACCTGCAACAGCAGACCGCTCCACGCTGTACACTGCACACACTACTAGCAATCCACAATTTGTTGTTGTTGTTTTTTTTAAATATCGAGGATAATGGAATAAGCACTCATGTGCTTTTTTTTTAACATCCAGTCCCCGTGTGTATGCGGTTTCTGTAAATGTTGTCATCTGTTCCCACCGGCACACAAAGGCCTACTCTTTCGAAAAGCGGAACAGGATTTAACGTGTGCGCAAGATGTTCTGCATGCGTTCGCACACGGGGGCCTCGGTTTATAGTCTCCTCCGAAGGACTTTTGACATTCAGTTCGATTTTTTGTATCAAACTGGGAAGAAAGGGCGAGGCTGGGAATCGAACCCAGAACCTCACGGTTTACTTGTTGGCAGGCAAACGTCTTAACCATCCTGCCACCTTCCTTCCTGTCGGACGGCAAGGGGGGTGGTGGGGGGTGAGAGGGGGGAGGATGGGGGCAGCAGGATAGCCTAGCGGTTAGAAGCGTTGAGCTGAGCGAGCGATCTGATGACCCCGGGTTCCAGCCACTGCTAACACGCCGGTTCAGGAGGATTGTGTGTCTCCCTCGTGGACTCAGCTTTAGTATAGACTTCACTGCCGCCAAAGTCCTTGGCATGAGATCATACACCCAGGTCCCGTGTATACATGTAGGATCGCATGCGATGCAGAACATCGTTCCCACACGTTAAAAAACCCGATCCACAAAATTTTTCTTTGAGAACAGGACAATGGGGACGGGATAGCTCAGTGGACAGAGCACTCGCTTTCCCCCCAAGCTAAGGTTAAGCAGCATCGAGCGTGGTTACTACTTGGATGGGTGACCGTTTGCCTGCCTTGGCTTCAGTACAGTCCCCCAGTTCACCCAACTGTAAATGGGTACTTGCCCTCTTTAGGGTTAGAGAAGAAGCGAGGGAGAGGAGATGGGTGCCGCCCTCAATATACTGGCCCCTAGAGAAGCTTAGGTCTCTGACGCCTCGCTCCCCTACGACCACATAGGTTATGGGACACCTTTACCTTTTTTTACAGGAAAATAACAAACAAACAACACAAACACATGCACACACATACACAAACAATACATACACACACACTGCACACACACACTGTACACACACACTGTACACAAACACACTGTACACACACACACACACACACACTGTACACACACTGTACAAAACACACATACACACACATACACACACACACTGTACACACACACACACATACTGTACACACACTGTACACACACACACTGTACACGCACACACAGACACACACATACTGTACACACACACACACACACACTGTACAAACACACAGACACACACAGACACAGACACACAAACACACACACAGAACACAGACACACACACTGTACACACACACATACTGTACACACACACACACACACAGACACATACACACACATACACACTGTCTACACACACACTACACACACACACACACACACACACACACAGACACAACACAACACAC
>CM054149.1:41014748-41019748 GCA_028751875.1 Rapana venosa | reverse complement strand
AGCGGTAGGGCCCGCACACGTACGACTTGCCTCGCCTGAAGACTTGGAAATGGCTGATCTTGTGCTTGTGTCTGTAAGTAGGTAGGTTAGTTAGGTAGGCTGGGTAGGTTGGGTAGGTATGGGTAGGTAGGTAGGTGGGGTAGGTAGTGGTGGTGTATAGTATGGTAGTTAGGTATGGGTAGGTAGGGTAGGGGTAGGTAGGGTAGGTTGGGTAGGTAGGAAAGGTAGGGTAGTAGGTTGGTTGGTAGGTAGGGTAGGTTGGGTAGGTAGGTAGTAGGGTAGTGGGGTAGGTTGGGTAGGTGGTAGGTAGGTAGGTAGGGTAGGTTGGGTAGGTAGGTAGGTAGGGTAGGTAGGGTTGGTTGGGTAGGTAGGGTAGGTTGGGTAGGTAGGTAGGTAGGTAGGTAGGGTAGGTTGGATAGGTGGGTAGGTAGGGTAGGGTAGGTTAGGTAGGTGGGTAGGTAAGTAGATAGACACGTAGGTAGGTAGACACATAAGTAGATAGATAGATAGAAAGAAAGATGGATAGCTAGATAGATAAACAGATAGATAGAAAGAAAGATGGGTAGGTAGACAGATAGATAGATAGATAGACAGACAGATAGATAGATAGATAGACAGACAGGCAGACAGAAAGACAGACAGACATATAGATAGATAGATAGACAGACAGATAGATAGATAGATAAATAGATAGATAGATAGATAGATAGATAGATAGATAGATAGATAGATAGGTAGATAGACAGACAGATAGTCAAGGCAAGTCACTAATACTTTGATCATCCCATGAAGGGCAATTACAACACTGACAGGAATCGTAAGTTTGAAAAGACACAAGAAATCTACATTTCACATTTGTTTAAACAGTCCAGTATGACTTTAAATAAATCAGACACACACAACCACACAACACACACACACACACACACACACACAAAACACACACAACACACACACACACACACAACACACACATACATACATACATACTTACACACACCCGTACGCACACACACACATACTCATAGACACACACACAGACACATACAAACACATACAAACACACACCTAATAAACCCACACCCACACACCTACACACACAGACCTCACACACACACATATATCCACCCACAACCTACACCACCCCCTTCCCACACCAACTACTACACACACTATTATATACATATATATATATATATTATTTATATATAATATATATATATATTATATTATATATATATATATAAATATATATATATTAAATATATATATATATAATATCATATCACATCCTTCCCCCGCCCGCACATGCACAAACACTCACACACACATAACACAACACCCCCCCACCCTCCATCCCCACCCCCCTCCCCACCCCCTCACCCTCACCCCCCCCCCCCACCCCCCCACCCCCACACACACACACTCACCTGAAGGACAGCGAGAGGCTGCCGGGATCTGAACTGCCTCTCACCAGAAAGGCCCCCTCTGTGGGAACCCTCAACAGCAGCTGCTCCGCCTGGTAGCGGTTCATGTCGGGACGAAACCAGCTGTAACACGCAGAATACGGGATAGCCTAGTGGTTAGAACATTGCGCTGGCAATCTGACGACCCGGGTTCGATTACCGTTCAAGGGAGATATCTTCCCCTGGAGTTAACATCAGTGCAGATTCCACTCTCTCCCCAAAAGTCCTTCGGATGAGACTATAAATCGAGGCCCCGTGTGTGAACGCACGCAGAACATCTTGTGCATACGTTAAATCCTGTTTCGCTTTTCGTAAGAGTAGGCCATTGTGTGCCGGTGGGAACAGATGACAAAATTTACGAAACCGCATACACACGGGGACTGGATATAAGAAAGCACATACGTGCTTATTCCATTATCCTCGATATAAAAGAATAATTTTTTTTTAATCTAAATTTTTAAAAAAATACACATCTTTCTCCTTGTAGGAAAAAAGAGATCATCACATAGGTATAGAACGAAACCAGCTGTTACAGCTGTTGCAGAGGCACTGGCTTCATAATACACATCTTTCTACTTTCAGGAAAGAAAGAGAACATCACATAGGGCCAAACCAACTGTAACACAGAGGCATTGGCTTCATAATACTAATCTTCCTACTTTCAAGAAGAAAGACACAATCATATAGGGCAGCTGTAACACGCAGAGGCATTGGCTTCTATAACAAACATATTGTTACTTCCATCGATAGATTTTATTTCCAGGGGTTACAGATAAATATTGACAAACATTTTTCATTGAGAATCTTTAGTTCCAAAGGTTACAGATATATGCTGACATACTGCTTTTTTCCATCAGGCTCTTGCCCTGAATACGGATTATCATTGAGGATTCTCCCTCTCTCTCTCTCTCTCTCCTCTCTCTCCTCTCTCTCTCTCTCTCTCTCTCTCTCTCTCTCTCTCTCTCTCTCTCTCTCTCTCTCTCTCTCTCTCTCTCTCTCTCTCTCTCTCTCTCTCTTACTCCCTCCACTCTCCCCTCTACATTCTCACCCTCTCCTCCCCACTTTCTCCCCCGTCTCTCCCCTCCCCCTTCTCACCCTCTCTCAATCCTCTCTCCTCTCTCCCTCTCACCTTCTCTCTTTCTCCCTCCACTCTCCCCACCACCCTTCTCACCCACCCTCTCCTCCCCACTCTCTCATACACCAACACACAAAGCTAGGAGCCCGAAAACACTCGTTGCGCACACGTTAAAACCTGCCCCGCCTTTCGGAAGGGTAGGCCATCGCGTGTCGGTGGGAACAGATGACAAAAGTTCCAAAACCGCATGCATGCGGGAGGCTAGATGTAGAATGAGACTATAAACCGAGGCCCCGTGTTCGAACACATGCAGAATATCTTGCGCACACGTTAAATCCTGTCCCGCTTTTCGGAAGAGTAGGCCATTGTGTGCGGGGTGGAAACAGATGACAAAATTGACAAAAGCGCATACACACGGGGACTGGATGTAAAAAAGCACATGAGTGCTTATTCCACTATCCTCGATATAAAAGAACAAATAAATAAATAAATAAAAATAAATAATACAGAAAAAAGAAGAAAAGAAGAGAAGAAAAGAAACAAGGCACGACCAGAAGGGGTCCCTTACTCCTCGTGGATGGGCTCGTGCGGCTTGCAGACTGGCTTGTCCAGGTACAGGTGGGTGTTCTCGTTGGAGATGTACAGGCGATGGTTCCGGAAGTACTTGACCAGCTCCGCCACGGTCAGGCGCCACACCTCGTTGCCGAACGTGTAGAACGTGCGCCCGTCCTCCTTCTTCGTCCTGACTCTCACGTGCTTGACGTCACCCTCCCAGCTGTGGACGACAGCAAAGATGATGATGATGGTGGTGATGATAGTGGTGGTGGTGGTGGTGGTGGTGGTGATGATGGTGGTGATGATGGTGGTGGTGGTGGTGGTGGTGGTAGTGGTGGTGGTGGTGGTGATGGTGATGGTGGTGATGATAGTGGTGGTGGTGGTGGTGATGGTGATGGTGGTGATGATGATGGTGATGGTGATGATGATGATGATAATGGTGATGATGATGATGACGACGATGGTGATGGTGATGATGATGGTGGTGGTGTTGATGATGGTGATGATGATGGTGATGATGATGATGACGGTGGCGATGATGATGATGGCGACGATGGTGATGATGATGATGATGATGATGATGATGATGATGATGACGGCGATGACGGTGATGATGGCGGAGGTGATGATGGTGATGATGATGGCGGCGGCGGTGATGGTGATGATGATGGTGACGATGATGATGATGACGACGAGGATGATGACGACGGCGATGATGGCGACGGCGACGGCGACGGCGATGATGATGATGATGATGATGATGATGATGATGATGATGATGGTAATGATGCTGATGATGCGCCTAGAAGGAGGGTGGCAAGGATGGTGAAGACACCTGCCTAACAAGCAGACCGTGAGTGTCTGGGTTCCATCCCCAGCTTTGTCCCTTCTTCCAAGTTTGGCCACCACAACCCCCACACCCCGAAAAAACAACAAAAAACAAAACAATAAACAAAGAACACCCCCCCCCCCAAACCAATCGAACGCAATGTCAAAGTCCTTCGGATGAGACTCTAAACCGCGGCCCCGTGTGCGAACACAGGCCAAACACCTTGCCGACACGTTAAAAAACCCGTTCCGCCTTTTGGAAGTGTAGGCCATTGTGTGCCGGTAGGAACGGATGACAAAAAAACAACAAAGAACCCGCACGCACACAGGTTTCATGTTTACACACCATCCCCGAAGTCAGAATACGGCTACCTAAATAGTGAGGGGAAAACGGTCGCATACGCAAAAGCCTCACTCACCATTGGTGAACCTCGGAGCTCTAGCCGAGGAACGAAGAAAAAACAACATGATGAAAAAGATAATGTAAAGCAGTGTGAAAAGTATAATCCTATAACACCGTACTGCCATCCTACAAACCAGAGACCATGGGTTACAATACCCAGATAGACAACCACACAAGTCTACCCTATAACAACGCAGCACGCATCAGCATCCACTATAGCGTTAAGAAATCCTGACATTCTGTAAAAAGACACAAAACATTCGTAGAGCGATCATGTCACATTTTTACACTACTGGGGCATTTTTTGGGGTTGGTTTTGCTTTTGATTTTTGCGCCAAATTGTTAGGTAAAAGGTTCAGGAAAAGGTGTCTCATAACCAATGTGGTCGTAGGGGACCTCAGCTTCTTCAGGGGCCAGCATATTGCGAGCGGCGCCAATCTCCTCTCCCTCGCTGCTTTACCTTCCCTGACCCTAAAGAGGGCAGGTACCCATTTTGGGGACGGGATAGCTCAGTCGTTGGAGCACTCGCTTTCCCCCAGACAAGGCTAAGCAGCATCAAGCGTGGTTACCGATTGGATGGGTGACCGATAGCGCCTTGACTGCAGTACTTAAAGTGATATAAATAAATAAATAAATACAGTCCCCCAGTTCACCTAGCCGAAAATGAGTACCT
>CM054149.1:40994748-40997248 GCA_028751875.1 Rapana venosa | reverse complement strand
GACAAAGAGAAAAGATGACTCAGACAGACAGACAGACAGACATATATATATATATATATATATATATATATATATATATATATAATATAATAGAGAGAGAGAGAAGAGAGAGAGAGAGAGAGAGAGAGAGAGAGAGTAGAGACGACAACAGACAGACAGGGACACAAAGAGAAACAGAGACTTAGACAGACAGAGACAGACAGAGGCAGACAGAGACAGAGAGACAGACAGAGACAGGCAGAGGGAGGGAGGTGGGCTGACGTGTTGTGGGAGGAGGAGATCCAGTAGTGGGTGAGGGGCTGGGTCATGTCCTGGTGCACGGTGTACACCTCGGGCCTGCACACGCTGTTCAGCGGGCAGAAGAGCAAGTCTTCGAACTGCACACAGGGGCACACCAACAAGCAAGGCCGGTCAGCACACACACAACACAGCACATCACCAGACAGCTTAACGAGCAGGCAAAACCACGCTTGAGATGAGAGCATGCCAGCCAGCCAGCCAGCCAGAGTGCGCATACACATACACACATATATGCTTGTGCACACATGCTCGAGCGCGCACACACATACTTACATACACACAGATATATATAGATATATATATATATGTATTAATAATACATATATATATATACATATATATATATACATATATATATGTTTATATATATATATATATATACAACACACCACACACACACACATACATACACACGCATGCACACACACATATCACCCCCTCATTTCCCCCCCACACACACATCAAACCTCCCCCCCACACACACACACACATCCCCCACCCCCCATCCCCCACACACGCACATCACCCCCCCTCCCCCTCACACACACATCACCCCCCTCCCCTCCACACGCACAACACGCCCCTCCACCCCCCCCCCCCCCCACACACACACATCACAACACACACACACATCACCACCATCACTACCCCTCCACCCCTCACACACACATACACATCACTACCACCACTACCCCACTCCCCCCTCACACACACACACACAACACACACATACACATCATCACCACCACTACCCCCCCCCCCTCACACACACACAACACACACATACACATCACCACCACCACTACCCCCTCCCCCCACACACACAACACACATACACATCACACCACCACTACCCCCCCTCCCCCCTCACACACACACATACACATCACCACTACCCCACCCCCCACCCTCACACACACACACACACACACACAGCACACACACACAACACACACTACACATCACCACCACCACTACCTCCCCCCTCACACACACAACACACATACACATCACCACCACCACTACCCCCCCCCCACACACACAACACACATACACATCACCACCACCACTACCCCCTCCCCCCTCACACACACACATACACATCACCATTACCCCACCCCCCACCCTCACACACACACACACACACGCACACACACACAACACACACATACACATCACCACCACCACTACCCCCCTCCCCCTCACACACACACATCACCACCACCACTACCCCTCCCCCCTCACACACACACACAGACACAGACACAGACACAGACACACACACACTCCTGACCTCGCTGACGTCGAGGACTGTGGTGAGGGAGGCCCCCCTGGCCTCTTGGCCCTCCAGGTACTGGTCCAGAATGGCCTGAGCATCCGCCTCCGTGCACCAGGTCTCCTGCACCACAGCGCCACAGTCAGGACCACAGGGGCAGCGGGGGGAGGGGACAGGACAGGCACAGGGGCCCCATAGCATTATGCGTTCTTTATTAAGGGAGCGAGGCGTCAGAGACCTCAGCTTCTCTAAAAAGGTAAAGGGGTACCATAGCCTGTGCGCTCTTAATTAAGGGAGCGAGGCGTCAGAGACCTCAGCTTCTCTAAAAAGGTAAAGGGGTACCATAGCCTTATGCGCTCTTAATTAAGGGAGCGAGGCGTCAGAGACCTCAGCTTCTCTTAAAAGGTAAAGGGGTACCATAGCCTTATGCGCTCTTAATTAAGGGAGCGAGGCGTCAGAGACCTCAGCTTCTCTAAAAAAGGCGAAGGGGTACCATAGCCTTATGCGCTCTTAATTAAGGGAGCGAGGCATCAGAGACCTCAGCTTCTCTAAAAAGGTAAAGGGGTCCCATAGCATTATGCGCTCTTAATTAAGGGAGCGAGGCGTCAGAGACCTCAGCTTCTCTAAAAAGGTAAAGGGGTACCATAGCCTATGCGCTCTTAATTAAGGGAGCGAGGCGTCAGAGACCTCAGCTTCTCTAAAAAAGGTAAAGGGGTACCATAGCCTATGCGCTCTTAATTAAGGGAGCGAGGCGTCAGAGACCTCAGCTTCTCTAAAAAAGGTAAAGGGGTACCATAGCCTATGCGCTCTTAATTAAGGGAGCGAGGCGTCAGAGACCTCAGCTTCTCTAAAAAGGTAAAGGGGTACCATAGCCTATGCGCTCTTAATTAAGGGAGCGAGGCGTCAGAGACCTCAGCTTCTCTA
>CM054149.1:40979748-40982248 GCA_028751875.1 Rapana venosa | reverse complement strand
CCTCCACCACCCCCACCTCCACCACCACCACAACCACCCCTAAACGGGTGCCTCGGTGATGGTTCGAAACCCCCCCACCCCCACACTCACCCCCATCTCCACTCACCACCACCACAATCACCACCACCACACCACCACACTCACCACCACCACCACACTCACCACCACCATCACACTCACCACAACCACCACCACACTCACCACCACCCACCACACTCACCACAACCACCACCACACTCACACACTCCCCACAACTACCACCACACTCTGTCTGCCTGTCTGTCTGCCTGTCTGTCTGCCTGCCTGTCTGCCTGTCTGCCTGTCTACCTGTCTGTCTGCCTGTCTGTCTGTCTGCCTGTCTGCCTGTCTGCCTGTCTGCCTGCCTGCCTGTCTGCCTGTCTGTCTGCCTGTCTGTCTGCCTGCCCGCCTGCCTGCTGCCTGCCTGTCTGTCTGCCTGCCCACCTGTTGCCTGCCTGTCTGTCTGCCTGCCTGCATGTCTGTCTCTCTGTTGCCTGTTGCCCGTCTGCCTGTCGCCTGTCTGCCTGTCTGTCTGTCTGTCTGTCTGCCTGCCTGCCCGTCTGTCTGCCTGCCTACCTGTCTGCCTGTCTGCCTGTCTGTCTGCCTGCCCACTGTCTGCCTGTCTGTCTGTCTGTCTGCCCGTCTGTTTGTCTGCCTGCCCGCCTGCCCTGCCTGTTTGTATGTCTGCCTGTCTGTCTTTCTGTCTGTCTGCCTGTCTGCTTGTCTGTCTGTCTGCCTGTCTGTCTGTCTGTCTGTCTGTCTGTCTGCCTGTCTGCCTGTCTGTCTGCCTGTCTGCCTGCCTGCCTGTCTGTCTTCCTGCCTGCTTGGCTGTCTGTCTGCCTGTCTGTCTGTCTGCCTGCCTGTCTGCCTGCCCGCCTGTCTGTCTGTCTGCCTGCCTGCCTGCCTGCCTGTCTGTCTGCCTGCCTACCTGTCTGCCTGTCTGTCTGTCTGTCTGCATGTCTGTTTGTCTGTCTGTCTGCCTGCCTGCCTGTTTGTATGTCTGCCTGTCTGTCTTTCTGTCTGCCTGCCTGCCTGTCTGCTTGTCTGTCTGCCTGCCTGTCTGCCTGCCTGCCTGCCTGCCTGCCTGTCTGTCTGCCTGCCTGCCTGCCTGCCTGTCTGACTGTCTGTCTCTCTGCCTGTCTGTCTGTCTGTCTGTCTGCCTGCCTGTCTGTCTGTCTGTCTGTCTGCCTGCCTGCCTGCCTGCCTGCCTGCCTGTCTGACTGTCTGTCTCTCTGCCTGTCTGTCTGTCTCTCTGCCTGTCTGCCTGTCTGTCTGCCTGTCTGTCTGTCTCACGGACCTCTGTCGCTGCATCTGGTAGGTGTGGCTCCTTCCTTCCTCCACCAGGTAGGTCAGCCCCGCCAACATCTTGTGGAAATCCTCCTGCGTGCGCGCTGCTCACACACACACACACACACACAACACACACACAATACACACACAACACACACACACGACACACCACACACACAACACACACACAACCACACACAACACCCCCACACACACACCAAAACCCAAAACACACACACACCACACACACACAACACCACACACAACACACACAACACACGTACACAACCCCACACACACATACACACAACACACAACACACACACACACACACAACCACACACAAAAACACACACAACACCGTACACAATACACACACCACACATACACACAACACACAACACACACATCAACACACACACAACACACACACACCACACACACACAACACACACACACACACACAACACACACACACACACAACAAACCCCACCCAAACACACACAACACACACACAACACAACACACAACACACCACACACACACATACCACAACACAACACACACATCACACACAAACAAAACACCACACACCACACACACAACACACGCACCACACAAAACAACACACACACACAAACACACACACCCACACACACACACCACAAAACACACACACACACACACACACACACACACACACACACACACACAACACACACAACACACACACACAACACACACACACACACACACACAACACCAACACACCAACACACACAACACACCCCACAACACAACACACAACAACACCAATAACACACGCACAAACACACACAACACACACACAACACAACACCACCACAACACACACACAACACACACACAACACACACACACAACACACACACAACCACACACAAAAACACACACACCACACAACACACCACACAAACACACACACCACAACACACACACACATACACACACACACACATAACACCCCACACACACACACACACAACACCAACACACACAATACACACACAACACACACACAACACACACAACACACACACAACAAACACACACACACACACACACACACACACACACACACAACACCCACACACACACACAAACACACCCCCCACACACACATAACACCACACACCACACACACCACAATAC
>CM054149.1:40964748-40974748 GCA_028751875.1 Rapana venosa | reverse complement strand
TTGTCGACAGGCACGAAATGGCACACTCTTCCGAAAGGTTTATTTATATATTTATTCATTTATTTATTTATTTATTTATTTATTTATTTATTTATTTATTTATTTATCTATCTATTTATTTATTTATTTATTTATACCACTTTAAGTCACGGCAGATTTCGCTGCGTGAAATTCGGGCTGCTCTCCCCGGGGAGAGCGCGTCGCCACAAGAGCAGCGCCACCCTTTTTTTTTCTTTTTCCTTGTCTGCAACTGTATTTGTTTCCCTATCAGAGTGGCTTTTTTCTACATAATTTTGCCAGGGACAACTCTCTTGTTGCCGTGGGTTCTTTTACGTGCGTTAAATAATTATGTTTAACACACGGGACCTCGGTTTATCGTCTCATCCGAAAGACTAGCGCCCAGACCACCACTCATGGTCTAATGGATGGAGGGAAAGTTTCGGGTCCAAAAGGGATTCGAACCACCGCACACTTCCGACGCGGACTTGTCGCTTTCTAGACAGGCGCGTTACCTCTAGACCACTGATCCGCGAGTTTTAACGTGCCCGCGAGCGTTTGTACACAGGACCTGGGTTTCTAGTCTCATGGAAGAAGTTTCGGTGAAGAGGAGTCAGTAAAAGGTAAAAGGTAAAGGAGTCCCATAACCTATAAGGTCGTAGGGGAGCGAGGCATCAGAGACCTCACTTCTCTAGGGCCAGCATATTGAGGGCGGCGCCCATCTCCTCTCCCTCTGCTGCTTTACCTTCCCTGAACCTAAAGAGGGCAGGTACCCATTTACAGCTGGGTGAACTGGGGGAACTGTACTGAAGCCAAGGCGCGCAAACGGTCACCCATCCGAGTGGTAACCACGCTCGACGCTGCTTAACTTGGCTGGGGGAAAGCAAGTGTTCCGACCACTGAGCTATCCCGTCCCGTCAGTACTGATGTTAATTAACTCCAGGGGGACAATTATCTTCTTCGAACAAGTGTCTTGGTGGTGACTGGAACCCGTACCGCCAGATCGCCAGCGTTAAGCTTCTAACCACTGAGCTATCCTGACCCCCCAGACTCCTTGTCGTAAGTAGCTATTAGAGAAGACTCAGCCTTACTTTATGGCCTTCTACAAGATAATGTCTCTTAGTCATATCTTTAACTATGCTGTATAAATGACGTCAAGAGTCTTGGAAGTCCAAGTACACTCCCAAAATGTAGTATGCTCTTTCTTTTCGCTCTGTATCTGGCGAACATTGTTTGTGTATTGTCATATTTCTAATGCGTTATCATGTAAAGAATCTTATAGATAAGAAAAGGCAATCTGTTAGTATACTTTCCTCCGTATATCGGAAATTGTTGATATTGCTAGGATTCTTTGTTGGTCTGCTACTATTATTATTATTATTATTATTATTATTATTATTATTATTGTTATTATTATTATTATTATTATTATTAAAGGTGTTTTTTTTAAACATTTTGATTGTTTTATTCGTTTTGTTCGTTTTTATCTAATTTCAACTCTTGCACGTTAAAGATAGACAGACAGACAGACAGAGACGAAAGAAAGCAAGATGATAGATAGAGAGATAGAGATAGATGATATAGATAGATAGAGAGTTAGAATTAGAAGTTAGAATAGTAGAGTTTTTGTTGAAGTCTAATATCACCAAAAGCTAACAATCTTTAAACGAAATAAACAAAGCCAAAAAAACCCCCAAAAAACCCCAACCAAATAAAAAACAAAACAAGAATCCCTAACACACACTCATATACACACAAATATTCACTCACACATACACACACATACACACACAAATACTCACACACACACACACACACACAACAACAACAACAACAACAACAACAAAATTACAACCAACAACAAAAATCAAACCAGCAAATCCAAAAACCCATGTTCAGTGGGAAATAAAATAAGCACGTAATTCCAAAGCACAGTTAAAAAAAAAAAAAAAGGAGAGGGGAGGAAAAAAAGAAAAAAAGAAAAAAAGTAAAAAGCAACAACAAAAACCAAACCAGGAAAAAGATATGTGAAACAAAGACTATTGAAAACCGACCCGGAAATATCTCAAATCCACAACACAGTACAGCCGTTTTTGTTGTTGTGCTTCTATGATAGTGTTGAACATTATTGTATTGTGTGCTCTACAGAAGACAGCTTGTTGAAACCATTCACCCTTTAAAAAGGGGATTTTTAACCATCCTCCCCCCACCTCCCCCAAAAAAACCCCACCACAACCCCAACCCAGAACCAAATGCAGGAAAGGCATTCATAAAGTGAAAAACTTCTGAAATCATAAAACAAGTTTCAAATATGACCATGCTGCTACCACCACCACCCCCCACCACCCTCCTCCACCACCACCCACCACCACCACCACCACCACCACCACCACACTACTACTACTACTACTACTATACTACTACTACTACTACTACTACTTCTACCACAAACACTACAACCATTACTGCCACCACCATCACTACCACCACACACCAACTACAAAAAACAACCTAAACTACTAACTACACTACTTCTACACAACACACTCACCTACTGCCACACCATCATACCACCCACCACCACTACAAAAACAACTAAATACTACTACTAAACAAATACTACTACTACTACTACTACTACTACTAACTACTACTATACTACTACTACTTAATTCTATACTTCTTCTTCTTCTTCTTCTACCACTAGTACAAACACACACAACAACGACAACGATAACAATCAACAACAACACTTCTCTATCTACTATTTCTAAGATATATCACAGACACTGCGTCAGGAAGGACAGGAAAGAAGGGCAAACGAAGGAAGGGCATGGAGGAGGGCATAGAAGCAGAGAGGGCATGAAGGAAGGCCATAGGGATAGGAAGGGCATGAAGGAAGGGCATGAAGAAGGGCAGGAAAGAAGAAAGAAGAAGGCCCTGGAGAAAAGACATGAAAGCCAGGAAGGGCGGCAGGGAAGCCAGGAAGAACCAAGGTAAGAACCCATAGAAGGGCCAGAAAGGAAGAAAGGCAAGAAGGGCAAAAGGGTAACAAATAAGGCCACTAAAAAAGGATAAGGGCAAGGCAGGGACAGAACGGGTCAGAAGGGCCAAGAAGGGTACAGAAAAGGAAACAAACAAGAAAAGGGCCTAATAACGGCAGGAAGGCAAGGCAGAAGGACCAAGGAAGACCCATAAGGAAGGGCAGAAAAGGCAAGAAAGGCAAAGAAGGCAAAAAGGACAAGGAGAGCTAAGGAAGGGCATGGAAACGGAGCATAGAAGCCAGGAGGGCAAGGAAGGCAAGGAAGGGCAAAAAGAAAAACAAGAAGGGCATGGAAGAGACAGAAGGAAGGGCATGAAGGAAGGGCATGAAGGAAGGGCAATGGAATGGAAGGGCATGAAGGAAGGGCAGAAGAAGGGCAGGAAGGAAGGGCAGGAAGGAAGGGCAGAAGAAGGGCAGAAGGAAGGGCAGGAAGAAGGGCGTGAAGAAGCAGGAAGGCAAGGGCGTGAAGGTAAGGCAGGCAGGAAGGCCCAGGCAAGGGCCACGTGAAGGAGGCCAGTGAAGGAAGGCCGCCCGGGAGGAAGGGCTCTGAAGGCGCCGGCAGGTCAAGGAGGGCACGAATGAGAAGAGGCAGAGAAGGAGGTGACGGAAGGAAGAGGCAGGAAGAAGGGCAGAGAAGGAGAGGCAAGAAGGAAGGAGAGAGAGAGAGAGGAGAAGGAAGGAGGAGGTGAAGACGGATGAAGGAAGAGGTGAAGGAGGGTGAGGTGGGCGTGAGGAAGGGGTGATGAAGGGCATGAGGAAGGGCATGAAGGAAGGCAGGAAGGAAGGGGCAGGAAGGAAGGTGCATGGAAGAGGAGTGAAGGGTAGTGGCAGGAAGTGTGAAGTGAAGGTGGAAGGAAGGGCACTGAAGGGTAGGGGCAGGGTAGCGTGTAGGAGAGTGCGGAAGTGTTGTCATGTGTGGTGTGGCTTGTGAAGTGTGCAGGGTGTGGGTCTGTGAGTGGCAGGTAGAGGGTGAAGGAGGCAGTGAGTGAGGGAGGAAGGGAAGGTGAAGAGATGTGTGGGGTGGGGGGTGGGTGTGTGGGGTGGTGGGGGTGGGGGGTGGGGGGTGGGGGGGGGTGGGGGGTGGGGGTGGGGGGGTGTGGGTGTAGTGTGTGTGTGGGGGGGGTTATGTGTGTGTGTGGTGTGGAGGGGGGTGTAGGTGTGTGGTGTGGTGTGGTGTGTGTGGGGTGTGGGTGTGTGGTGTGTGTGTGTGGGGGTGTAGTGTTGTGGTGGCAGGTGTGGTGATGTGTGTGTGTGTGGTGTGGTGTGTGGTGTGTGGGTGGGTGTGGTTTTGTGTGTGGTGTGGTGTGTGTGTGTGTGGTGTGTGGTGTGTGGTGTGTGGGGGTGGGGGTGGGGGTGGTGGGGGGGGGTAGGGGGGGGGGGTGTGGGGTGTAGTGTGTTGTGTGGGGGGTTAGTGTGGTGTTGGTGTGTGGGGGTGTGGGTTTGGTGCGTTGTGTGTGGTGTGTGTGTGTGTGGTGTGGTGTTTTGTGTGTGTGTGTGTGTGGTGTAGTGTGGTGTGTGGTGTTGGGGTGTGTGTGGTGTGTGTGGTTTGTGTGTGTGGTGGTGTTGGTGTTTTGTGGGTTGGTTGGGGGTGTTGTGTGTGTGTGTGTTTGTTTTGGGGGTGTGTGTGTGTGTGTGTGTGTGTGTGGTGTGTGTAGTGTGGTGTGGTGTGTTTGTGTGTGGTGTGTGTGTGTGTGTGTGTGTGGTGTGTTTGGTGTGTGTGTGTGTGTGTGTGTGTTGTGGTGTGTGTGGTGTGTGTGTGTGGCGTATGGTGTGTGTGTGTGGTGTGTGTTTGTGTGTGTTCAAATTCATTTAACGTTTTTTCAGGTCCACTGATGGAAGACAGTAAGACAGAAGGAAAGAAAGATAAATACCGATGTATATGTGGGGGTGAGGGTGGGGGCTGGGGGTAGGTGGGAGGGGTAGGTCTGTGGGTATGTGTGTGTATATACATATACATACATACATACATACATACATACATAATATATATATATATATATATATATATATATATATATATATATAAGAGAGAGAGAGAGAGAGAGAAGAGAGTGTGTGTATATATATATGTATGTATGTATGTATGTACGTGTATATATATATATATATATATATATATATATATATATATATATATATATATATATATATATATATATATATATATATATATATTATGTATATATATGTATGTATGTGTGAGAGCGTGCGTGCGTGTGAGCGTGCGCACGAGTATGTCTGTGTATGACCACTACAGGTCCATTGCATGTCCGCCAAACCAGACATATTTACTTCCTGCATACTGATATATATTTTTTTAAAAACCTGCAGAAAATACCACGAAACCTTCATAAGACAGTCACACCAATGCTTTGCTCTGCTCTGTATATTACACATTTATCTGTACAGATAATTCCTCTGGATATAAGATAATTCCTTTACGCTGTCTCTAAACCTCATTGAGTTTGTTCTGTAACTGTACTATTGTCCTTACTTGTTGAAGGATGTCAGTGAGCTACACTTTTCCCTTCCCATTGTTTTGCTCACGATGGTTTTGCGATGTAATTTGTGTACTGTTATCTGTCTTCATGAACTATGCACTAAAATCAGTGGACGGGGTGTTAACATTCCAGCCTTGATCAAACTGATGCCGCTTGTGATATTATACTCTCATCAGCACTTGACCAGACTGATAGGTAACCTGCATGACGAAATACCACCACGTACTGTGCTGTGTTGGAATTCTCCACTCTTTTTTATTTTTTCGTTACAGGGCAAGCACAGAACACTTGTATACATGTAGTTCCGCGAAAGAGCGACATGATAACAACGCAGCTTTCTGATTGGTTCAAAACCCCACGACACTTTCCTCTTAGGCTGAAGAGTGTTTCCGGACCAATGTTTCTCTCTCTTCCTGTTTGAGGGGAATAACATTCAGTCTTGGCTGAGAGTCATCAGTACGATACGTGTACTCTTCCGCGTTTTACAACTGCCACACAGAGCCGCTGCATCAACTAGTCTGCTGTGTTGGTTTTTTTCCTACTTGGTATGTTTCAAGTGGTGTCGACAACTTCTCCCAGCCATGTGGGGCAAATATCCTGGTTTATCGAAATGCTCCACAGAAAAGAAAAAAACCCACCACATTGTCTAGAAGTGGAAGAAAACCAACTGAAAAAGAGAGCTAGAGGAAGGAGTGAAGTAGAGTTTGCTAAGGCTGAAGGGTCAGGGTAAGCGTGGTGGTAAGGCGTTATGTGGTAACACTTGTACAGGCTGGGGGCATGGGGACAGCCATGAATCATGGTGAAGCTGACAGTGGTGGGGATCAGTTGTGCTTCATTAACAAGGCGTCACTGACTGAGACGAGGATGGATGAGTCAAGTTCTGATACTGGTTTTGATATTAGTGAAATAACATCAACAATAACAACAACAACGCCCTCCCCTCCCCCCAAACAAAACCACAAAACCACCCCCAAATACCCCAAGCTCACACAGTCAAATGACATGGATACCAAACAGCTAACTTACAAGGATTTGCTCACGATGCAAAGAAATAATTGTTTGTATACTTTCTATCTGTATACTTTCTATCAACAAAAAAGGGGGAAAAACGCAAACGGATTTCAGCTTTCCCTCCAACCTACCCTAGCCAATGGCACATTACTTAACCCTACACCTTGTTAACCAGATCAAACGCTTTACTGGGAGGGGGGAGGGTATAGCCTAGTGGTTAGAGCGTTGAGCTCGCTCGATCTGATGACACAGATTCAAACAATCACCCATTTGTGTGGGGTTTTTCCCATCTGGAGTTTGCAACAGTACCAGCTCCACTCCATGAAAAGTCCTTTGGATTACATGAACACACAGAGAACATCTTGCGTACACGTCAAAACCCGTTGCACACTTCAGTAGAGTAGGCTATTTCGTGTCAGTAGGAATGGAAAGCAACGTTTAAAACTAGGTTGTGTTTAGACATCATCCCGAAGTCGGAATGTGGCTACCGTTATGTAAACGGTCACATACACAAAATTTCATTATTGGTGAAGCTGAAGCTCTTAGGCGAGGAGTAACAAACATACAAAACAAACAAACCAAACAAAAAACAAACAAACAAACAAACCAACAAACAAACCAAACAAACAAAACAAAGAAACAAACCAAACCAACCAACAAAACAAAACAAACAAACAAACAAGCATACAAAGCAAAACAAAACAAACAAAACAAACAAACAAACCAAACAAACCAACAAACAAAACAAACAAAAAAAAACAAAACAAACAAACAAGCATACAAAACAAAACAAACAAACAAACAAAATATCTCTGTGCTCCACTACCTGCATAACAGCAATGTTTTAGTAAACAAAATCAAAGGTGCTGAGTATTTTTGGCATCTTCCATACCCACAACCATAATGGATGTATACTTCAGTGAGAAAGAAATAGTTTCGTTTGTTTAAAACGTGCAACGTTTGGAGCATATGTTCACACACAGGACCTCAGTGTCTGTGAAAATACCGCCCCCAAATAAAAACAATCTGCAGAACAATAGCTTTCAGTTTCCTGTTAAAAAAATGTTTTCTTAAAAACGCTCAATCTGATCTCCTATCTGTCCCTGTTGTTGGCTGTTTTCCTGAAAAATTAATTTTCTAATCAAGTCTGCCACAGTTGCACAGTTGGTCATCACGTCTTACAGGCAGACAACACGTTTTTCTCATCACGTCTTACAGGCAGACAACACGTTTTTCTCATCACGTCTTTAGGCAGACAACACGTTTTTCTCATCACGTCTTTAGGCAGACAACACGTTTTTCTCATCACGTCTTACAGGCAGACAACACGTTTTTCTCATCACGTCTTACAGGCAGACAACACGTTTTTCTCATCACGTCTCACAGGCAGACAACACGTTTTGGTCGTCACGTCTTACAGGCAGACAACACGTTTTGGTCGTCACGTTTTATACATTGCTTATAATTATAGATTATAACCTTGGTATTACTGTAACTGACCGACAGTATTTTTGGCCTTGAAGATGTGTTTCCTAGTATTATTTTCCTCTTTTTCTTTTACATCAGCAAAGATTGTAATCAATGAAAATTGTTGTTGTTGTTGTAGGTTTACATTTTGCAGCTCAGCAGCCGTCATGTTCATATTAATTTTCAGTGTTGAATGGAGCACACCATAAGCTACAAACTTGTTGTTGCTATGATTCCGAAATGCTGTTTGTTTTTGATGTTTCTTCTCATTTCTGAATAAAAACTCTTTAAACCATAACACTACATATGAAATCCATTCAAGCTGAACGTCTGAAGCAGAGTCGCTGTGTTTAAAGCTGCACTGAAATGTCTAGAAACATAAACAAACATTAAATGGAATTTGTTAAATTCAAGATCAATGGTTATTCTGGAAACAGTTATTATAATTGCCCTTCATGGGATGTTGTTAAAGTGTTTTTGACTTGACTTTGAAATTAAAAGTGTTTTTGACTTGACTTTGAAATTAAAAGTGTTTTTGACTTGACTTTGAAATTAAAACTGTTTTTGACTTGACTTTTAAATTAAAACTGTTTTTTGACTTGACTTTTAAATTAAAAGTGTTTATTACCAGACTATTACCGTGACGGCGAAAATCATCTAGTTTGACTTTTCATCCACCCAGTCTGCCATACCCAGATCTTCTCCTCTACCCTGGGTGTGATTTAGGATGGCAATAACAGAGGACTCACCTGTCACTTTCAAGGAGATCAGAAGACGATTTACTGATATCTGTCTCCCCTTGTAGGTGGAGAGAGACAGGGAGAAACAGAGAGAGAGAGAGAGAGAGACAGAGAGAGAGACAGAGACAGAGAGACAGAGAGAGATCCATGTCCATCGAGAACAATCTTGACCTCAATAGTGCTTCCTCCTCAATGCAAATGTTATCAGAGGCGTGGTCGTTTATCGATAGGAGCACAACACCACGTTTACCAAACATGTGCATGAGTACGTGCGCTAGCGCGCGCGCACACACACACTCACACACACACATACACAAATACATACATACATACAAACACACACACACACACATATATATATATATATATATATATATATATATATATATATATATATATATATATATATATATATATATATATATATATATATAATATATAATCTTTCTTTCCTTTTCCCTCCATCTCTCTTTACCTCCTCCCCTCACCCCCTCAAACCCCCCCTCTCTCTCTCCCTCCACCCCCTTTTCATCACCCACCCCCCCTTTTCCTTCCCCAACCCCCTCCAACCTCCATCCCCAAACCCCCAACCCCCCCCCCCCACCCCACCCCAACCCCCCCACCCCCCCCAACCCCCCCAACACCCCCAACCCCCACCCCACCCCACCCCACCACCCCCAATCCCTTTTTTCTGACCTACCTGTGATGTCGGGCCTGTCTTTGAGGGAGTGCACGCACTGCAGCAGGAAGAGGTCTGGCACCACCAGCAGGAGAATCTTCTCGGGCTTGCGCTTGAGGGAGAAGACGGTCACCACCACCCCCTTCTCCAGCCCCGCCACCGCCCCCGCCCCCTCCTCCCCCAGCTGCGAGGGGGGGAGGGCGTAGAGGGGGGAGGAGGAGTACAGGTTGACCGTGACGTGGGGACGCTGTGGCGAGGAAAGAGGAGGGGGGTTGGCAGGGAGCGGGGGCCGAGAGGCGGGGTACTCCGAAACCTGGGCGCGGGGCGGGGCCTCGTACGTCTTGGAGCCTGCCGGCGTCGTCGGGGTGGGACGGGGAGGTTGAGCGGAGGGTGGGGGCCGCGAGGGCAGGGAAGGAGGAGGAGGAGAGGGAGGAGGAGCCCCCCCCGGGGTGGGACGCGGCGGGGCGGTGTAGGAGGGGGGTGGGGGCTGCTCGGGGATGGGGCGGGGGTGGTGGTGGTGTCTTTGGGCGTGGGGCGGCGGGAGGGGGAGGGGTGCGGGGAC
>CM054149.1:40949748-40959748 GCA_028751875.1 Rapana venosa | reverse complement strand
CTCTGTAACTCTCCCTTTCTCCCTCTCTCTTTCTCCCTCTCTCTGCTCCCCTCCTCCCTGTCTCTGTAACTCTCTCTTTCTCCCTCTCTCTCTCTCCCCCTCTCTCTCCCCCTCTCTCTGTCCCCTCTCTCTGTGTTCCCTCTCTCTCTCTGTAACTCTCTCTCTCTCCCTCTCTCTCTGTGTAACCTTTTCCCCCCTCCCCCTCTCTCTCTCATTAAATATTATGGCTCTGAATAGACCTTATAATAATTATGAAAATCCCTGTACCACCACATACAAAATATCATTAATTGTATACACACACACACACACACACACACACACACACACACACACACACACACACACACACACACACACACACACACACACACACACACACACACACCTCTGTTCCGCTTTTCGGAAGAGAACGCCATTGTGTGCCGGTGGAAACAGACGACAAAATTGACAAAATCGCATACACACGGGGACTGGATGTAAAAAAGGCACATGAGTGCTTATTCCATTATCCTCGATATAAAAGAATAAATAAACTAAATAAAATAACACACACACACACACATACACACAGAGGACTGAAAAGTGTCGACAAAGGCAAGCAGCCAGTTTTTCCCCTTATCTTTCTCAGTAAGGACAGAGGAAACAAAGCAAAATAATAATTACGGCTAACGGCTTATAATTATCATGGCGTTTGCATAATGCCCAAACGGATAAGTACAGCGGGAGATGTTGGGGTAGATTAGGGTGAACTGGACAATTCAGAGTTTAATAACGACAACATCGATTTTGTAACGAAGCAAAGCAGATATTCTTCCTGGTGGTTTAAAAAAATTATTAGCGGAGCTAACTAAAAAAAAAAAATTCTGACGTTTTCATTTGTTCCGAACACCCCCCCCCCCCATCCTCTCATCCCCCCCAACAACCCCCACCCCACCCCCAACAACCCCCCTCCCCCCAAACCCAACAGCAACAACAACCCCCCCTCCCCCCACCACCACCACCCTCTCCCCCGAATAAAAAGGAAAAAACCACCTAAAACCAAGGATGCAATGAAAGGCGTATTTCTGCCAAATCTGTGGCTTTGGCTCACTCACTCTTTGTTTCTATCTGTGTCTGTCTGTCTGTCTGTCTGTCTGTCTGTCTGTCTGTCTTCTATGTCTGTCTGTCTGTGTGGATGAATGTTAAAAAAACAGTCTTGTGCTTATTCTATTACCCTCAGGAAATAAACTTTCATTATCGTTATCGTTATCGTTATTGTGATTGTGATCTCTCTCTCTCTCTCTCTCTCTCTCCTCTCTCTCTCTCTCTCTCTCTCTCTCTCTCTCTCTCTCTCTCTCCTCTCTCTCTCTCTCTCTCTCTCTCTCTCTCTCTCTCTCTCTCTCTCTCTCTCTCTCTCTCTCTCTCTCTCTCTCTCTCTCTCTCTCTCTCTCTCTCTCTCTCTCGGCTGAATGTTAAAAAAATTCTTGTTATTCTATTACCATCAGAAAATAAAATATCTCTCTGTCTGTCTGTCTACCTCTCTGACTCTCTCTCTCTGTCTGTCTGTTTGTCTCCCTCTCTGACTCTCGCTCTCTCTGTCTCTCTGTCTCCCTCTCTGACTCTGTCTGTCTGTCTGTCTCTCTGTCTCTCTGTCTGTCTGCCTCTCTGTCTGCATAGTGGTTGATCTGTGTGCGTATACACAGGAAAGGAAAGGAACAAAGAAACACTGGCAGGTGCTGTGCTGTGTTGTGCTGTGCTGTGCTGTGCTGTGTTGTGTTGTGCTGTGCTGTGCTGTGTTGTGCTGTGTTGTGCTGTGCTGTGCTGTGTTGTGCTGTACAACACAGCACAACACTGCTGTGCTGTGTTGTGCTGTGCTGTGCTGTGCTGTGCTGTGCTGTTCTGTGCTTTGCTGTGCTGTGATGTGTTGTGCTGTGCTGTTCTGTGTTGTGCTGTGCTGTGATGTGTTGTGCTGTGCTGTGCTGTGTTGTGCTGTGCTGTGATGTGTTGTGCTGTGCTGTGTTGTGTCGTGCTGTGCTGTTCTGTGTTGTGCTGTTCTGTGTTGTGCTGTGATGTGTTGTCCTGTGCTGTGTTGTGCTGTGTTGTGCTGTGCTGTGATGTGTTGTGCTGTACTGTGTTGTGTCGTGCTGTGCTGTTCTGTGTTGTGCTATTCTGTGTTGTGCTGTGATGTGTTGTCCTGTGCTGTGTTGTGCTGTGTTGTGCTGTGCTGTGTGTGTGCTGTGCTGTGCTGTTCTGTGTTGTGTTGTGTTGTGCTGTGTTGTGCTGTGCTGTGTTGTGCTGTGATGTGTAGTGCTGTGATGTGTAGTGCTGTGATGTGTTGTGCTGTGCTGTGTTGTGCTGTGCTGTGTTGTGCTTTGATGTGTTGTGCTGTGCTGTGCTGTGCTGTAAGTTGATCTGGGAGATTGTCAAAACATCCCAACCTGACTATATTTCCTAGCACCCAGACCACACCACTCGAGGTGTCATAGGGGGACGGGATAGCCTAGTGGTTAGAACATTCCGCTCGCAATCTGACGACCCGGGTTCGAATCCCGTTCAAGAGGATTTTTCCCCTGGAGTTAACATCATTGCAGACTCCACTCTCCCCAAAAGTCCTTCGGATGAGACTATAAACCGAAGCCCCGTGTGCGAACGCACGCACATCATCTTGCGCACACGTTAAATCCCGTTCCGCTTTTCGAAAGAGTAGGCCATTGTGTGCTGGTGGGAACAGATGAAAAATTTTACAAAACTGCATACACACGGAGTCTTGATGTAAAAAAAACCAACCACCACCAAGATGTGTGCTTATTCCGTTATCCTCAATATAAATGAATAAATAAATAAATAAACAAATAAATAAATAAATAGGTGAGGGGAAAAGTTCGGGCCCAAATGAGGATCGAACCCTGTGGCTTCTTCCTTTCTAGGTAAATGTGTTACATTTCTTTCTTTCTTTCTGTCTTTCTTTATCTCTTTATTCTTTTTTCTTTTATTTCGAGGATAATGGAATAAGAACTCATATGTTTTTTTTTTTTATTCATCCAGTCCTCGTGTGTAAACAGTTTGTCACTTTTGTCATCCATTCCCACTGGCACACACTGGCCTACTCTTCTGAAAAGCGGAACGGTTTTTAACGTGTGCGCAAGATGTTCTGCGTGCGTTCGCACAAGGGGCCTTGATTTATAGTCTCATCCGAAGAACATTTGAGGGGAAGTGTAGTCAGCACTGATGTTAACTCCAGAGGAAAAAAAATCCTCTTGGACGAGATTCGAACCCGGGTCAGCAGTAAGTGTGTTCCATCTAGGCAAACCACGTACCTGCCCTCCCTATCGGTGACTTGTTTCCCATTATCTCGCCGTATAACTTAGGCAGCCGAACTCCGACTTCACAAGATGTTATTCTCCTTTACAGGGCAGAGGAAGTGGTGGTGGCAAGAGCATGTCACAGCTGACCACAACCTTCTTTAGATCTTAGATACTGGAAATATTGGATACTTTGTGAGTGCTGTGTGTTTACAGATCTTAGATACTGGAAATATTGGATATTTTGTGAGTGCTGTGTGTTTACAGATCTTAGATACTGGAAATATTGGATACTTTGTGAGTGCTGTGTGTTTACAGATCTTAGATACTGGAAATATTGGATACTTTGTGAGTGCTGTGTGTTTACAGATCTTAGATACTGGAATTATTGGATACTTTGTGAGTGCTGTGTGTTTACAGATCTTAGATACTGGAAATATTGGATACTTTGTGAGTGCTGTGTGTTTACAGATCTTAGATACTGGAATTATTGGATACTACGTGAGTGCTGTGTGTTTACAGATCTTAGATACTGGAAATATTGGATATTTTGCGAGTGCTGTGTGTTTACAGATCTTAGATACTGGAGATATTGGATACTTTGTGAGTGCTGTGTGTTTACAGATCTTAGATACTGGAAATATTGGATACTTTGTGAGTGCTGTGTGTTTACAGATCTTAGATACTGGAATTATTGGATACTACGTGAGTGCTGTGTGTTTACAGATCTTAGATATTGGAAATATTGGATGCTTTATGAGTGTTGTGTGATTGAAGATCTTAGATACTGGAAATCACAGACGTTTTGTGAGTGTTGTGTAATTGCGGATGTTAGATACTGGAAATATTGGATACTTTGTGAGTGCTGTGTGTTTACAGATCTTAGATCTTGGAAATATTGGATATTTTATGAGTGTTGTGTTTACATATCTTAGATACTAGAAACTATTGGATAGTTTGTGAGTGTCGTGTTGACAGATCCAAGATGTTTGGAATAATATTGGACATTTTGTGAGTGTTGTGTTTGTTTGAGTGATGTTTGCATGTTCCCGCTCCTCTCTTCTTGCTATATGCATGACTGTGTGTTTGTGTTTGTGTGTGTATGTATGTGTCTGTGTCTGTGACTGTATGTGTCTGTATATGTATATGTGTGTATGTATGTGTGACTCTGTGTGTATGTGTGTGTGCGAGAGAGAGATAGAGAGAGTGGGTGTGTGTGTGAGAGAGAGTGTATGTGTGTGTTTGAGTGTGTGTGTGTGTGTGTGTGTGTGTGTGTGTGTGTGTGTGTGTGTGTGTGTGTGTGTGTGTGTGTGTGTGTGTGTGTGAATGTGTATATGAATGAGTGTGTGCGGGCGGGCGTGCACGTGCGCGCGCGCGCGCGCGTGTGTGTGTGTTTATTATTTGTTTTTTATTCTTTTATTTTGAGGATAATGGAATAAGCACTCATGGGCTTTTTTCATCCAGTCCCCGTGTGTATGCAGTATGTATGCACTCCCCGTGTGTATGCAGACATTTTGTCATCCCTTCCCACTAGCACACGATGGCCTACTCTTCCGAAAAGCCGAACGGATTTTAACGTGTGCGCAAGATTTTCTGCGTGCGTTCGCACACAGGACCTCGGTTTATAGTCTCATCCGAAGAACTTTTGGGGAGAGTGGAGTCTGCACTGCAGAGGAAAATGTATGTGTGTGTGTGTGTGTGTGTGTGTGTGTGTGTGTGTGTGTGTGCGTGCGCGCGCGCTGTATGTTTAGCATTCAGTTTTCACACTACCATGCAACGTGAAGAGACAGGGTGACCTGTCCACTCAAGCTTCTTTAAGGCAAGCAGTGGGTCAGAAGAGAAGAAAGAACGGAGAAGCCCCCTGCTGGATGGCCAAAGCAGTTTCCAAGGAAAGAGATCCCGACCACACAAAGAAGCCAAACCCACGACAGAAACTCAGCGAGGAGATACAGAGAAAGAGCATCTTCCAATCAAAACAACAACAAAAGCAGATGGAGAAAAAGACTGGAAGGAGAGAGAGAGAGAGCTGGATAGCTGAAGATATTTTTAAGATGAAAAAAAGCAAAACAATAGTTATAACAACAATCACAACCACCATAAGCCACAACAACTATAACCAAGCAGACGACAGAAACACCAGATAGATAGATAGATAGATAGATAGATAGATAGATAGATAGATAGACAGATAGATAGATGGATGTATGGTTGGATAGATAGATAGATAGATAGATAGATAGATAGGTAGACAGACAGACAGATAGATAGATAGATAGACAGACAGACAGATAGATAGATAGATAGATAGATATAGATAGATAGATAGACAGATAGATAGATATAGATAGATAGATAGATAGATAGATAGATAGATAGACAGATAGATAGATAGATAGACAGACAGACAGACAGATAGATAGATAGATAGATAGGTAGATAGATAGATAGATAGATAGATAGACAGACAGATAGATAGATAGATAGATAGATAGATAGATAGATAGACAGACAGACAGACAGATAGATAGATAGATTGACAGACAGACAGACAGATAGATAAATAGATAGATAGATAGACAGACAAACAGATAGACAGATAGATAGATAGATAGAGAGAGAGAGAGAGAGAGAGAGAGAGAGAGAGAGAGAGAGAGAGAGAGAGAGAGAGAGAGAGAGAGAGAGAGAGAGACTGGCGAATGGGGATGACATGATAAGAGTTATTCATTGTAAGTATTGTAAGCGGAAGCTGCACTCTTCGCTCAGCCAGTCAGTCAGTCAGTCAGTTAGTTACACCAAGGCCTGATAGCCAGGTCAGCACGCCCCTTACCTCCCCTATCATCACAGTCAAGTACTGTCTGTTTGGCGGGCCCTCAAAAATAACAAACACACACACACACACACATATACGGACGGATGGACAGAGCTAGAGAGACACAACAGAGAAACAGACAGACAGGCAGACAGACAGACATGATACAGACACATACACACACACAAACACACTAACTATCTCTCTCTCTCTCACACACACACACCACACACACAACAACAACAACAACAACAACAACAATACACACACACACACACACACACACACACACACACACACACACACACACACACACACACACACACACACACACACACACACACACACACACACACACACACAGATAGAAACAGAGAAACAAACAAGTATACGAATCACAAAATAAATAACAGAATAAAAAGAAATTCATGAACAAGAAAGAAAAGGAAAGCGCCTTGAAGAAGAAGAAGAAGAAGAAGAAGAAGAAGAAAGAAGAAGAAGAAGAAGAAGAAGAAGAAGAAGAAGAAGAAGGAGAAGAAGAAGAAGAAGAAGGAGAAGAAGAAGAAGAAGGAGAAGAAGAAGAAGAAGAAGAAGAAGAAGAAGAAGAAGAAGAAGGAGAAGAAGAAGAAGAAGAAGAAGAAGAAGAAGAGTATGAGGGAGAGGAGGGTGTGGAGAAGGTGAAGGACAACAAGAACAACAACAGCAGTAACAACCGCAGCAACAACAACACCACCACCAACAACAACAACATTCCATAAATGAAACAAACCCACACACAACAACTAAACAAAGGGCGTCAAGTTGAGTTATGCTGTGTTGAAATCTTCACACAGTAACTGAGGCCCTGTGCGGGTTGTTGTGTGGCAAGATCTCTTACCTAAGTGATTTAGCTTGGAGTCTCTTTTTCCCTGACAGCCGGATTCACGTTACCCTGTGAGGGCCACACTACACATTTAGCCCCTAAACCGAGGAAACGAGCTCCGAGTTCAAATCTCCGTCGCTTTGCAGCCCTAATTATTGTTATCTATTTTTATATTCGATTTGTTTTCAAGAATTTCGCTGTACATATTGCTCAAATAACAGCTGCAGTCACACCAGCAGGACCACAACCAGCCACAGCCTACTATCACGTAAATTAATGTGTCTGAAGTCCGACTGTTGGTCACAGACCATTTTGTAATGAAGACACACGTTTCGTTTTCTTTGCAATGCTGATACCCATCTTACCTGTAAGAATGCTGTGGTTGATAGTAGCTAATTTCTGTTGGCTGTTGATATCCATAATTACTGTAATCTAAACAACAATTTCAAGAGCAACGTTCGAGGACAAATCAAGAGCGGGAAGTCCTTCATTGAATTTTTCATGCCGTGTTTTTTATGGGGGAAAGCTGAACCTGGTGGAGCTCATCGCTCGCCAGGTACAGAATGCATGCTGGGTATGTTAGTGTTTCCGTAAGTCAACCGAACGATGACGTGATCTTCAACGTGCATATTTTGCTCTTCTGCATGCTACAGCTGCAGAATGCATGTTGTGGACATGAGTGTTTCCGTAACTCACCGACCTCTGACATTATCGTCACTATCGTGAATATTTGATCTTCTCTATCAAATATTCCGTTTACGCACGGAAGGAAGAGAGGCCCTAGCAGGCTTACCAGGCTGAGCGGGAAGACGACAACACAAACTCCCACCTCTACATCACCACACGCCGCTGCCGAGATTTGAACCCAAGACTTCCCCTGTCAGCATAAATAAACAACACCACCTTCTGCAAATTCTGTGCTAGGAATTCCCTCTTTTCTATCCTTCTCTTTGTTTCTACCTTGTTCCTTTCTTTTCTGCTACCTGCTTCTTGTCCATTCTCCTGCCTCCCCCCCCCCCCCCCCCCCAAGAAAGACTTAAAAGATTAAAAAAAAATCTCCCCCCTGCCAAAGTCGAATGTGCTGGGCCCTCCCGACTTGCCGGACACTAAAGGGCTAGCACAACGCAGTTTGCTCTTAAGATAGATAACAGTAGTTGCTGTCTCAGCGTTCGACGAAGAAGCCACAACTTTATGGAGTCAGGACTGTGTAGTACAGTCTTGTGCAGACAACCCTTCAGCCTGGAGAGGGCTGGACTTAGCCAGGCTCTTCCAGTCAAAGAGCTTCTGCAGACGACCAAAGACGGCTGTGAGCATTGGTTTAGATACCGCTGTCGTGTCTTTAAAAGGTAACAGTGTCCCATAACCTATGATTGTGGTTATAAAGGAGCGAGGTGTCAGAGACCTCAGCTTCTCTAGAGGCCAGTATATAGAGGGTGGCGCCCATCTCCTCTCCCTCACTGTTTTACCTCCCCTGACCCTAAAGTGGGCAGGTAACCCATTTACAGCTGGGTGAACTAGGGGGACTGTACTAATGAGACCAAGGCGCGCAATCGGTCACCTATCTATTTGGTAACCACGCTCAATGCTGATTTACCTTAGCGTGGGGAAAGCGAGTGCTCTGACCACTGAGCTATCCCGTCCCCATGTGTTGCCAAACTGTAAAGTGGATCAGAGGTCTTTAGGTAACTGGACTGTCCAGAAAGTGAGAAGTGTGAGTTTGATCCCAGTTTTAACCCAAACTAGCCCCCCACGACAGACAAGACGACACAACACAATATAACGTGACACAACACAACACAGCACAATACAACTTGACACAACACAGCACGACACAATACAACATACCATACCATAATACAGAACAGCCTACACATAAAAAGGCAATACAGCACATTGCAATAATTGTATACCACAATACAATGTGACAATACATATTAGCGTGTGTGTGTGAGTGTGAGTGTGAGTGTGTGTGTGTGTGTGTGTGGTCGCACAAGCGCGTGCGTGCGTGCGTACGCGTGAGTGTGTGTATGTATGTGTGCGTGTATGTATTGTTATTGGTGGTGGTGGTGGGGGAGATGGTGGTGGTGTGGCTTTGTTGTTGTTGGCGTTGTTGCTCTTTTTGTTATTGCTCTTCTTCTTCTTCTCCTCCTTCTCTTCCTCCTCCTCTTCCTCCTTCTTCTTCTTTAGTTTAACATATTTTTAAATGCTACACACGCACACGTGCGTGTATGTATTAGTGTGTGTAGGTGTGTGTAAGTGTGTGCGTGGTGGCGGGGGGAGGGACGTTACGTGCGTGCGTGTGTGTATGTGTGCGTGTGTGTATGTGTGCGTGTGCGTGTGCGTATGAGAGAGAGAGAGAGATCCCTATGTTTCTCTTTTGCAGAAAACGGTTTAAAACAGTAGTGGCAAATAACACTACGCTGAATACCCACATGTAGTCACAACAATTCTTCGGAACACTTTTTTTTGATCATGCACGTGCAGGTATCAAAAAGAGAAAGAAAGAAATCAAGCAAGAAAGAAAGCAAGAAAGCAAGAAAGAAATAAAGAAAGAACAGAGGAAAAAGCAACTACGCCCCCCCCCCACCCCCACCCCACCCCCAAAAAGGAAAGAAAAAAAACAGATTTAAAGAAGAAGAAAAAAAGAAAAAGTCAAGCAAGATAAAACACACACACAAAAAACAACAACAACAAAACGAGTGATAGAGGCAGAAAAGAGAGAGAGAGGAATACAAGAAGTAAAAAGATAATAAACAAAAACGAAGACAAAGAAAGAAAAGAAAGAAAGAAAGAAAGAAAGAAAGAAAGAAAAGCAAAGAGAACAGAAAGGCAAAAGAACAACAACAACAACAACAATCAGAAATCAGGAACAATGTGGCAACAAAGTTGCAATGGAATGGATAGAATACGCACTTTACCTCTTAAAAGAGAGAAAGAAATAGAGTGAGGAAGAAAGGAAGAAAGAAAGAAAGAAAGAAAAGAAAACAAAAGAAAAGAAAAGACAGAAAGAAAGAAAAAAAAAGAAAGAAAAAGAAAGAAAGAAAA
>CM054149.1:40927248-40929748 GCA_028751875.1 Rapana venosa | reverse complement strand
TTGTAAATTCTGTCATCTGTTCCCACCGGCACACAATGGCCTACTCTTACGAAAAGCGGAACAGGATTTAACGTGTGCGCAAGATGTTCTGCATGCGTTCGCACACGGGGCCTCGGTTTATAGTCTCATCCGAAGGACTAAGGAATGAAGAACGAAGGAAGGAATGAGTGTGTGTGTGTGTGTGTGTGTGTGTGTGTGTGTGTGTGTGTGTCTTCAATTTTACGTCTGTTCACTTAATGTGATATTAGACGATGGAGGCAGGGTTGCGGGGGGCGGGGGGAGGGGGGTGGATGGCAGCATAATGAGATAAGGGCTTTAAGAAGAAGAGATACGTGATGGTATGAATGCATATAAAAAGACTATCCAAACTATATGAACAGTACATTGCAAAAACATGGCAAAGAAATACAAAAATTAATAAAAACACAGAACAAGTGTGTGTGTGTGTGTGTGCGTGCGTGCGCGTGTGCGTGCGTGTGTGTGTGTGTGTGTGTTGTGTGTGTGTGTGTTGTGTGTGTGTGTGTGTGTGTGTGTGAGTGTGGGGTGTGTGTGTGTGTGTGTGTGTGTGTGTGTGTGTGTGGTGTGTGTGTGTAATGTGATAATGAAGAGGAGAAGAAGAAGGAGGAGAAGGAAAGGTAAAGGAGTCCCATAACCTATAAGGTCGTAGGGGAGCGAGGCGTCAGAGACCTCACTTCTCTAGGGCCAGCATATTGAGGGCGGCGCCCATCTCCTCTCCCTCGCTGCTTTACCTTCCCTGACCCTAAAGAGGGCAGGTACCCATTTACAGCTGGGTGAACTGGGGGAACTGTACTGAAGCCAAGGCGCTTAAACGGTCACCCATCCAACTGGTAACCACGCTCGACACTGCTTAACTTGGCTGGGGGAAAGCGAGTGCTCCGACCACTGAGCTATCCCGTCCCCTAAGGAGGAGAAGGAGAAGAGCAAAAACAATGCGACCAAAAAATGATGATGATAACAATATTTCTGAAGCACTTACATTTTTTTTCTAAGCTGTGGATGCTTTACAATCTTTAAAAAAATGAAAAAAAACAAAACACACACACACATCTCTCTCTCGCTGTCTCTGTCTCTCTGTCTCTCTCTGTCTCTCTCTCTCTCTCTCTCTCTCTCTCTCTCTCTCTCTCTCTCTATATATATATATATATATATATATATATATATATATTTACCCACAGCAGAAAATATGATAATATAAATGCGCGTGCATTTGTGCATATGCACGCACTTGTGTTTATGGCCTCACATGAATGAACGAATGAACGAACAAACACATTACTGAAGGAAGGAGGAAGAAATGAACGAACCAATGAATGAATGAACGAACAAATGAATGAATGAACGAATGAATGAATGAACGTACGATTGAATGAACGAACGAACGAATGAATGAATGTAGGAACAAAGGAACGAACGAATGAATGAATGAATGAATGATTGAATGAATGAATGAACGATTGAATGAACGAGCGAATGAATAAATGAAAAACATTGAATGAATGAATAAACGAACGATTGAATGAACGAACGATTGAATGAACGAACGAACGAATAAATGAATGAATGAACAATGATGAGAATCGTCAAAGCGATGCTATCTTCCAAACCTCCTTAAAGTACGATTATGAACAAAATCCACTCTCAAATTCACCCCCCCCCCCCCCCCCCCCCCATCAAGCATAATCAAATCATCGTATAAAAGGATTCTTTACGAACACTAATTTTCAGTAACAATAATAAAGAAATGATCATGATGACAATCATCTTCATCTGCAAAAGTGACAGACAGGTATTGATCAACACATTGTGATGTTGGTCATAAGCAGTGGGTTTTTTCTTTCTAATAATTTTTCATCAGTGCTGTTACCTCTGTTATACTGCTGCTGAATTTAATGTCATTGCTTTTTGTGATGGAATTTCTGTTACTGTCTGTTAATGTGTGTGTTTGTTGTGTGTGTATGTTGTGTGTGTGTGTTGTGTGTGTGGATTGTGTGTGTGTGTGTGGAGTGTGTGTAGTGTGTAGTGTGTGTAGTGTGTGTGTAGTGTGTGTAGAGTGTGTGAATGCGCGCGCACGCACGGGCACACATATAACCAAGAGTCCAAACGAACAATGACAAGGGTATCTTCAACAGTACCAGCAATAATAACAACAGCAGCACCAATAACAACAAAGACGATACTAACAAGTAACAACAGCAACAACAAGTAGCCAAGTACAACAGAAAACAAACTACGTACACACACACACTCACACAGACACACGCACGTACACACATACACTCACACCCACACACATGCACACACACTCTCACACAGACACACTCACACACACACACGCACACACACTCTCACACACACACACTCATACACTCACACACACACAAACACACAAACACACTCTCACACACACACACACACACACACACACACACACACACACACACACACACACACACTCACACACACACACACACGCTCATAC
>CM054149.1:40922248-40924748 GCA_028751875.1 Rapana venosa | reverse complement strand
ACACACACACACACACACACACACACACACACACACATATGGCTTGATGAGAAAAGAAAAAAGCTAATGCATTGCTTATTCAATGTACCACCCGGGAAAAAAATTGACTTGACTTGACTTGCCTTCACACACATACACACACACACCACACACACACACACACACTTCAAACAACACACACACACACACACACACACACACACACACACACACACACACACACACACACACACACACACACATACTGATCTATCTATACATATCAGCTTGCAACGGATCAGATAACAGGAAAGTTAAAAAAAACAACCATAAAACCCCCCAACAACCTGTGCGAATGTTAACGCCACCAAAAATCCCCGTCAACTTCAACGTCAAGAAAACACGAAGTTAATGACAGCTAAACCTGAACGTCAACGTTGGCTACCGTCAAGAAAACACGAACGTCAACGTCAAGAAAACACGAACGTCAACGTTAAGAAAACACGAACGTCAACGTCAAGAAAACACGAACGTCAACGTTAAGAAAACACGAACGTCAACGTTAAGAAAACACGAACGTCAACGTTAAGAAAACACGAACGTCAACGTTAAGAGAACACGAACGTCAACGTTAGGAAAACACGAACGTCAACGTCAAGAAAACACGAACGTCAACGTTAAGAGAACACGAACGTCAACGTTAAGAAAACACGAACGTCAACGTTCGTTAAGAAAACACGAACGTCAATGTTAAGAAAACACGAACGTCAATGTTAAGAAAACACGAACGTCAATGTTAAGAAAACACGAACGTCAACGTTAAGAAAACACGAACGTCAATGTTAAGAAAACACGAACGTCAAACGTAAAGAAAACACGGACGTCAATGTTAAGAAAACTCGAACGTCAATGTTAAGAAAACACGAAGGGCAACGTCAACAAAACACGAAGGGCAAGAAAACACGAAGGGCAGCGTCAACAAAACGCAAAAATGGAAAAAGTCTTGTCTCTGTCTTGTTTTGTATATGACCATGATTGTGACGAACATAAAGGAAGCGTTTTAAGGCCTGAATTGTTTATTCTGAACATTGGTGTTTGGGAAGCACTACCTGGTTGCTACAATGATTTAATTACGCTTCTTAGCAGCCAAACTGAACCAGTCAAATGATAATAATATTGTTCTGAGCATGCCATCAGCTAGTAAACTGCTTGCGACTGCTTTCAATATATGCATGCATTTTACTCAGGTTTTCTGAATAAAATGTTTACCAAAAAACCCCACACAAACAACTTGGATAGTCAACAGGTAAATAGTTTGCCCTTCCAAGAGAGTGCCTAAATATTTTAAAATATCTTCAGCAACACCAACGCTTTGTTGTTGGAAAAGGGAAGTGAAAAAGCCAGTATTGAAAATCCTGCTTTGCTAGCCATTGATATTGTATTATCTGGCTGCATACAGCCATGGCGCTCTACCAGCTCTCCTGATCATGCATGTCCTGTTTCCCCCTTTCTTTAGAAAAAAAAAAGAGAACGCACCTATTCAGTCAAAGGAGACTTTCTCTTCCGAGTGGTTAGGTCCATTGACCGTTGAATCTAAGGATGATGTGTTCAGAGCTACACAGCCAAGATGGTAGATATATTCTTTTCGAAACCAACAGTCTGTCTACCTTCTACCCTCCATAAAAAACAACATTTGTTGCGAACTCGATTCCTTTTGCTGAGGTTTTAACAGCAGTACTCCTTCTTGAACGTGTGCATACGATTATCTGGCCTGCACGTTAGCTTCCATTCGGTCGTTCTTTAAGTGTGGGCCATGGTGTCTTAGGGGACGGGATGGCTCAGTGGTCACAGCACTCGCTTTCCCCCAGCCAAGGTTCAGCAGCATCGAGCGTGGTTACCACTTGGATGGGTGACCGTTTGTACGCCTTAGCTTCAGTGCAGTCCTCCAGTTCACCCAGCTGTAAATGGGTACCTACCTCTTTAGGGTCAGGGAAGGTAAAGCAGCAAGAGAGAGGAGATGGGCGCCGCCCTCAATATGCTGGCCCCTAGAAAAGTTCTGATTACTCGCTCCCCATCACGTTATGGGTTATGGGTTATGGGACACCTTTACCTTTTTTTTTTTTTTATAACCATGGTGTGTCAGTAGGATTGATCCAGGAAATCAAACGCACAAGTATCTGCACGCTACACGGGGCTCTCTCCCCAAAGCAGCCCGCTACCCCACCACAGGGAGCTACCCCACTACAGGGAGCTACCCCACTACAGGGAGCTACCCCACAGCTACCCCACTACAGGGAGCTACCCCACAGCTACCCCACTACAGGGAGCTACCCCACAACTACCCCACCACAGGGAGCTACCCCACAGCTACCCCACCACAGGGAGCTACCCCACAGCTACCCCACCACAGGGAGCTACCCCACTACAGGGAGCTACCCCACCACAGGGAGCTACCCCACTACAGGGAGCTGCTACCCCACTACAGGGAGCTACCCCACAGCTACCCCACTACCCCACTACA
>CM054149.1:40864748-40917248 GCA_028751875.1 Rapana venosa | reverse complement strand
CCACACACACACACACCACACCCACACCCACACACACACACACACACACACACACACACCACACAGACACACACACACACACACACACACACACACACACACACACACACCAAACTATTCTACCTCGGTCTCAAATTCTAGAGTTATATTGTCAACGCGCGCAGAGTTGCTATTGGTTTAAATTACCAGATAGCCTGCTTCCATAAAATAATGAATTCTGTTCCTGAAAGATAGTTAACATCCAGATTTTTATTTTCGAAGTATCATAAACTTTCACACACACACACACACACACATACACACACCACACACACACACAAACACACACACACACACACACACACCATACAAAACAAGAAGAGAGAGAGAGAGAGAGAGAGAGAGGAGAAAGTAGAGAAGTTGAGAGAGAATGAAGAGAGAGTGATGAAGAGAGAGAGAAAGAGAACGAAAGAACAAGAGAGAGAGAGAAGAGAACGAGAGAGAGAGAGAGAGAGAGAGAGAGAGAGAGAGAGAGAGAAGAGAGGAGGAGAGAGAGAGTAGTTTAATGGAACAGAAGAATAGGAGCAATCGAGAGCAAGAAATGAAAAAATAACCGAAACTTAGATCGGAAGAAGAGGAGAGTCTAATGGACACGAATAATCAGGGCACTTGCAAGAAGCACACACAACTACACAAAACTTTCAGCGGAAGAAGAGACACAGAACACGACACTATCACGCGCGCTCACACACACAACAACCACACACGCACGCACGCGGCACACACACAACACACACACACACATCCGCACATTCTCAAAAGCCTTAGAAAACGCACCAGCACACACACACAACACACACACACATCACCTCTCTCAACACTAGGAACTCACCACACCCCAAACCACCACCACACACACACACACCACCACCACCACCACCACCACCATACCACCACCACAACACCACACACACACCCAACACTACACCACAACACACAACCCCACACATCACACCACACCACAACGCAACACAACACACACTTCACTTACCATTTCGAAATTTGTTTATACACCCTCGTCAAGAACTTGAACCACCCACCACCACCACCAAACCACACAACAACACGCGCGAGCTACTCCGTACACGCTCATAAACGCATGATCACACATCACAATAGAACCCACCCCCACCAAACAAATTTTCGTTAAGTCCGTCTCCTCAGTACCGATATATATATGTACTATGCATGCATGTATGTGTGTATGTGCGTGTGTGTGGATGTGTCTGTCTGTCTTAGTGTTAAGTGGCCCACAGACTATCACTACCACCAGCACTTTTTCCCCGTTTAGAAGGATATACTTCCTTGATAGCCTCAGCCAAACTTGTCAGTCCCACAGTCAGTCAGTCAGTCAGCCAGTCAGTCAGCCGGTTGGTTGGTTGGCAGTCGAGGCATTGTGTGACTGGCAGAGTGGCGGCACACACTAGGTGCACAACAAGCCCAACTCGCTAGGCTAGCAGGCCAAGACCCTAGGACTCCAACACAAGGTTTCGGGAGCCTAGCGTGGGTATTCTTCGAAGCTGTTGACTACGGTGTTGATAACGGTAGCCTACGGGAGAGGACCAAGAGAGAGAGAGAGAGAGAGAGAGAGAGAGAGAGAGAGAGAGCGAGAGCGAGAGAGAGAGAGAGACAATGACAATGACAATGACAATGACAAATTCTTTTATTTCGAGGATAATGAATAAGCACACATGTGCTTTTTTACATCCAGTCCCCGCCCGTTAGGGATACATCTTAATAATAATAACAATAATAATAATAATAAACGGAGAGAGAGAGAGAGAGAGAGAGAGAGAGAGAGAGAGAGAGAGAGAGAGAGAGAGAGAGAGAGAGAGAGAGAGAAAGAAATAAGAGATTTGAAATGTTAAAGGCTGGTGGTGTTTGTGTGTGTATTTCTAAGGCTAAGATTTGATGTGTTGTGGTTTGTGTAGTGGTGGTGTGTAGTGTGTGTAGTGGTGGTGGTGGTGTGGGTGTGTAGTGTGGGTGTGTGTGGGTGGGGTTGGTGGTGGTGGTGTGGGTGTGTGTGTGTGTGTGTGTGTGTGTGTGTGTGAGTTCGTGTGTGTGTGTGGGAGGGTGTGTGTGGGGGAGGGGGATTGGGGGTGCTTGTGTGGTGTGTGTGGTGGTGGTGGTGGTGGTTGGTGTATGTGTGTGTGTGTGTGTGTGTGTGTGTGTGTGTTGTGTGTGTGTGTGTGTGTGTGTGTGTATTAGTTCTTCAGTTTATCGTCCTTCCACCGAAAAAGTTATATCAGACGGTCAAGAGTGTATGTGTGTGTGTGTGTGTGTGTGTGTGTGTGTGTGTGTGTGTGTGTGTGTATGTGTGTGTTTGTGTGTGTTTTATTTTTTATGTCTTGTGTTGTTCGAGGATAAAGTGATGTAGTGTGCTTTGTGTGTGTTGTTGTGTTTTGTAATGTTTAATCTGTGCCCACGGTTAAAATGTTACTTTGAAAAGGTGAGCACTGTTGTGTGATTGTTGAGTTCGTGTGGTGGCCTCGTTATGTTATGTGTTGTGTGTGTGTTATTGTGTATCGTTTGTTGTGTGTGTGTGTGTGTGTGTGTGTGGTCGTTGTTGTGTGTGTGTGTGATGTGTGTGTGTGTGATGTGTGTGTGTGTGTGTGTGTGGTGTGTGTGTGTGTGTTGTGTGTGTGTGTGTGTGTGTGTGTAGTTCTGTGTGTGTGGTGTTGTGAATCGTGTGTGTGTTTTGTGTGTGTGTGTGTGTGTGTGTCGTGTGTGAGTTCGTGTGTGTGTGTGTGTGTGTGTGTGTGTGTGTGTGTGTGTGTGTAGTGGTCGTGTGTGTGTGTGGTGTGTGTGTGTGTGTGTGAGTTGTGTGTGTGGTGTGTGTGTGTGGTGTGTGTGAGTTGTGTGTGTGTGTGTGTGTGTGTTGTGAGTTCGTGTGTGTGTGGGGTGTGTGTGTGTGTGGTGTGTGTTGTGTGTGTGTGTGTGTGAGTTCGTGTGTGTGTGTGTGTGTTGTGTGTGTGTGAGTTCGTGTGTGTGTGTGTGTGTGTGTGTGTGTTGTGTGTGTGTGTGTGTGTGTTTGTGTGTGTGTGTTGTTTTGGTTCGTGTTGGTGTGTGTGTGTGTGTGTGAGTTCGTGTGTGTGTTGGTGTGTGTGTGTGTGTGTGTGTGAGTTCGTGTGTGTGTGTGTGTTGTGTGTGTGTGAGTTCGTGTGTGTGTGTGTGTGTGTGTGTGTTGTGTGTGTGTGTGTGTGTGTGTGTGAGTTCGTGTGTGTGTGTGTGTGTGTTGTGTGTTGTGTGTGTGTGTGTTGAGTTCGTGTTGTGTGTGTGGAGTGTGTGTGTTGTGTGTGTGAGTTCGTGTGTGTGTGTGTGTTTGTGTGTTGTGTGTGTGTTGGTGTGTGTTCTGTTGTTGTGGTTGTGTGTGTGTGTGTGTGTGTGTGTGTGTGTGTGTTTCGAGCGCGAACATGCGTGCCTGTTCACGTGTACATTTTTTTTCATTCTTTTATATCGAGGTACAATAGAATATAATTAGTGCTTTTTTACATAGTACAAGTTATGATCGGATTTGGAATTATATTTATTATGTGTAAATGATGATGTATGATGATGATGAGTGATGGTGGGTGTGTGGTGTGGGTGTGTGGTGTGTGGTGTTTGTGTGTGATGTGTGATGATGGTGGTGGTTGTGTGGTGTGGTGGGGGGGTGTGGTGTGTGGGGTGGTGATTTGTGGATGATGTGATGCGTGAGGTGATTAAAATTTGAGGGTGTGGTGGTGGTGGTGTGGATGAAGATGTGTTGTGTGGGGTGGGGTGGGGGGGGTGGGGGTGGGGGGGGGGTGGGGGGGGTGTGGGATGATGAGTGATGGGGGGTGGGGTGGTGGTGATGTGGTGGTGGTGTGGGGGTGGGGGTGGGGGGTGGTGGTGTGTGTGTGTGGTGGGGGGGGGGGGGGGGTGGTGGGATGAGTGGGTGGGGGGGGGGGGGGGGGGGGGTCTGAGTTGACTAACTGCTGACTTCAGAGAGTAGAGGCTAACGACTCGGGTGGTTGAGCGAGTTTTGGGAACTAGGACACGAAAGTGGCTTGTTTCAGCTGGCGAGTGGGGTAACACAGTGAAAGACACATGTTGATAGCAATTAAAAAATAAATGATGATGATGATGATGATGATGATGGGGGTGGTGGTGGTGGTGGTGGTGGTGGTGGTGGTGATGATGATGATGATGACGATGACGATGATGATGATGAGACACAGAGACACACAGACACAGAGACAGAGGCAGACAGACAGACAGACAGACAGCAAATGAAAAACAACGACAACAACAACGACACCACCACCACCACCACCACCACCACCACCAACAACAACAACGACAACAACAACGACAACAGAATCTACACTAGCTCCTTCATACCAACAAAAAGCGTGTGTGAAGAAGTGAAGTGTCACTGCAAGGCCTACAGTGTCGGGTTTGTGAGAAAAGAAGACAGAATGAATGATGTATGAAGACAAGACAAGAAAGTAGGAATGGGGGGTGGGGGTGGAGGGAGGTGGAGGGTGGGGAGGGGTTGGTGGGTGGTGGGGGGGGGGGGGGGGGGGGTTTAAGCTGTGAATTACATATTTTTAGCTATGAAGAAACTGAAGCTTTCGTACCACGAAGCCAAAAAACTAAAACTACATTTGGTTGGTTGGTTAGTTGGTTAGGTGGGTGGTTGGGTGGGGTGGTTGGTTGAGTGGGGGGGTGGGGTGGGTTGGTGGTTTGGTTTGGTTGGTGGGTGGGTGGGTGGTTGGTTGGTTGGTTGTTGGGTGGGTGGTGGTGGTGTGGTGGTGTTGGTTGGTGGTGGGTGGGTGGGTGGTGGATGTTGGTGTTGGTGGGTGATGGTGGGTGGATGGCTTGTTGGGTAGTTAATTGGTTGGCTGGTTGGTTGTGGTTGCTGGCTGGTTGGTTGGCTGTTGGGTAGTTAATTGGATAATTAGGTTGTTGGTGGTTGGTTTGGTTTGGTTATCTGGTTGGCTGGCTGGTTATGTGCTTTTTTTCTTTTAAAGGAAGCCTCCTGTTTTCTCATTAAATCTGCCCTCTCCTCCTCTCACTCTTGTGTGTGTGTGGGGTGTTGTTTGTGTGTGTGTGTGTGTGTGTATGTGTGTGTGTGTGTGTTAGAGAGACAGACAGACAGACAGGCAGGCAGACAGACAGACAAACAGACGAACACAAACATGTAGACACACGCAGAGAGAAAGATAGGCAGCTGAGACAGAGACAACATGAGCACGAGTGTAAGTATCATTATACTATGATCAAGGGGAAGAAGAAAACACAATGTAAAAAAACAAACAAAACCAAAACAACCCCAACGGCACACATAACATTCACCTTCTCTCTCTCTCTCTCTCTCTCTCTCTCTCTCTCTCTCTCTCATCTCTCTCTCTCTCTCTCTCTCTCTCTCTCCTCTCTCTCCTCCCTCCCCCCCCCCCCTCTCTCTCTCTCTCTCTCTCTCTCCTCTCTCTCTCTCTCTCTCTCTCTCTCTTTTATTGTGGTAGTTGTGGGTATACAATAACATTTTGGGTTTTTCGTGTTACTTATTTTTCTCACTAAAATACTAAGCAGTTTGGCAACCCCCCTTCATGTATGGGCCAATGGCCTTTTTGTGAATAAATCTTTCGAGTTCGAGTTCTCTTTCTGTCTGTCTGTCTGTCTGTCTGTCTGTCTGTCTCTGTTATTGTACAACATTGTCTCTTCTCTCTCCTTTGTGTGATCTGCGAATGTTTAATTTGGTGGTGAACAGGTTTATCTTTTGTTGATAAGAGCTTAGTGATCGTATACATGTTCTTCGTTTCTTTCTTTCTGTCCTTCTTTCTAACCTTCTGTCGTTTGTTCTTTCCTTTTTCTTTGTTTCTGCCTGTCTGTCTGCCTTTTTATCTTTCTTTCCTTTTCTTTCTTTGCAATGCTCCTTATTCTTCGTAGTTCTTTTTCTTATATTCCTCTTCTTCTTCTTTCTTCTTCTTTTCTTTCTCTTCTCTCTTCTCTTTTGTAGTATAGTAGTAGTATAGTAGTATAGTAGTAGTAGTATATAGTATAGTATATCAGTCATCAGTATTGTTATCATTATCGTCATCATCGGTGTTAATGTCGTCATCTTTATTTTCCTCTTAAGCGCCATCATCATCATCAGTAGTAGTAGTAGTTTTCTGTCTGTCTATTTCTCTGTCTATCTCTCTGTGCGTAATTATTTATCTATCTGCCTCTCTATCTGTCTATCTATCTGTCTCTGTCTGTCTGTCTATCTGTTTTGTCTGTCTGTCTTATGTCTTTGTCTCTCTTTCTGTCTTTTTGTTGTTGTTGGTCTGTTTCTGGCTGTCTGTCTGTCTCTGTATCTCTATCTATCTATCTCTGCATCTGTCTGTCTGTGTCTGTCTTTAACACACAATCATATTCGTGTGTCGGCCAGTGTTACCCCACGTTTCAATGTACGCACACATTTTGCTGCAATCTTTGTCATCTCTTTTTCAGGGCGTGTTTAGTTTGGCTTCAATGTCAGCTCAGCAGCAGTCTCGCTTGCTTGTTGGCATGTGTATTTGTCTGCGGGGTACGTTTTGCCGATTGAAAGGGAGATAAACATGAAAGGGAGATAGACGCGACGATGCATTATCTGGCGCTGACACGCGCAGACCTCGTCAACAGAAAATGGCAGAGCCAGTATCTTCGAGTGGTTTTTTATGCTTACGAAGCTGAGAAAAGTCACGCACATACGCACGCATGCACGCACGTATCCATTTATTTACGCACCCGCGCGCGCGCGCGCGTGCACACACACACACACACACACCACACACACACCACACACACACACACACACAAGAACGCATGCACATGCCCACCGCGCGCGCACGCATACACATACACACAAGTACGCAAGCACCCACGCACGCTAGCACGCACGCACTCACACACACACACACACACACACACAAGCACACACACACACACACCCCTCTCTCTCTCTCATCTCTCTCTCTCTCTCATCTCTCTTCTCTCTCTCTCTCTCTCTCTCTGTGTGTACCATTTGTACCATTTGACATTGTGTAGATGTTATCTTTATGACTTATTAAGTTTGGTTGTGTTATTTTTCTTGCTCTGTTGTTGTTCTTGTTGTTGTTGTTTGTCTGTTTTTTCTCTTTTTTATCTTCTTCTGTTGGTTTGGTTTTTCTTTCTCTTTTGTTTGTTTGTTTGTTTTGGTTAGGGTTTTTTTTGGGGGTGGGGGTGGGGGTGGGTATTTTAGGGTTTTCTTTATTTGCTTGCTTTGCGGAGGGGGGGGGGTGGTTGTTGGGGGGGGAGCTGTTTTGAAAGGGTTATTTCCCCTTGTTTTATTGTGAGACTGTAGAGACTGTATAAGCATTGGGTTATTATATTATTATTATTAAGATGTATCCCTAACGGGCGGGACTGGATGTAAAAAAGCACATATGTGCTTATTCATTATCCTCGAAATAAAGAATTTGTCATTTGTCATTGTCATGTCATTGTCATTGTCATTGTCTCTCTCTCTCTCTCTCTCTCTCTCTCTCTCTCTCTCTCTCTCTCTCACGCACACGCACACACACACACACACACACACACATGAACGGTTGACAAAATTTACAAAACTGCATACACACAGGGACTGGATGTAAAAAAAAAAGCAAATGAGTGCTTATTCCATTATTCGCGAAATAAAAGAATTAGATTTCCATAAATAGATAAAACACGATGCATCGTGGGAAGTCGAAAAATGGTAGAGTGAAAGAAAAAGACAGAAAGAAAGAAAGAAAGAAAGAAAGGAAGAAAGAAAGAAAGAAAGAAAGAAAGAAAGGGAAAACAGGAGCAGAAGAACGAAAGCTTTTATTTTCATTTCAGCCAGGGAGATAATTACTTTGAAATTCATTCAAGACTACACAAGTTCTTTCCCCTGAATAATCTGCGTTTGTTTACGATCTTGCAAAACATAACAAAATCGGATTTCTCTTCTTCTTCTTCTTCTTCTTTTTCTTCTTCTTTGCGCGCGCGCATGAGTGTGTGTGTGTGTGTGTGTGTGCGTGTGTGCGTGCATGCGTGCTTTGTGTGTGTGTGTGTGTGCGTGCACGTGCGTGCGTGCGTGCGCGCGCGCGCGCGCGCGCGCGCGTGTGTGTGTGTGTGTGTGTGGGTGCGTGCGTGCGTGCGTGCGTGTGTGCGCGTGTGTGTTTGTGTGTGTGCGTGTGTGTGTTTGTGTGTGTGTGTGTGTGTGATCCTTTCCTTGTTTTACAAGTCTTACATAGAGAGTGTTCTAAGTTTTGCTTTCATTTGTTGGTACAATAACCTTAGTGTTAAAAACAAGAATGGCCTGCAGAGAATTGTAAGAATCTGCTCAAAAATAATTGGAAAAGAACAAAGAGATCTCATGTCGTTCTGCAATCAGCAGCTTGTACGCAAAGCCACAGCCATTTTGGCTGATCCTTCTCATGCTTTGTTTCCAGAATTTCAAATGTTGCCTTCGGAACGCCGTTTTCAGTGTCCCATCAGCAAAACCAACAGAAAAAGAAATTCTTTTGTGCCAGTAAGCATTCGACTTCTGAATTCACAATGATGTTGACTACCTAGTTCTTACATTTCTCTGAATTATCTGCCTGATTGTCATTGTTACGAGTGTAGTCAATACATAATTGTGTGTGTGTGTGTGTGTGTGTGTGTGTGTGTGTGTGTGTGTGTGTGGGTGGGTGCGTGGGTGTGTGAAATAAGTCTGTGTTCTAGTCAACTGTCTTAAAACATTGAATTCATATATTGGTGTATGGTGTGGGTGTGCGTGGCACACACACGTACGTGCGTGTGTACGTGCTGCGTATATGCGTGCGTAAAAATAAGTTTTTATGTCTTCTAGTCAATGGGTTTAAAATTGTGTTCACAATTGATGTTTGTGCGCATGCACGCGTGTGTGTGGTGTGTGTGTGTGTGTGTGTGTGTGTGTGTGGTTGGTGACATTTTATTTGAAAACCAATATGAAATATAGCTTTTGTGTCTTTGATATATTTGATGAGTATCAATCTGCCTGTCAGTATTGTAATTGCCCTTCATGGGATGATTAAAGTGTTTTTGACTTGACTTGACTTGACTGTGTGTGATTTAATTGGATTAAATTTTAATTCAACTTGATCCTACAATTTATTCAGTTCACAAGTTGTGAATTCCAGGCTGTAGGCTGAGCACTCGTGTTTTCATTTCACCAGTCCCCTCAGGCACATAATGGCCTACTCTTCCCAACGGTGGAACAGGGTTAGTGGTTAGAGCATTGAGCTCGCGATCTGACGGCGTGTGTTCGAGCCACCGCTGAGACTTGTGCTCTGGTGTTGGCAAGGCACTGACTGCACTCCCCCCAAAGTCCTCCAGAGGAGACTACAGAAATTATTGACGTCCCGTGCAGGAACGCACACTGAACATCTTGCGCACACGTGAAGACCCGAAGAGTAGGCTGTTGCGTGCCGATAGAAAGGAATGACAACACACATACACACAGGATCACACACCAGGATCACACACAACACAACACACACAGATCACACACACACAAATCACACACACACAGGTCCAACACACAACAGGATCACACACAACACAGGATCACACACACACACACACACACACAGGATCACACACACAGGATCACACACATACACAGGATCACACACACACACACACACACACACAGGACCACACACACACACACACACACACAGACACACACACACACACACACACACAACACACACACACACACACACACACACACACACACACACACACACACACACACACACACACACACACACACACACACACACACATACAACTGCATACATACTAGTGTCATGTATAGACATCATCTTTGAAGTAAACACACACACACACACACACACACACACAACACACACACACACACACACACACACACACACACAACACACAACCCAAAAGACTGGCTATACATCAACTGTGAAGCAAACAATCGCAGACGCAAAATCTCATCCTTGCCGATCGAAGCTCCGACCTCAAGCCGAGAAGCGGGGAAAAACAAGACTTCACAAATGCCTGACTGCTCTTCAGCGCCATCTGCTCTTGTGGCGACGCGCTCTCCCCGGGGAGAGAGCAGCCCGAATTTCACACAGAGGAATCTGCCGTGACTTAAAAGTCGTATAAAAATGAAAATGAAAAAATAAAAAACGAAAAAGAACAATGACAGGACAGAGGAAACATTCACCAAGGGCCATACTCACACACACTCTGGCATTTTCTTCACAGCCAGAGAAAGACATTTGGTTGACACGACATTTTATTCCAGAAAAAAATCATACATAATAATGACACACTTACAATAGAACAACAAGAAGCTAAAAGCTTTTACTGTCCTCAACAGCAACAAAAAAATTACCCAATAATATTGATAATAATGTGTGGTATTTATACAGCACTGAATCATGTAAAGAAAGCAAACAAATCGAAGCGCTTGCCATTTCAGTCTTTATCTTTGGCAGCTGGTAGACGAAAGCCATTATTATAATGTAAAAAGGGTAAAGGTAAAGGTGTTCCATAACCTATAAGGTCGTTGGGGAGCGAGGCGTCGGAGACCTCAACTTCTCCAGGGTCCAGCATATTGAGGGCGGCGCCCATCTCCTCTCCCTCGCTGCTTTACCTTCCCTGACCATAAAGAGGGCAGGTACCCATTTACAGCTGGGTGAACTGGGGGAAACTGTACTGAAGCCAAGGCGCGCAAACGGTCACCCATCCAAGTGGTAAGCGAGTGCTCCGACCACTGAGCTATGCCGTCCCCCATTATAATGTACTATTGTTTAGTTTCGTATTGTGCAGACACGCTCCAAGTGAGAAACACACTGTTGAAAGTTTGTTTTGTGTCGAGGCATGTTATGTCATTTTTCTTCTTGTTGCCCGTAACATCAACTTGTATTCAACGCATGTTTCTTTCTGAATAAATACCTACTTTTAAAAAAGTATAATTGAAAGTAAAACTCGGTCTTCTGTTATATTTTTATCTTAGATAAAGCGGTAAAGAGTGTTTTCGCAGTTCCAACATTGAAATCATAGTTATAAAACATATTTGCTAGCTATTGTTTTAAAACAATTACATCTACATCGACATAAGAAGTCATACAGGACATCATCATCATCATCATCGTCATCTAAATCGTCGTCGCCTTTGTCGTCAGTGTCATCATATTTATTATTATAATTATTGTCATAGTCATTGTCATTATCATTGTCATTGTCATCATTATCATCATCATCATCATCATCATCATCATCATCGTCGTCGTCGTGGTCATCATCGTCGTCACATACCACCACCACCACCATCATCATCATCACCACGGTGACAACACAGGAGAACAAAATATCAAGAACATTTCAGCTGAGAGTGCTTTGACATTCGGATCCCAGTCACGTCAGTTTGATTTTTTTAAAAAAATATCTAACTTTCAAAATTAACATCATACACATAAGGAATATCAAGACTTAATCATGGGCAATAATTATTCACCCCTGCAACAGCCAACACAGCACCACCACCACCTCCACCAAACAACCCCCCCCCCCCCCCCCCCACACACACACACACCGAACCCCCTCCCCAAAAAACAAACAAAAACAAAAATCCAATAACATTACTAAAACGCAGAAGACATTTTGTGTCGATTTGCTGTTGGTCGGTTTTGTTTATGTTACTAATCTTTTAACTCTCTCAAACCGCCCTATTTTTTCCCCTGCTTCTTCGGAGAGTTGTGAATGCGTTTTATTTGGCCTTGTGTTTTTTGGGGAGTTGTGGTGCTGTTTGTTGGTTTTGTTGAGTTTGTGGGAATCTGGTACCGTTTGGATATGGCCAGTGTTTCCCTTGTGAGATGGGGCAGGGAACTACCAGGTATGTGGGAATGTGGAGCCAGTATGTGGAAGGGCCAGGTATGTGGAGAATGTGCAGCCAGGTATGTGGCAGGAGGAATGTGAGCCAGGTATGTGGAGAATGTGGAGCCAGGTATGTGTAGCCAGGTATGTGGAGAATGTGGAGCCAGGTATGTGGAGAATGTGCAGCCAGGTATGTGGGGAATGTGGAGCCAGGTATGTGGAGAATGTGCAGCCAGGTATGTGGAGAATGTGGAGCCAGGTATGTGGAGAATGTGCAGCCAGGTATGTGGAGAATGTGGAGCCAGGTATGTGGGGAATGTGGAGCCAGGTATGTGGAGAATGTGGAGCCAGGTATGTGGAGAATGTGCAGCCAGGTATGTGGAGCCAGGAATGTGGAGCATATGTGGAGCCAGGTAGTGGTGGAGCCAGGTATGTGGAGAATGTGGAGCCAGGTATGTGGAGAATGTGGAGCCAGGTATGTGGAGAATGTGGAGCCAGGTATGTGGAGCCAGGTATGTGGAGAATGTGCAGCCAGGTATGTGGAGCCAGGTATGTGGAGAATGTGCAGCCAGGTATGTGGAGAATGTGGAGCCAGGTATTGGAGCCAGGTATGTGAGAGTGGACATGTGGAGCCAGGTATTGGGAATGTGGAGCAGGTATGTGGAGCCAGGTATGTGGGAATGTGGAGCCAGGTATGTGGAGATTGAGCCAGGTATGTGGAGCCAGGTATGTGGAGAATGTGGAGCCAGGTATGTGGAGCCAGGTATGTGGAGAATGTGGAGCCAGGTATGTGGAGCCAGGTATGTGGAGAATGTGGAGCCAGGTATGTGGAGAATGTGGAGCCAGGTATGTGGAGCCAGGTATGTGGAGAATGTGGAGCCAGGTATGTGGAGCCAGGTATGTGGAGAATGTGCAGCCAGGTATGTGGAGAATGTGCAGCCAGGTATGTGGAGAATGTGCACCCAGGTATGTGGGGAAAACTAGTGCCATCTTCTGACATGTACTGTAGAATTAAGGGTTTCAAACTTCACAGTGTTAATGCCATGTATATAAGCTACCAGTAGCTTGATTTTTCCATAGTTATCCAGTTAAAACAGTTTTTAAAAAAAATGTTTGCTTGATTGAAGTAAACTACAAATTGGCAAAAAGTTAAAGTAAAGGTGTCCCATAACCTATAAGGTCGTAGGGGAGCGAGGCGTCAGAGACCTCAGCTTTCAAGGGCCAGCGTATTGAGGGCGGCGCCCATCTCCTCTTCCTGGCTGCTTTACCTTCCCTGACCCTAAAGAGGGCAGGTACCCATTTACAGCTGGGTGAACTGGGGGACTGTGCGGAAGCCAAGGGGCGCACACGGTCCTCCATTGAACTGGTAAATATGCTTGACGCTGCTTAACCTTTGGGGAAAGCGAGTGCTCCGACCACTGAGCTATTCCCCCCCTCCCCCCCCCCCCCCCCCCAAACATAATTAATTGGTAAACACCCGAAAAATGCATTATTTTGCTAATACAAAACAAAACTTTAAGAACAAATGCAAAAAACAACAATAACAACAACAAAATCCCAATAAAAACACTCTACATACAGTTTCGAATACAGATGAAACATTTCTACTACCACTGCAGAAAAACGAAAACAAAAATAGACACAAAACAAAGACCATGCCATGCAGGCCATGTTAAAGCCATTTGGCTTCATATAATTATGTGTAGCTGTCGTTACAAAAACACTGACTCAGTGACGTCATTATCATCTCTGCCGTCACCACTGAGCATAGATACTTATTTATCTATCACTGAAATTAACTGTAGGAATTTAATTCTAAATTAAAGATTCAGGAGCCGAAAACTCGAGTCAGGTCAGGCCAAAGGCGTGGTTCTTACTCAAAAATGCCTAAAAGACTGTCATTTTAGCATTTCTTTTTCCTTTTGAAAAAAAAGTGAATTTTCTTTAAAAATCGTTTTCAAAAATGATGGAGAAGTTGTAAGCGGTTACCTGCCCTTGTGTTCCTCCACTACTATTTCGGCATTACTGAATTAAGACCTGGTTACAAAATCGTCTGCTTTTCACCGAGTATCCGCGATGGTTGCTGGGTGTGACTCTATCGCAAGTCCTTCGGATGAGAGTATAAACCGAGGCCCCGTGTGCGTACGCACGCAGAACATCTCGCGCACACGTTAAATCCTGTTCCGCTGTCGGTAAGAGTAGGTCATTGTTGTGCCTGGTGGGAACAGATGAAAAAATGTACAAAACCGCATGCACACTGGGACTGGATGTAAAAAAGCACATTAGTGCTTGTTCCATTATCCTCGATATAAAAGAATATTAAAAAAAGAATAAATCTATTTCGCCCTGTCAACGTGGATCACTGGATAGAGAGATGGACCTGCCAGTCTTCACTAATCCTGACGCCCGCCACTCCAGTTGCTGATCTCTGCACGTCTTCAGCCGAAGCCTCTATCATTCATTCACTGCTACTGTAGTTCATAATCCACTCTCGAACCTGCTGAGCGGTTTCTTAAGATACTAGACATCACGAGCGTTTGTTCGTATTGAATAAGAGACGACTGATCTTTTCCCCTATCCATAATTATGAGTTCGAACCGAAATCTAGGTGCTAGCATTTCGAATGAGACGACAAATCGAGGAACCGTGCGCAAACACGCATTCAGTACACGTAAAAGAACCCACGTCAACAAGACAGTTGTCCCTAAAAAAAAAATTCTGTTTGGAAAAACCCTTCACTTTGATAGGGAAACAATTTCACATATAGACAGGACAATAATAAATAATTTGGTGGCGCTGCTCTCGTGGCGACGCACTCTCTCAGGGAAGAGCAGCCTGCATTTCACGCAGAGAAATCTGCCGTGAATTTAAGTGATGGGAACACCTACAGGAATATACGACTCTAGGGGAATGATACCTTGAACAGAAACGTCAGAAGAGAATTGAACCGTCGTCGCTTAGTAGCTAGCTAGCAGGAGAGGAGAAGGACGCTCTGTCCACTGGGCTGTTCCACTCCCGTTGGATCCAAAACTTGTCTTTTGTCACAGAAAGTGACAGGCTATTTGTCCTTTTTCCATGGAATGTTCTGAATTCTACATGGGTGACATGTTCATACTTGCCCTCTGACGTGGCCTTCATGTATATTCTTTTAAAACACTCCTCTCTGTCTCTGTCTCTAACTGTCTGTTTGTCTGTCTGTCTGAGACAGATTATCTCTCTGTGTGTCTGTCTGTGTGTCTGTCTGTCTGTCTGTCTCTCTCTCTCCCTCACACATACGTGCACACACACACACACACACACACACACACACACACACACACACACACACACACACACACACACACACACACACACACAGAGTAAATAAAGCCGTCTTTTTACCGATGGGAACAGATGAAAACATTTACAAAGCTGCATACACATGAGGAAATTGATTGTACCAAGAGTACATGCGTGTTTATTCTTTATCTCGAAATAAAGTAAATGCAATGGAAAAAGAGTGTGTGCGTGTGTACTTGTGTGTGTGTTTGTGTGTGTGTGTTTGTGTGTATGTGCGTGCGCGCACGTGTGTGTATATGGTATGCGCGTGCGCATAATTGTGTGTGTGCATGCGCACTCGCGCGCACGCGCGCTGCGTGGCTCTCTCTCCAAGAACCACAAGACAAGACAAAACTGCACACTCTTTTTTTCTTTAGATTTTCTTTAGAACAAATAGCGAACAAGAATACATACATTTCTACCATCTACCCTTTGTGAGAATGTTCACACCTTCCTATCTCCCCCTCCACCCCTCCCTCCAAAAAACCCCAACTCCAAAACAAAACAAAAACCCCTAAATCAACCCCCCCCCCCCCACACAAAACCCAAACAACAACCCTACCCTACCCCCCCCCCCCCCCCCCAAAAAAACCCAACAAGCAAACAAACAACAACAAAAAACCTGAATAACGATCCTTTTATTTGTACATTAAAGTCTGAGATGAAAGCCACCAGGTGGACCATCCTTCTCTCTCTCTCCGACTCCCTGACACACCATCACCTGGGCGCAGGATCCCCGTACAGGGCGTTCCTGAACACCTGGGCTATGGTGGTGTTGGAGGTTTGAACCTCCTCCTCCGAGCGCGGCACGGGGTTGCCGTTCGTCCACACGTGCACGGCGTAGTTCTGCCTCCAGTCGTAGTCCCAGCCCTTGAACAGCTTGTCCGCCTCGAACCAGTTGGGCCGTACAGCCTGTTGCTCTCCACGTGGACCCGACTGGAGTTTTCCCGCCACATCTCGAAAGGGACGCGCAGCGAGTTGTAGAAGTAGGTCTTCAAGCTGTTGCTGAAGCGGTTGTAGCTGCCGTACCACTCCCTCACGAAGTCCGAGTTGCGCTTAGCGGCGATGAAGGCGTTGCCCAGCCCCGTGACGTTTTGGATCAGCCCCATGGTGACGTCGTGGGCGAAGAGGGGGTCAGGGTCACGGGTCAAGACCATGTCAAGGTCGAGGTAGAGGCCTCCGTTGAGCAGCAGGGCCTGGAGGCGGACGATGTCTGACCAGTGGTGGGGGAAGATGACCTTCTGGCCGTTGATGAGGCCGGGACAGGGCCTGGGGAGAAAGATGGGGGGATTAGCAGAGGGGGGGAGGGGGGGGGGGGGGGGGTTGAGTGGATTGTGAAGTTCCTGAAACTGTGTAATAATTCGATTGTGTCATGGAGAGGGGAGGGGTGTGAAGGATTGAGCTGGCATGTAGGAAGTAAGGATCACAATTTTTTTTTTAAAAAACCGAGTAGATTAGCAATCAGTTGCAAGATCTTTGGAAAAGAACTTTTGATCAAAGGACTGATTGACCAATCAACCAGTCAATCTTTCGATCAAAAGATCTTTTTCCGATATCTTGCAGTCAGTCAATCGTCAATCAATCAATCGATTGATCAATCGATCAGTTAACCAATCAATTAAGTCATGTCAGAAATCATGCAAGCATTCAGTCAGTCAGTCTGTCCATCCCCCATCCATCTCAATCTCTCATACAGTCAACCAGCCAGCCACTTGCCACCTAGACAGCCACTTAGCCAGTCAACCATTTAATCCAGCCACACCAATCAGCCCCCATGGTGCAGCCATTATCACATTGGTTCTAGGTTAACAAGTCGTGAGTTCGAGTCCCATATGAAGCTTTGACATTTTTTAGACTGCATCCAGCTACTACCTAGAAAGACTTTGCTATGGGCTCAATGGGAAGACTGGGACCACACACTCGAGATTCATCCACTTTATGGATGCGATTTTGAGAGTGTTGCTGCAAATTACTTGACTAACACAACAGGTATCTGAATCTCCTCAGCCTGTTTGACACAAGGATATATACTATGATAGGAAACGTAGAGTATTGGCCTGTCAAGAAGTCTCAAAGTAGGTGCACTTAGATAGTACCAGCATTAGATTATCCTCATCACATTGATCATTAAGCAATAAGAAAACCTGTCTCTGATTCAGTAGTCCCAGCTGCTCTTACTTCATGGCGACCTCAGCTTTGATCCTCCACACATTTCTGTGCTTGTGGTCAGTTTGTGTCAAAGGCATCAGGATTGGATGTTCGTAAGAGAAAGTCATTGGAAGGACGTTGAGGTGGTCACACCCAAGGTGGGTGTCTCACTGAATCAGGCTCGCGACTGAGCATTCATTGTCATCAATAGAGGCCCTGTAAGTGACGTCTTGCGTTTGTTAGCTCAGAACAGGTTCCCTTTGGCTGGTGGCCCTACAGCAGCCTAACATTGAGATGCTCTCTATAGAGCTTCTGACCTGAGAACGTGATGTGAGGGCATTGCATTGCTGAGGCTCGTCAGGCAGAGAGATGGGAAACAGTGGGGTGGAATAAACCGTTATAAAAGATGAGACAGCCAAAAAAATCCCACCCTAGCCAGCCAACTACACTTTCAGCCAGCCACTTAACAAACCAGCCAGCCATCCAGCTGGCCTGACCGTTGTTTTGTGAGTGTTCAGCCAGAGAAGGTATAGACATTCCGTGACACAGAGAGAGAGAGAGTCAGACAAACAGACAGACTGAAAGACAAACAGATAGACTGAAAGACAGACAGACGCTTTGATGCTTTGACGCTTGGTCAGACAGCCAGACAGACAGAGAGAGACAAGAGAGAGAAAGAGAGAAGAGAGAGAGCAGCAGCAGACAGACAGAGACAGACAGAAACAGAGAAAGAAGAGACAGACAAAGAAAGACACAGAGAGAGAGAAGATATCAACAGTGTCAATTAGACAGAAAGGCAAGCAGACATACATACAGACAGACAGACAGGTAGACAGACAGACATGCAGAGCAAATAACCCAGACACGACACAGAGACAGACAGGGAAACCTGCCCTGGACATTGGTGACCTGTAGACGAAGCGCACGCCTGTGCAGTCCTTCAGCACGCGCTGCCACCAGTAGCCCAGCGGGTGTGGCCTCCCCGATGACGTAGATGGGGGCAGGCGCCATGTACCGTTTGGCGGCCATGATGCTGACGTAATGCCAGAACTGGAACGTGTAGGTGCCGAAGATGACGAAATAAACGATACGTGGAACTCTGCTGTCGTCATCAAGTCTGACGCAATCTCCGTCATCCGTCAACCCATTCTGAAAAAAAGTGCAATTGGTTGATGGATGGATGGATGGATGGAGGATGGATGGATGGATGGATGGATGGATGGATGGAAGGAAGGAGGGAGGGAGGGATGAATGGATGGAGGGAGGGAGGGAGGGATAGAAAGCCTGACCAACTGATGGACTAATCGATTAAATGATCGATGCACTGATTGCTCAATCTACCTGACAACTATTTAGCTATCTATGCAAATACCCACCTACTATCCCTCTACTCTGGCCACCCATTGAGCTATCTGTGCAAACACCCACCCACCCACTATTCCTCTACACTGTCCACCCTTTGAGCTATATGTGTCAACATCCACCCACTATCCCTCTACACTGGCCACCCATTGAGCTCTCTATGCAAACACCCACCCACACACTATTCCTCTACACTGGCCACCCATTGATCTCTCTATGCAAACACCCACCCACACACTATTCCTCTACACTATCCACCCATTGAGCTCTCTATGCAAACACCCACCCACACATTATTCCTCTACACTGGCCACCCATTGAGCTATCTATGTCAACATCCACCCACACACTATTCCTCTACACTGTCCACCCATTGAGCTATCTGTGTCAACATCCACTCACTATTCCTCTACACTATCTACACACTGCAGTGAATAATTAGACAAACAACTTAACTGGGCGCTCAAGTGCATGCAGATAACCACAAAGAAAATCAAGGTGCTGACAAGTCTGCATTTGAAGTTGACCCGGCAATCGTAAAAAAAAGAAGAGATTCCTACCTATAATTCACCAGGCTGTCATGTGAGCGAATGTGCGTGTTGTTTCGCTGCCGCTAAGCACCTGACAAGTCAGGCCCTGCGCATCCGACTTTTGGCGTGTTCTTAACATCAGAGTAGTCGTTGTCCTAAACTGGTGGCTTTCGGTGAGCTGCAGAGTCCAGTTCAATCTACCACAGGTATTTGTCAGGGCCTCTGGAGTTGCTGTCTGAGCGTTCAGCGAAGAAGAAGAAGAAGACGAATTCACCTGCCATCAATTGCAAGAGTCAATCCCACGACGAGATGCGCTAGGCCTGACTTGTCAGGCGCTTAACGGCAGCGCAACGCATTTTCGCTCCTGTGACAAACAATAGTTGCTGTCTGAGTTATCGACAGCGACGACGACGACGACGACGAAGGAGGAAGAGGATAAGTAGTAGTAGTAGAAGAATGCAAAGAAGAAGAATGCAAAGAAGAACGCAAAGGAAAGTACAAAAAGAAGAAGAATGCAAAAAAGAAAAAGAAGTCAAGTCAAGTCAAAGTCAAAGTCAAAAGTCAAAAACACTTTAATCATCCCATGAAGGGCAATTGCAAACAACAACAACAACAATAACAAAAACAACAAGAACAAGAACAACGAGAACAACAACAACAACAGCAACAACAACAACAATCATCATCATCAACAACAACGAGAACAACAACAACAACAAGAACAAACCCCACGACTTCATCGACCCCCACAGAGAGAGAGAGAGAAGGAAAGAACAAGTCAACAGGGCCTGCACCACTCAGCTACGTGACAGCAGGAGTTCAAGTCTAGGGTCCAGCCACTCGCCTGCAGAAAGAAGAGGACGCAGAAGACATCCCTGTCCGCTACCCGGGGTCCACACAGGGCAGAGCTGTTGTAGGCCTCCCTGACACTCCCGTCTGGCGCCGCCATCATCTCCAGCACCGTACAGTTCGGGGGATGGAACCACGAACCTCGCCCTGGTGGTATGGTGTTTTTCCCGGTGTAGGTTTCGTCTGATGTGTCGTGCCTTTGCTTGGAGTTGGAGCCTTTGGCCCTGTGTGGAGAGTGTGGAGAGAGAGAGAGAGAGAGAGAGAGAGAGAGGAGAGAGAGAGAGAGAGAGAAGAGAGAGAGAGAGAGAAAGAGAGTGAGAGAGGAAGAGGGGGGGAGGGGGTTAGAGAAAGAGTTTCAAAGGTTAGAGATAAGTATTCACCTGCTTTTTTTTTCTATCTCGCCCGTACCCCGGAGAGAGAGAGGGGGGGAGAGAGAGAGGGAGAGGGAGAGAGGGGGAGAGCGAGAGCGAGAGAGAGAGAAGGAGAGAGAGAGAGAAGGACAGAGAGAGTGAAGGCAATTAGACAAAGAAAGACAGAGACAGAGAGGTAGAGACAGCCGGAGGTAGACGAAGACAGACATGTACACAGACAGAACGATAAATGAATGATGATCATCGTAACTTAGCCATTTCAGAATATATCTTGAGAATTTAAATGATTAAAAACAATATTGCGTCGGAAATTTCAAAATAAGATCAGATTCAGATTTTCCCAACAGAGCTAAAAATATCTCTTCCCTTGTTGCAATTGGCACATATGCTGCTGATCTTCTCAGAGTCGAATATCAATCCTAAAGAATGGCCAAAATCCACGTCTCTTTTAACACCTTGTCCAAAATAACAACTTTAGACAGCAAATGTTGATGTCATCATTTGGTGTTATTCTCTTTCCCCAAAGGAAAATGTGCTTATTCTCGGTTCTTATGTAAAGGTGCTCCTAGAAAATACATATAATTTTCATCCTGCAAAATACACTGACGGATACCATCTGTATAACAAGGAAGCAGGACCAGCCTTAATCATTCCGGCTTTAAAGGTTAAAAAGTCCTATCACGTAGACCAAAAATCACTCCATCTTTACTGCTGAGCTTATGGCTATTTTGAAGGCTTTCTGCTTAAGTTTCCTGAAACTGTTCTGCAGATTCTGTAGGTGCCATCCCAAAGTCTGAATGCCGCTACCTCAGCGGTGGGCAAAAAAGAAAAAAAAAACCCGGTCACGGACGCCACAATCTCACCATTGGTGAACTTTGGAGACCTAGCCAAGGAACGACAAAAAAGGAGAAATTGTCTTCTTCTTCTTTGCAATTCTTCTTCTTCGTCTTTGTCGGCGTCGTCGAACGCAAAGACAGCATTTATTGTTGTCTGTCATTTGAGCGAAAATGCGTTGCGCTGCCGTTAAGCACCTGACAAGTCAGGCCCAGCGCATCCGACTTCGGTATGGAAGAGAATTGTTATCTTTTAAGTCTTTCTTGAAAGAAAAGGCAGAGAGTTGACCAAGAAGGCAGAAAATAGACAAGAAGGAGGTGAGAAGAGGAAAAGGAGCAAGGCAGATACAAAAGAGAAGGAAAGAAAAGAGAGAATTCCTAGCACAGAAAGTAGGGATGCTGTTTATACTGATAGGCCCACAGGCGTCCCCACGGCGGGATAAAGTATATGAAATTTTGACTGAAAACTGAGCTGAGCTTAGCAGAAGGATGCACAGGTACACCACATTTAGAATGACAAGTTAACTAGCAGAAAGATGCACAGGTACACCAAATTTAGAATGACAAGTTAACTAGCAGAAAGATGCACAGGTACACCACATTTAGAATGACAAGTTAACTAGCAGAAAGATGCACAGGTACGCCACATTTAGAATGACAAGTTAACTAGCAGAAAGATGCACAGGTACACCACATTTAGAATGACAAGTTAACTTAACAGAAGAGTGCCCAGGTACACCACATTTAGAATGACAAGTTAACTAGCAGAAAGATGCACAGGTACACCACATTTAGAATGACAAGTTAACTAGCAGAAAGATGCACAGGTACACCACATTTAGAATGACAAGTTAACTAGCAGAAAGATGCACAGGTACACCACATTTAGAATGACAAGTTAACTAGCAGAAAGATGCACAGGTACGCCACATTTAGAATGACAAGTTAACTTAACAGAAGAATGCCCAGGTACACCACATTTAGAATGACAAGTTAACTTAACAGAAGAATGCCCAGGTACACCACATTTAGAATGACAAGTTAACTTAGCAGAAGGATGCACAGGTACACCACATTTAGAATGACAAGTTAACTAGCAGAAAGATGCACAGGTACACCACATTTAGAATGACAAGTTAACTAGCAGAAAGATGCACAGGTACACCACATTTAGAATGACAAGTTAATTTAACAGAAGAATGCCCAGGTACACCACATTTAGAATGACAAGTTAACTAGCAGAAAGATGCACAGGTACGCCACATTTAGAATGACAAGTTAACTTAACAGAAGAATGCCCAGGTACACCACATTTAGAATGACAAGTTAACTTAGCAGAAGGATGCACAGGTACACCACATTTAGAATGACAAGTTAACTAGCAGAAAGATGCACAGGTACACCACATTAGAATGACAAGTAACTAGCAGAAAGATGCACAGGTACACCCCCATTTAGAATGACAAGTTAACTAGCAGAAAGATGCACAGGTACACCACATTTAGAATGACAAGTTAACTTAACAGAAGAATGCCCAGGTACACCACATTTAGAATGACAAGTTAACTAGCAGAAAGATGCACAGGTACACCACATTTAGAATGCAAGTTAACTAGCAGAAGGATGCACAGGTACACCACATTTAAAATGACAAGTCAACTTAACAGAAAGATGCATAGGTACAACACAAGAAAGGAAATAAAAGACACCAGTCTATCAGAAGATGGTCAGTCAGTCAGTCAGTTAGTCAGTCAGTCAGTCAGTCAGTCAGTCAGTCAGTCAGTCAGTCCGTCCGTCCGTCCGTCCGTCCGTCCGTCCGTCAGTCAGTCAGTCAGTCAGTCAGTCAGTCAGTCGCTTCTGCCTGAGGAGTGCGGCACCGCATGGTGACTGCACGGGACGGCCCCGCACCTCACTTACCACCAGCCTCTGAAGGACAGCACGGCCATGTCCAAACCTCGCCTGATGACCTCACGCCTCTCCTGGACGTGCAGCACCTGGCTCAGCACCGCCAAGGTCAGCAGCAAGGCCAAGGTGAAGGCCACTCGGCACACTGTTGCTTTGGGAGAACAGAAGCTTCGGAACTTCATGGCTGGCTGGTTAGAGAACTCGGGATGCTTGTGTGTGTGTGTGTGTGTGTGTGTAGAGTGACTTAATGCAGTAAACTTGACATATATATTGACTTAATGCAGAAAACTAGACATATGTAGTAACTTAATACAGAAAACTGGATATCTGTTATGACTTAATGCAGAAAACGTCTTATATATGGTGACTTAATGCAAAAAAAACAACCACCCAGCCTTAACATATCTACTGACTTAATGCAGAAACATAAACAGATTGTTCTAAGATTCTAGGGGAAGACTTTTCAACACACACACACACACAACACACACACACACACACACACACACACACACACCACACACCACACACACACACACACACACACACACACACAAAACACACACACACACACACACAAGCACACACAAACCCTTGGAAGTGTAAGTTAGGTTCAGGCAAAGAAAAAGAGAGTTCTTGTTGGAAAAGAAGACAACTTGGGGGGGGGGGGGGGGGAAATATTAGATGACTAGCTAGTTGTGCTTGGCTAGCTCTTTAGCTAAATTTCTTCCCTCCTGGTGGAACATGCACAAGGTTTCCTCTGGTGTCTGTTGCAGTTCGTGCTCTCTGGTGGAACACACACAAGGTTTCTTCTGGTGTCTGTTGATGGTCGTTGTCACGTCACTGGTGGAACACACACACACAAGGTTTCTTCTGGTGTCTGTTGCTGTTCGTGCTCACGTCACTGGTGGAACATACATACACAAGGTTTCCTCTGGTGTCTGTTGCTGTTCGTGTTCACGTCACTGGTGGAACACACACAAGGTTTCTTCTGGTGACTGTTAATGTTCGTGCTCACGTCACCGGTGGGACATGCACACACAAGGTTTCCTCTGGTGACTGTTGCTGTTCGTGCTCACTGGTGGAACGTGCACAAGGTTTCCTCTGGTGTCTATTGATGTTCGTTGTCACGTCACTGGTGGAACACACACACACAAGGTTTCCTCTGGTGACTGTTGATGTTCGTTGTCACGTCACTGGTGGAACACACACACACACACAAGGTTTCCTCTGGTGTCTGTTGATGTTCCTGCTCACTGGGGGTTGATCATCCTTGTCCTCTCCTGAGTCATCCCACCAGAGGCTTTTTATTTTCAGTAGTTCACCGCTACCACTACCACTACACCACTTAAAGATGAGGTGGGAGGGAACGCTGTGGTCAGATTTCTCCTGCAAGGTAAACAGAAAAAGGAAACCATCTTCTGGCAGTCTCTAGGATTCACATAGCAGTAGACAGACATAATTCTCTTTCTTCTGCAATGTAAGAAATGAAACGGACCTCTAACAGTCTGTAGCATTCACACAGCAACAGACATGGTTTTATCTCTACTAAGATGTGCAAAGTGTATTGGGGGTGTTTCTTTATTATTATTTTTTTTGTGAAGCAAATGAATACGAATGTGGAGAGAGAGAGAGAGAGAGAGAGAGAGAGAGAGAGAGAGAGAGAGAGAGAGAGAGAGAGAGAGAGAGAGAGAGAGAGTATGGAAATGTGTAATGTATTGTTTTGTTTTGCATTGTATTTTTGTATTTTATATTGTATTTTGTATTGTACTGCATTGTATTGTATATATTGTATTGCATTCTGTTGTATTATATTGTACTGTACTTTATTGTGGGGACGGGATAGCTCAGTGGTCAGAGCACTCGCTTTCCCCCAGCCAAGGTTAAACAGCGTCGAGCGTGGTTACCACTTGGATGGGTGACCGTTTGCGCGCCTTGGCTTCAGTACAGTTCCCCCAGTTCACCCAGCTGTCAATGGGTACCTGCCCTCTTTAGGGTCAGGGAAGGTAAAGCAGCGAGGGAGAGGAGATGGGCGCCGCCCTCAATATGCTGGCCCTAGAGAAGTGAGGTCTCTGACGCCTCGCTCCCCTACGACCTTATAGGTTATGGGACACCCTTTACCTTTTTTACGTTATTGCATTGTATTGAATTGTATTGTATTGTATACCACTTCAAGTCGCGGCAGATTTTGTGGCGACGCACTCTCCTCGGTGGGAGAGCAGCCCGAATTTCACAGCAGAACGACTTTTTTTTTACAGAATTTTTTTTCACGGCACAACTCTCTTGTTGCTGTGGGTTCTTTTACATGAGCTGAATGTACGCTTCACACAGGACATCAGCTTATCGTCTCATGTGAAAGACCAGACCACCCACATACATGTTTTTCACACACACCCCTCCCACCTACTCCCATAAGTCAGTTTCAGCTTTTTCACCCATACCTTCTTAATATTACGGAAAGAACAAATCCTATAATTATATTATAAAAAAAAAATTAAACCACCAGGAGGAAGGTGGCAGGATGGTTAAGACGTTCAACCTGCCTAAACAAGTAATCCCTGAGGTTCTGGGTTTTGATTCCCAGCCTGGCCCTTTCTTCCCAGTTTGTCAAGATATCGAAATGAATGTCAAAAGTCCTTCGAATGAGACTATAAACCGAGGACCCATGTTCGAATACATGCAGAAGATATTGCTCACGCGTTAAACACCCGTTCAACTGTTCGCAAGAGTAGGCCATTGCGTGCCGATAGGAACAGATGACAACATTTCAAACAAAATATTTCAAAATCCCGAATGCACACAGGTGTGGTATTTAGACACCATTCCCGAAGTCGGAATACGGCTACCTAAATGGTAGGAGAGAGAGGAAAAGGGTCGCGTTCGCAAAATTCTCATCATTGGTGAACCTCGGAGCTCTAGCTGAGGAATGAAAACAAATATATAAATTATACACTTTAAAACCTAAATATCATCAGATTCTCCTACCTACCTACCTACCTACCTGTGCACCAGAGGCCGACGACGCTCCACTGGTCAGTTTGGGGTATGTCACAGGTCAGCACAGATCACCTGGACACACCATGACCATCAAGCCCCCCACCTAACCCTGCCAGCCCCCACCATCACCCCACCTCCACCCCGCCTTCCTTTCTCCCTCCCCCGTTCCACCAGCTCGCTTTGATAACCTTCCCTCTCATCATAATTACATTCTTATCTTTCCCACGCTATGAAACAGAATCAAAGGGTGGGTGGGGGAGGTTGAGTGGGTGGGTGATGGGTGGTGGTAGTGGGGGGAGTGTGTGTGGGGGGGGGGAGGGGAAGGTGAGGTGGAGAGTGGGGATAGGGGTAGTTGGAAGGTTGTTGTTGTTGTGGTGGTGGTGGGGGTGGTGGTGGTGTGTGTGTGTGTGTGTGTGTGTATGTGTGTGTGCATGTGCGTGCGTGCGTGCGTACGTGTGTGTGTGTGTGTGTGTGTGTGTGTGTGTATGTGTGTATTCTCTAAGTCATTCTTGGTTTAAGTAGGTGTTTATCCACACAAAGACACATGTACATTTTTTATGCACACAAATTGATGTTAAGAGCAACAACAAGCAAATAACTTAAACTTGTTTTTAGTAATTTGGCGGCTAGTCAGCATGACAGACAGACAGACTGACAAACAGACAGACAGACAGACAGACAGACAGACAGACAGACTGACAAACAGACAGACAGACAGACAGACAGAACAGAGAAAAAAATTGGGAACACACCATCAGACAGTTGGCTAGCCTTGGGTGGAATGACTTACTACAGAGGAGTGGAGGAAGCTGGCTGCAAAATCTTCAGTGCAGTCCCAACGGTTTAATATACTACGGGATAGGTGAAAGGTGAAGGTGAGGCATGTGCTTTTATGAAACATAACATTCTTTTCAATGCAATTCCAACTATAACAAGTTAACTGATCATACCTTTCCCAAGTTTGTTGCAGAAAACAAAGGCTAAAACTGACTTAACGAAGTTAGCATAGAAACACACAATACAAACTATAAACAAGCAAAAACAATGAGCACACAACAATGATACATTTGCTAAAAACAAAACAAAAACCTTGACAAAAACGAATAAGCACACAAAACAGTGGTACATTTGCTAAAATAATAATAAACTCCTCAAAAAAGGAAATTTCAAATTGAGAACATGTTGACATTACTTATTTATCTGTAAGGAAAGCAGACAAGTAATTATGTCTACAAGCAATAGTAAAAAACCTTATTCAAACTATTTATCCTGGTTATATCTCAGATCTACACAGGTGGGTCCATTCCAATTACCCGTGAAGCTTCATTATACCATCCTTAAAAGTACACAGATGTTTCTACCTGGGAAAAGGGACTAAATAAACGGACTAAATAATATGATAGTTAAAAATGCTCGAAACCGACTAATTAATATGGCAGTTAAAAAATGCTGGTATATGCAATTAAACCCACTAACCAATATGGTAGTTAAAAATGCTAGCATGCGCAAATTAAACCGACTAATTAATAGGGTAGTTAAGAATGCTAGCATGCGCAAATTAAACCGGCTAATTAATAGGGTAGTTAAAAATGCTAGCATGCGCAAATTAAACCGACTAATTAATAGGGTAGTTAAGAATGCTAGCATGCGCAAATTAAACCGACTAATTAATAGGGTAGTTAAAAATGCTAGCATACGCAAATTAAACCGACTAATTAACATGGTAATTAAAAATGCTAGCATACGCAATTTAAACCGACTAATTAACATGGTAATTAAAAATGCTAGCATACGCAATTTAAACCGACTAATTAACATGGTAGTTAAAAATGCTAGCATACGCAAATTAAACCAACTAATTAATATAGTAGTGAAAAATGCTCGCATAGGGAATGAAACCAACTAATTAATATGGTAGTTAAAAATGCTCGCATAGGCAATGAAACCAACTAATTAATATGGTAGTTAAAAATGCTCGCATAGGCAAATTAAACCAACTAATTAGTATGGTAGTGAAAATGCTCCCGGTATGCTAAATCTCACCATGGATGAACCTCAGACAGCTGCAGCAGAGGCAGGAAGCCTAAAGTGCAACCCTGTCAAAGGGTCTCCAAGCATATTCTGCACTTCCACAGCAGCGCCATTAGGTCATCCCCATTGTCATTCATCCTCATGCAATTTAAAACAAAACAACAACAAAAAATCGCTGCCTCATATTTTGAGAGGAACGGGGAAGGGGGGGGGGGGAGAGGAGGGATTAATTGCTCTGGAAGTAATAGAACTACAGGCATTGGATTGATGTCATCAGCCTGCCATGTTCCCCTTCTGCCCCCCCCCCCCTCCTCCCTCTTTCAGTGGAATGCAGTATGTTGATCTTCCTCACAGCACACCTTCAGTTTGAGGTTGTCAAGCTTCCTCCCTCCACCCTCCCCCGACTTAAATTCTCTCTCTCTGTCTCTGTCTCTCTATCTCTCTATCTCTCTCTGTCTCTGTCTCTGTCTCTCTCTGTCTCTCTCTGTGTCTCTCTGTGTCTCTGTCTCTGACTGTCTCTGTCTCTGTCTGTCTCTGTCTCTCTCTCAATCTGTGTCTGTCTCTTTCTCTGCTTCTGTGTCTGTCTGTCTCTGTCTGTCTCTCTGTCTGTCTGTCTCTCTCTCTGTCTCTCTGTCTCAATCTGTGTCTGCTTGTCTGTCTGTCTAGTCTCTCTGTCTCTCTCTGTCTCTCTGTCTCTGTCTCTCTGTCTCAATCTGTGTCTGTCTGTCTGTCTGTCTATGTCCGTCTGTCTCTGTCTGCCCCTCTGTGTGAGTGAGTGCGTGTGTGTGATTGATATGATTGATTTACTGTTTGATATTATTTGCTTCCTGAGGGACAGATGAAGAGCAGCTGTTGTATGTCAAGCTGATGCTTTGATCTCAGTAAAAGTCATATCCATTTCCAAATTTGTACTTTTATCCCTTGCATTGTTTATTTTGTTTTTCTTCTCAGTTTGTTGCTTTGCTTGTTTGATTGCTAGTTATGTATATAAGACTTCAAGCATATGTGCGTGTTTGCGCGCGCGCGTATGTGTGTGTGTACGTGTGTGTGGTGGTGTGTGTACGTGTGTGTGTGTGCACGTGTGCATGTGTGTGAAAGTGTGTGTTTGTGAGAGAGAAAGACAGAGACAGACAGACAGAGATAGAGAGGTAGAGAGAGACAGAGAGAGAGACAGAGACAGAGACAGAGAGAGAGTTGTGTGTGTGTTTGTGTGCGTGCGCGCACGTGTGCGTGCGAGTGTGCATGCATAGATGTGTTCAGGCCTTTTCCTGCCGGCATTCATGTTTCTATGCCACTATGTCTGCACTGCCACCGTCTTTGGCTTGTAAATGCGTTAGCATACACACGTTTATCATCATCGCAACAACATGAAGCAGCTCAACAACTGCATATGTCAGCATCGCTTTGTTCCACAGATTAGAGAAAGTTGTCAGGGTCTGCATTACAGCTGTCCTTTTTTTGTGGATAGCAGTGTCGCTGTCCTGTGGCGATTCTTGTCATACCGACACTATCCATTAATCTTCCACAGTCAGTAATTATGGGTGGCCGGCATTGTTGCTGAGGCTTATCTTATCGTCTGCCACAATATAGCAGTCTTTTGATTTGGGGCACGCCCAGAGAAAAAAAAGAAAAATTAATGACCTCTGTTTCTCTGTCTTTTTCTTTATCGAAAGCACCCACGAACGTATTCGCGGAAGCATGTACGTTCTCGTTCGTGTACAAGCGCGTACTCACTCGTAGGCATGCATGAACACGCATACACACATTCCAAGCGCACACATGCACACACACACAAACACACACACACGCAGGCACACACGCACATGCGTATACAGGCATACATGCACGCATGCCTGCACGCACGCGTTCTCTCTGAAATGGATGACGCTATGAAAAAAAGGCAAATGCATTTTTGATGTAATAAGCATTTGGGAAATCAAAGTCTGACTTTGACATTTACATACACACGCGCGCGCGCACACACACACACACACACACACACACACACACACAGAGGATAGCCTGGTGGTTAGAACGTTGCGCTAGAGACCTGACGGCCCGGGTTCGAGCCCCCATGAGACAGCCGATGGAGGGGATTGTTCCCCTGGAGTGAACTAACGTCAGTGCCGACTCCACTACCCCGATAGTCTCTTGGCTGAGACTGTAAACAGAGGTCTTGTATACGACTGCATGCAGAACATCCCGCTCACGTGTCAAAACCTGTTTCGCCTTTCGGAAGAGAAGGCCATTTGTGCCAGTCCGAATGGATAGCAATACTTACGAAACTGCTTGCTCACGGGGACTGGATGTAAAAGGAACGATAGTAGCGTTGGTTTTATAACCTGTTTTAATCTGTATAATTTTTTTATAGTTGCAAATTTTTTATTCTGAGATTTAAAATTTGACGAGATGACTGCCCCTGATATGGCCTCTGTGGTCGGTGGGGCGATAAACAAGAGAACTGGATTGCACTGGATTGGATGAAATATAAAAACCGTTAAACATCAAGGGGACGGGATAGCTCAGTGGTCAGAGCACTCGCTTTCCCCCAGCCAAGGTTAAGCAGCATCGAGCGTGGTTACCAGTTGGATGGGTGACCGTTTGCACGCCTTGGCTTCAATACAGTCCCTCAGTTCACACAGCCGTAAATGGGTACCTGCCTCTTTAGGGTCAGGGAAGGTAAAGCAGGGAGGGAGAGGAGATGGGCGCCGCACTCTATAAGCTGGCCGCTGGAGGAGCTGAGGTCTCTGACGCCTCGCTCCCCTACGACCTTATAGGTTATGGGACAGCTTTACCTTTTAAACATCAAGAGAAAAAATACTCACAATTGTAAAAAAAACAACACCCAAAGAAAATATTTCAAAAATGAGAGACAGACAGACAGACAGACAGACAGACACAGAAAGCATACAGCATGACTATAAACAGACACACAAAACAGTCTGGGAAACGCAGAAGTATTTAATCAATCTACTTTCATTCCATTGTACATGTTTATCATTCGAAAGCTGTACCATAAGTAAACCCAGGCTGTTCACAACTGTCAAGCCAGTCAGTTGATGTATGAATCAATGGTTTACCTCCCGCCCCCACCCCCACCCCCACCCCAGCCACCCCTAACCCACCCACCCACCCTCACTCCCTTAACCAACCAAATATCAAATCAATGGTATTACTTCCCTACCCCCCCCCCCCCCCCCCCCTCCTGTCGCTCCCCAGCCTCCGTCTCTCTTTCCAGCACTCTCTACAACCACCCCACCCCTCCTACACCCCTTCCTCCTAATCACTCAAAATCACATACTCCCCCACCACCCCACCCACTCTGTCACGCTACATGCATCAACTACAGATCAGTACTGTGCGTGGTTATTTTACTTTATTTGAGTTTTGTTATGTTGGGTTGTGGTGGTGACAAATCGGACAGATGGACAGCAAGACCACTCAATAAAACGCGTGGCTTGTTAGCCTACACTTCTGTCAGCCTGGCACACAGTCACCCAGTGCCACACAGTACACTACAGTACACTACAGTACAGTACACTACACTACACTACACTACAGTACACTACACTACAGTACACTACACTACAGTACACTACAGTACAGTACAGTACACTACACTACACTACACTACACTACAGTACACTACACTACAGTACACTACAGTACACTACAGTACACTACATACATAGTACACTACAGTACACTACAGTACACTACACTACAGTACACTACAGTACACTACACTACACTACAGTACACTACACTACAGTACACTACAGTACACTACAGTACACTACACTACAGAACAGTGCAGTACAGTACACAGTAGGCTTTATTTAAGTGTTCTACACACGTTAGTTTTGAATCCTCCCTCTCCCTCCCCCTCCCCCCAGCAAAGAAGGAAGGTGGCAGGATGGTTAAGGCATTCACCTGCCTAACAAGCAAACCGTGAGGCTCTGGGTTCGATTCCAGCCTTGCCTTTTCTTACCCGGTTTGACAAGAGAATCGAACTGAGTGTCAAAGTCCTTTGGATGAGATTGTAAACCGAGGCCCCCCGTGTGCAAACGCACGCAGAACATCTTGCGCACATTCAAACCCCTTCCGCCAGTAGGAACGGATGACAAAACTGCAAAACCGCCATGCACACAGGTGTCATGTTTAGATACCAGCCATGAAGTCGCTATGCGGCTACCTAGAAGGGGGAAGGAAAATCATAACAGTCGCATACCGCAAAGTTGTCACCATTGGTGAAACCTCGGAGCTCTTACCGAGTAACAGGAAAAAATACCCCCCTCCCCCCCCCCCCCCACACGCTTAGGATGATGATGATGATGATGATGATGATGATGATGATGATGATGATGGTGGTGGTGGTGGTGGTGGTGGTGGTGGTGGTGATGATGGTGATGATGATGATGATGATGATGATGATGATGTTGTTGTTGTTTTGTTGATGATGATGATTGTAACAATAATAAGGATAATGATAACGATAATGATAATGCGTGTGAAGACGATATGACAATAATTATAAATAATGAATAATAATCATAATAATCATGATGATGATGATATAGGAATAATGATAATAATAAATAATGATAATAACAACGATAACAACAAAAGTAATTTAAAAAATAATTAAAATTAATATTAATAATAGTAAATAATGATGATGCTCATCATAAAGATTAGAAAAATAACAAGATAATAATGTTAAGAAGAATGGATATTCCCATAACTATTTCCTCACTCTTTACAGAGGTAAAAGTCCTTTACATGATGCTGTTCAACTGCACAAAAATACATCATAATAATCAGGTTCAATATTCACGGCAAATAGTGGTTGAATGTCCTTACTCTCTCACGCTCATGACATCCGATCTCTCTCACTCCACTACCACCCCCCCCCCCCCCCCCCCACCATCTATTCTTATCCCTTCCTTTCCTACCCTTGTTTACTCCCATCCACCGCCCCCTCCACACACACACACACACACACACACTTCGCGCGCGTGCGCACGCACCACACACACACACACACACACACACAAAAGAAGGAAGGTGGCAGGATGGTTAAGACGTTGCCTGCCAACAAGTAAACCGTGAGGCTCTGGGTTCGATTCCCAGCCTGCCCTTTCTTCCCAGTTTGACAAAAAAAATTCGAACTGAAATGTCAAGTCCTTGGATGAGACTATAAACCGAGGCCCCGTGTGCGAATCATGAGACATCTTGCGCACACGTTAAATCTTGTTCCGCTTTTTGGGAAGAGTAGGCCATGTGTGCCGGTGGGAACAGATAACCCAAAAATACAAGAACTGCATGCACACAGAGATGGAAAAAAAAGAGGAAGTAGCTATTCCATTATCCTTGAACAAAGAATAGATTAATAATTAAAATTCAATAAAATGTAATGACGAAGTCAAAATCTCATCCACCCACCAAAAAAAATCTCATTAGGAAGTTTTGAAAAAAAAATTCTTTCCAAAGAAGAAAGAGGAATGGAAGATGCTGAAGCAAGTGTTGCAGCAGATAGGAATTGTGTGTTTCAGTTTATTTATTCCATCATTTTGTTTTATTTTATTATCTATTTGAAGGACAATGAGAATAAAGCGTTCATGTGCTGTGCTTACACCAAAACATGCAAATGCCCAAAGTGAGTACGTGCAGCAAGATCAGTTTCACAATCGAGACATCAAAAAAGAAATGATATGACAGAAAGAATATGAAAGGGTGTGATTGAATAATGATAAGATAATAGATAGATAGATTAGAAGAGAGAAGAGATGAGAGGAGGATGAAGAGAGAGAGAGAGAAGAATAGAGAAAAGTAAGAGAGAGATGAGCAGAAGAGAGAGAGAGAGATGAGAGAGAGAGAAGAGAGAGAGAGAGAGACAGAGAGAGATCGCTTAAAGCTCAAGGCAAACATTTTAAGCTCTTTTTTTTTTTACCCAATCAATGTATTTGCTTTAACACAGCTTTCTGTTGTTGTACATAACTTGCTAAGATATAAAAACTGACTTAGAAAGCAGAGATCATCAAATTTTTCCTTCGTATGGATACCAGAGCATCTTTCAGTCTGAATATCATCCCCACCATCTATGCTAGAAAATTCCCTTTTCTATCACTCTCTGTGTTTCTTTCTTTTTCCTTACCGTTGTACGATCTCTCGTGCTTAAGTTCTGCATTCTCAGTTCATTCTCCTGCTTCTTTTCTGGAGCAAATCTGATAAGTACTTCCTCTTCTTCATACATCGTGCCACATTTTGTCTGTGTGGTTTTGGTCTGGCAACCCTGTAGGGACATTGTAAACTGTATGATTCACACCGATGCTGCATACTAACGACTTATGGCCAACCACAGCACCGAAACCACCCTAGTCCACACCTTAAACACGCTTCTACATGCGCCTGACTCAGGAAAAATCTCCCTTCTCATTCTTCTCGACTTATCTGCAGCCTTCGACACTATAGACCATTCAATTATTCTCTCCCGTCTCAAAAAAACACTTTTGGTATTAAAGGCAAAGCCCTCACCTGGTTCAGTTCATACCTTACAGATCAATTCCACACAGTTGCAGTAAACAAGATTCAATTAACACCTGCCAAACTGGAATGTGGAGTCCCACAGGGATCAGTTCTTGGCCCTGTTCTTTTCACTCTCTACACTGCTCCTCTTTCACACTTATGCGCAGCCTTGCTTTATATTTGTGTAAAGCCTTTAGAATAAGAGATATTTTGGTTTCTTAAGTCATATTTTTTGTAATTGATTTTTATTGTGGTGGTTGTGGTTATACATAACATTTTGTTTTTTGTGTTACTTATTTTTCTCACTAAAATACTAAGCAGTTCGGCAACCCCCCTTCATGTATGGGTGGGCCAATGGTCTTTTTATAATAAATCGTTCGAGTTTGAGTTCGAGTCCTCTTTCACACATAATAAATCATCATCAGTTCAACCATCATTTTTATGCAGATGACTCTCAAATTCTTAGCTGTGATACTCCTGAAAATCTGTCTTCTCTCTTGATTAATATGTCCTACTGCCTTCAAGATATCCAAAATTAGATGATACAAAACAAGTTACAGCTAAATGCAGATAAAACCGAAGACATGCTTGTAGGGACCAAACACAAACTCTCTTCCATCACAACAGCTTCAATAGAATTCGGCAATACCTCTGTCCCTCTATCCACTTCTGTGAAATATCTAGGGCTCGTTATAGACAACACACTCTCCATGCACAAATTAATCACCGAGACCTGCCAGTCGTGCTACTATCAATTGCGGCGCATCAGCGCAGTTCGAAAGTACCTGCCCACTGATGCAACATCTAAACTAGTCACGTTTCTCATTCTCTCACATCTGGACTATTGCAATTCTCCTCTGGCTGGTCTGCCAGCATCATCTATCCACTCCCTTCAACGTATACAAAACTCTGCAGCTCGCCTAGTCCTCAGAAAGAAAAAATCTGAGCACATTACTCCTCTCTTGCTATTCCCCACTGGTTGCCTGTGCCACAGAGAGTAAACTATAAGATCAGCACCCTTTGTTACATATGCCTCCATAAAACAGCACCTTCCTACCTCTGTGAATATATTCACCTGTACATTCCTTCTCGTTCCCTCCGCTCTGCTACAGATACCTTGTACTTACAAACACCTAGATGCAACCAGTCCACCGTTGGCCGTCGCTCTTTCTCTGTTTCTGGTCCATCGGTCTGGAATGACCTCCCTCTCTCCCTTCGCCAAAAGCCTTCTTAGACGCTTTTAAATCCGGCCTCAAGACACATTTATTTCAAACCTAAGATTTTCCACTCTTGTTCCATTTCATTTTTGTCCCTGCCCTCAACAGCCAAAACCCCATCACCCTGCCAGAGTGTACAACCTTTATATGTGTGCGTGCGTGCGTGCGTGCGAGCGTGTGTGTATGCATTTGAATTTGTAAAAAACCTAAAACCTATTAATTGTAACTGGCTGCATATGAATGAGTAAGATGAATGAAAGCCCTTTGATTTGTTTTCTGCAAGATATAGCGCTATATAAATCCCATTTGTTGTTGTTATTATTATTATTATTATTATTACTATTATTATCGGCAGCAAAGTTGCCTAGAAGCTGCAACAACGGACTTAGACTTAATCCCAAATTTGAAATTAATTGATTTCTTTTTTTAGAATTCAAACTCTTCTTCGATTTTCTCGTCTCTTTAGTGTATTTTTTTCTTTTCTTAAAACCCCTGTTCTCTTTTAGTTAATTAAACTTCTCATGATCTTTGTAGTGTAAAGAGATAGATAATATTACAGGAAGTTGCTTTGTGCGTGGGTACGTTATTGTGCTGTTATAAAGTTTTTAATTGTGTGTGGGTTTGGTTTTTTTAAAGCTATAACTCTCTTTGGCATTAATATGATATATCCTTTCTCTTTTTACATGCTGGTGTGTGATTGGATACGTACTCAGTTTTATACACTTGATCAAAATAATTTGAAAACAGAAACATCCAGAACCCAGAATGCCTTTTATATTTGATGGAAGTAATTTCGCGCTGGTTTTTGATATCTTCTTTCAGCCTCGCCTCTGCTCAGAGAATAAAGGAGTTTTCTATTTATTTAGAATTCGCCAGCAGACGTATCATTTGTCTCTGCTTTTAACTTTGTTTGAGTGTCTTTCTTGTATTAATATAGATTTTTCAAGCAAAACCTTTTTTTAAAGATTATTTTTTAGTATTCATTTTTGTTGTGTACTTTTTTTTAAGATTTAAGAAAAAATATTTAGTTTTAATATAATCTTTCGATTTTGTTCCATATAAGTTTCAAAATAATAATTATAACATTGTATTTATGTATTTCAGTGTTTGTCTATTCCTTTATTTACATGTTGTTGTTGTGCCGCTAAAAAGAATTGTTTGCTAGTTTTGTCAATTGGCAACTTTTCTTGAAAAATGTATTCTATGTATGCATATATTCTTGTATGCATATATTATTGTTTCCTTTTGTTTGGTTTATATTGTTTATCACTGATTAGCTTTTTATTCTATGTATGCGTATATGTCACCATTATTATCTTGGTGTTTGTTTTTTTAGATATATGACTTGAAGAAAAAAAGCAAATGCACTGCTTATTCAATGTATCATCTGAAAAGAAAAGTTTGACTTTGATTTTCACACACACACACTCATTCACACACACAACACACAACAACACCGCAAACACACACAACACACACACACACACACACAACACACACACACACACACAACACACACAACACACACACACCCACAACACACACAACACAACACACACAACACACACACACACACACAACACACACACACACACACCACAACACACACAAACACAACACACACAACACAACACACACACACACACACACACACACACACACACACAGTGCGACCTGTGTGTATATAATAACATAAAACCTATACACCGTGGCAGCAGTTCCCCACGCCACAGCAACCTGTAGCTTTCTTCACCGAAGCAGCAACAGCAACAGCAGCAGCAGCAGCAACAGCAGCAGCAGCTGTGTGCAAATTCTTCGTCACTATCATCATTGTGTGCTGTGCTGCGCTGTGCTGTGCTGTGCCGGAGTTCTCTTGTCTTCTATTCTCTCTGCTTGTTCCCTTTGTTCTTGCTGCTGACGGGTAAGAAGGTTGGTTTTGAAGTGTTTTCTGTTCGTGTTTGTGTTTCTGTTTGTTTGGCTGGTTGGTTGGTTGGTTGGTTGGCTGGTTGGCTGGTTGGTTGGTTAGTTGGTTGGTTGGATGGCTAGTTGGTTGGTTGGTTGTTTGGCTGGTTGGTTGGTGGGTGGGTGGGTGGGTGGTTGGTGGGTTGGTTGGTTGGTTGATTGATTGGTTGATTGGTTGGCTGGGTGGTTGGGGTTGTATTTTTGTTTTATGTTTTCCGTGTATTTAAACTTTGTTGTTGTTGTTTGTTTTTAGTAAACGAATATTGAAATTCAAGTCCGACGATATTTTTGCATAAGAACAGTATCAAACAATTGCTTTCTTTCTTTCTTTCTTTTTTTGACTTTTTCTTTCTTTCTTTCTTCCTTTCTGTTTTCTTTCTTTCTATCTTTCTTTTGTTTTCTTTTCTTTACTTTCTTTCTTTTTTTTCTCCTTTTTTTTTTGTTCTTTTGAGATGTTGTTCTTCGGGTTGTTATGCTTATAGTTAGGAGGAAAACAATCTCAACATGATATTCGAAGGCATGACAGCAAGTTAGTGTAGGCCTTGGTACTTTGCTTGTATCAAAAATACTCCCGTGCGGATGCCGAGGGCGGGTCACTATAAACAGCATCCCCACCTTCTGGAAATTCTGTGCCGGGAATTCCTTCTTTTCTTTCCCTCTCTTTGTTTCTGCCTTGTTCCTTTTTCTTCCTGTCACCTCCTTCTTGTCTGTTTTCTGCCTTCATAGTCCATTCTCCTGCCTCCCCTCCCCCCCCCCCCCCCCCCCCGAAAGATTTAAACGACAACAATTCTCTCCCACGCCGAAGTCAGATACGCTGGGCCTAACTTGTCAGGCGCTTAACGGCAGCGCAACGCCCTTTTGCTTACAAGTCAAGTCAAAAATCAAGTCAAATCAAACCCACTTTAATCATCCCACGATGGGCAATTACAATACTGACAGGCACAGCGATGCGAATCATCATCTCAAAAGGCATGACGTGTAAATGGCAGACAACAATTTGGCCCAGGCCAAAAGCTGTGTCCGTTATTGATGTCAGCTAATTTGCCAAGGCCTACACTAAAATGTTGTTATGTTGTAAAATGTTGTGTTGAGATTGCCTTCAGCCATGACAAGCTCTTAACATAGCAACGTGCACTCTTCTTTTAAAGGAGAAAAAAATCCTCTGAAGTCGGAGTATGGCTGCCTATTTGGCGAGGTACTTGAAAATAGTCATGCACACAAACTTCCATCCAGTGTGCTTCCTATCTCACAGTGATTCCCAGGTGGGATGAGTGAGTCAGAGTGCACGTTCTGGGTGACCCCCAGAGTGTAAAGCTGGGGAACGCACAACAACACAACAACAACAACAGACAACAATAGTTGCTGCCTGAGCGTTCGAGGAAGAAGAAGAAGAAGTATCAGAAACTGGCAAGGCTCTTCTTTTTTTTTACCTTGGCCAGAGGTTTAGGGTTAAGAGCTTCTCCACAACCCAGGCACTTGCCAACAACCGCCGCAAATGGAGCCAACTGGTGCAACGTTCGTCACTGCAGTGCCCCTTCGATCCCTGAGGGGGTTACGGGAGCAGATGAGATGATGAGAGGTTTAGGGGTAGAAACAGGTTATAAACTGCACGTAGACAGACCTTCATAGAAGTAATTACACACACACACACTCACACACACACACACACACCAAACACACACACACACACACACACACCACACACACCAAACACACACACACCAAACACGCACACACCAAATACACACACACACATCAAACACACACACACACCAAACACACACACACTCATTCACCCATACACTCACACGCTCACTCACTCACGCATACACACACACACACTCACTCACCCAGACACACACACTGATGATACAATTTACAAAGTCACATGCACACAGGGACTGGATGTACAAAAAGAAAAGCACATGAACACTTATTCCATTATCCTCGAAAAAAAGAATGAAATAACAATGTTTTTAAAAACCCTTAAAATGCACACTCACACTCTCTCTCACACACACACACACGCGCGCGCGCGCGCGCGCGCGCGCATGCACTGAGATCACGCGTACACAAATGAATCGTAATTATTAATGACCAAAGTAATGCAATGTGTTTAGAAGGGTGACATATTGGAAAGGTGTGTCATGAATAATGGTCAGGAGCCTTCACCTACATCTGCTCTGTTCCAATGAGTTACTGCTGCTGCTTCTATTGCTGCTGTTGCTTTTTTTCTTTTCTTTTTTACTGTTGCTGCTGCTGCTGCTGCTGTTGTTTCTGTTGCTTTTTTTGCTAATGCTGCTGCTGCTGTTTTTGCTTCTATTGCCGTTGTTGCTGTTGTCTTTGCTGTTGTTGCTGCTGCTGTTTCTGCTGCTGAAATTGCTGCTGATCCTACTGCTGCTACTGCTGCTGTTACTGCTAGAGATGCTGCTGCTGCTTCTGACTATTGCTGTGATGAAGGAAACGATTACAACAACAGCAAGAGCGGGAGAAACAACAATGTCAGTGATGGTGATGGTGATGGTGTTGGTGATGGTGATGATGATGATGATGATGATGATGATGATGATGATGATGATGATGATGATGATGATGATTGTTCAAATACAGAAAACTGACTTAAACCTGATAAAACCAATCGTTTCTCAGGCTTGCTGATGGAAACTGAACTGTTTTAAGACAAAATAAGTTGGGTATGTCTCTTGTATATGTGGCCATAGTGTAACTGTTGATCATATATAGGTTATGCAGCATGCTGAAAAGTTACATACCTGTTCTTACCTCATCATTGTCATAGGCGATATTCAGTGATCCTTTACGAGAATTTTTTTTTTCAAATCGTTATAGCACAGTCCAAGTGGTTTATTATTATGCTTATTGTGGACTTAAAAGGCATTATCCTTCTGCAGAATCGATTTTCTCATGCTGGTTATGACTACAAATATTGTTTTATTGTTCATTCGTTAGATTCTGTTTGAAATCTGGACTTTTACTATTCTGTATTTAAGAATTACTTGAGATTTACATGTTCCTAATTGTTTGCGGTAGATTTAATAAACTAGCCCCCTACCCCCACTCCCTCACCCCTGCTCTTTTCTGTTTCTAATATGATATTTTGTGAAGATACGTAGTTTGAAAATGAACACGCGCGCGCCCCCCACCACCCCAAACACACACATACACACCCCAACACAACAAAACACAAGACATCACTATACACACACACACAAACACACACACACACATACACACACACACACACACACACACACACACACACACACACACACACACACACACACACACACACACACACACAACACAACACAACACAACACCACACACCCAATCCACAGTTGTTATTATGTGAGATCTCCTTGTCTCTGTTACAATCCCCAGTATTCTCTTTTTTGTGAAGTATGATCGTTGGAATCTACATGTTGCTTGTTTCACAGCTGCCATTACAAGTAGTTCACGATTGTTTTCCAACTTTAGAGTATTTTTCAATTGTTCTGGGTTTTTGTTAATTTTTATAATTTCTTTGCCATGTTTTTTGCAACATATTGTTTATATAGTTTGGAATAGTCTTTTAATGTGCATTCATACCAACACGTATCTCCTCTACTTAAAGCCCTTATCTCATTATGCTGCCCCCCCTCCCCCGCCTCCATCGTCTAATATCACTTTAAGTGAACAGACGTAAAATTGAACACACACACACACTCACACACACACACAAACATACAACACAACAAACACACACACACACACACACACACACACACACACACACACACACACACACACACACACACCATCTGTTTCCCTGGGTGAAATGAAGACAATCATGGTCAATAATAGCCTGTCCCTGTCTAACACGGAAAAAATCTTGCACAGTGTCGGCTTTGTGCTTTTGGAATCTCGAAGGTTCGCCATGTGAAGATCTTGATCCGAGAAACAACGCAAGACCTGGTTTTTATCTTACTTTATTCTGTCAAGTCAAGTCAAGTCAAACAACACTTTAATCATCCCATGAAGGGCAGTTACAATACTGACAAGCACATTGATACGTATCATAATCTCAAAAAGACACAAAAAGGTACATTTCATATTGGTTTAAACATTCCAAGATAACTTCAAAATTAATAAGAATATAGCTCACCGCGCACACACACACACACACATACACACACACACACACACACACACACACCCGCGCGCGCGCGCGCGCACGAGTGTTTCTTCAAGTCGATATGAGGCTGAAAGGCGGAGGGGGGGGGGGGGGGGGGTGAGGAAGCCATTGTGATGCAATCATAAGTACTCCCTCTCTATAACACAAAGGCAGGAACACAAAACCCACACTCACACCCACACTCACACACCCATGGCTTCACAGTTTTAAAATTGGCCTTTAAGGCGACATCCCTGATATGGCCTTTGTGGTCGGTCAGCGGGGCTTAGAAACACTCATAGTTGGGACTGGACTGGATTGGTTTGCAGTGGACACTGGACTATGACTCTCTGACTAGGAGGCTTGACTCGCACAGTCCTTATGTGCTGCAGCCCTGGGGGCTGGTTGACCTTTGGAGAACATTTCAAACGCTGACTGTCCTTATGCCCACTTGGCCAAGAGAGTGGGGATGTACTGTGGGCAAGGCATCTCCACTATAATCAAATTTCTGCCTAATTTCGGAAACAGCAGCTGCCTCCTCTGCTGTTTTGGAGGTCATCGTCGGACACGACGGACAAACATACAATGGACACTGGAATACTTAATGTGCATTGCCACATAATAATGTGTAAACACAGAAAACCCTGTGTATAAATATCTGACTGCACTTGTATCGTATTACATCGGACGCCATAGCCAAGCGGGTTAACATGTTCGACTTCAATCCCACGGGTCAATGAAGTCGTGGTTCGAATCTTGGCGGGGTCTAGTGAATTAAGGGGGGGAACTTTCATGATCTCCCAGGTCAAGTTCAAGTGCAGACCCGCCAGTGCCTTAACTCCCTTCGTGCATATACACGTGCAGGAGGTCAACTATGCACGTTAAAGACTCGTAGTTCATGTCAGCGTTCGGTGGGTTAGGGAAACATGAGCATACCCAGCATACATCCCCGAAGTCGAAATACTGATACCTTCATGGTGGCAAAAACGCAAAAGGTCACCATTAGTGAACTTCCGGGTCTAGTCGAGGAACGAAAAAGAAAAAGAATCATGTTGTATTTTACTGTGTATGGTATGGTATGGTGTGGTGTGGTATTGTATGGTGTGGTGTGGTATGGTATTGTATGGTATGGTATGGTATGGTGTGGTATGGTATGGTATGGTATGGTGTGGTGATGGTATGTGGTATGGTATGGTGTGGTATGGATGGGGGTGTGGTATGGTTATGGTATGGTATGGTTGTGGTGTGGTATTGTATGGTATTGTATGGTATGGTATGGTGTGGTATGGTATGGTGTGGTATGTGGTATGGTATGATATGGTATGGTATGGTATGGTGTGGTGTGGTGTGGTGTGGTATGGTGTGGTATGGTGTGGTATGGTGTGGTATGGTGTGGTATTGTATGGTATGGTATGGTGTGGTATGGTATGGTGTGGTATGGTATGGTATGGTATGGTGTGGTGTGTGGTATGGTATGGTATGGTATGATGGTGTGGTATGGTATGGTATGGTGTGGTGTGGTATGTATGGTATGGTATGGTATGGTATGGTGTGGTGTGGTATGTTATGGTATGGTATGGTGTGGTATTGTATGGTATTGTGTGGTATGGTATGGTATGGTGTGGTATTGTATGGCATGGTATGGTATGGTTCCTGTATATTTTTTAACAGTATGGTATGGTATGGTATGAAATGGTATGGTATGGTATGGTATTATAATTTAACGTATCAAATGATTATACAGCTTCGCGCTTTGCATTGTATTGCATTGTACTGTACTGCATGTTTATTGTAATGTATTTTTCTGTATTATGTTACCTTGCATCGTATTGTATTGCACTGTATCATAATGTACTATACAGTATCGTATTGCATTCTATTACATTGTTTTGCGTGGTATTGCACTGTATCGCATTACTCCGCATTGCATTACATTTTTTCAGGAACCACAACTTCTCCTTACACAACTTCAACCACCCTCCACCCCACCCCACACCCACACACCCACCCCACCCCACCCACCCACACACCACACCCATCCATCCACCCACTTCGCCCAGCACCCTCATCACCCTCATCTCAACAACGCCCAAATTCCCGCCATGACCGTGACCTTGACCTTGACCTCCATGCCCTGGCGCTGGTTCCGCCGGGTGACCTTGCCCTTGCTGCTCCTACTGGCGGTGGTAGCAGTCGGCCTGCAGTTGCAGTCCATGCTCACCTTCCTCGTCCGGCCCCCTACCGCCATCTCCTCCCTCCGCCTCTTCAGGCGACAAGACCTCTCGGGCGTGAGGAAGGGGGCTGCGGGGATGGAGGAGGTTGCGGGGGTACGGGAGGGGGAGGGGAGGGTCAGGGGGGTCGGAAGGGGAGAGGGGGTCAGGTGGTTCAATCCTCCGGACTGCGAGGTGATGAGGCTTCTGGCGGGGCCGGACCGGACAGTGCAGGAGGCCTACAGCCCTGGCCTGGTGTGCGGGCCGGCTGCCGGCCCCAAGGACGTGGTGTGCTCTACCTTCATGGCCCAGGTGAGGGCGTGAGCTAGCTGGTGTCGTGCGCTCTTGTCTGGGGGTGGTTGTGGGGGGGGGTTGTGGGGTTGTGGGGGGGGGGGGGGGTTGGTGGTTAGTGAGCTCATTCTCTCTCTCTCCTCTCTCTCTCTCTCTCTCTCTCTCTCTCTCTCTCTCTCTCTCTTCTCTTTTCTCTCTCTCTCTCTTTCTCTCCTCTTTCTCTCTCTCTCTCTCATTCTCTCTTCCTCTGTGTGTGTTTTTGAGTTTGTGAGTTTGTGTGTGTGTGTGTGTGTGTGTGTGTGTGTGGTGTGTTGTGTGTGTGTGTGTGTGTGTGTGGTGTATGTGTATGTGTGTGTGTGTGTATGTGTGTGTGTGTGTGTGTGTGTGTGTGTGTTTGTGTTTGTGTGTGTGTGTGTTGAGTGTTGTGTGTTTTGAGGTTTTGTTGGTGGTGGTGGTGGTGGTTGTGGTGGTGGCGGGTTTTTTCTGCTTTTTTGTTTGTCTGTCTGTCTGTCTGTCTGTATGTATGTATGTACGTATGTAAGTTGTCTGCTGAAGAAAACGCGTGTCTTGATCCCTGTCAGTCCGGTGTATGTATTCGTCCATTGTGTATTTTACAAAAAGTCTGTAATTGCCTTCTTGATAGGGCAATACCAGAGAGCCAATGTTGTTGGGGATGGGGGGGGGGGGGGGGGGGGGCAGAACAGAGGGATAGTCCACAAGAAATTCGACGAAAGAAAGCTAGATCCAAGATGAATGTCAAGAACAAGATATTATATCACTTTACCACTTGAAGTCACGGCAGATTTATTGCGGGAAATTCGGGCTGCTCTCCCGGGAGAGCGCGTCGCCACAAGAGCAGCGCCACCCATTATTTTGTTTTCTTTCCCTCTCTGCAACCGTATTTGTTTCCCTATCAGAGTGGCTTTTTTTCTACAGAGTTTTGCCAGGGACAACTCCCTTGTTGCTATGGGTTCTTTTACGTACGCTAAATAATTATGTGTAGCACACGGGATCTCGGTTTATCGTCTCATCCAAAAGACAAGCACCCAGACCACCGCTGAAGTTCTCATGGATGGGGGAAAAGTTTCAGGCCCAAACGGGGATCAAACCACCGCACACTTCGGACCCAGACTTTGGCTTTCTAGGCAGGTGCGTTACCTCTAGACCACCGATCCATCATCACTACTCACCTTGGATCTCTGCAGCCTCTTTGTCGACCTTACCGAGGTGTCTGACACAGTGTCACGCCAAAGAAGGGTGCAGAATACTTCTGGAATTAGAATCTTCTCTCTCCTCCCCTCCCCTCCCCCCTCCTCCTCCCCCGAAAATGTGGTTAAAAATAGTCGATGCTTCCATGATGGAATGAGTGCAAAGTTAGTCAACCGTGAGAAGATGAGGATAGACACACAACACACACACAACACACACACACACACACACACACACACACACCACACACACACACAACACACACACACACAACACAACCACACACACACACACACACACACACACACACACACACACACACAACAAAACCAAACAAAACAAACAACACACACATACACACAAACAAACATACACACACACAATATTCATCCATTCACTCTATTTCTTAGTGCTCATTTGCTTTCTTTTTTGTTCGTTTCCTTTCTTTCTTCCTTCTTTCTTTTTTACCTTCCTTTCTTTCTTTCTGTCTGCCTTTCTTCCTGTCTTCCTTCCTGTCTTCCTTCCTTTCTTTCTTCCTTCCTTCCTTCCTTTCTTTCTTTTTTTCTGTATATCTATCTTTCTCTCTTTCTGTCTGTCTTTCTGTCTTTCTTTCTTTTCTGTGTCTTTCTTTCTTTCTTTCTTCATTCATGTATATTTTTCCCCATCAGTTTTCTTTTCTTTCTTTTAATTTTCTCGTCTTATCTTTCAAACGACTCCACTGACGTCATCCTGCCTGACGCAGATTGACCTCCATGATGACGGAGACTGCACCAGACTTCATGACGACACCACAGTCCCGCGCTACGTCTATTACGTCATCTTCGGCACCTACGAGTTCAAGTTCTTGCATTACGTCAGTTTTATGGCGGCCAAGCGATTCCTTCATCCGACAGCGATGTACCTGGTTGGAGATGCTCACCCCTACGGCTTCTGGTGGCAACGAATGTTGAAGGATGTCAAGGGGCTTCGTTTTGTGCACAGGTGAGGGTTGCGTTGGGTTGCGTTAAGGGTTGGGTTGGGTTGGTGTAGTGTTGGGTTGGGTTGGGGTTGGGTTGGGGTTGGTGTTGGGTGGGTTGGTGTGGTGTAGTGTTGGGGTTGGGTTGAGGTTGTGATGGGTTGGGTTGTGGTTGGTGTAGTGTTGGGGTGGGTGGGTGGTGGGTGGGGTGTTAGTGTTGTATTGGGTTGGGGGTGGGTTGAGTTGGTGTTGTGTTGGGTTGGGTTGAGTTGGGTTGGGTTGAGTTGGGTTGGGTTGGGTTGGGTTGGGTTGGGTCGGGTTGGGTTGTGATGAGCTGGGTTATGTTGGGTTGGGTTGGGTTGTGATGACCTAGGTTGGGTTGGGTTGGGTTGGGTTGTGATGGGTTGGATTGGGTTATGATGAGCTGGGTTGTGTTTTGCTGGGTTGGGTTGGGTTGTGATGGGGTTGTGATGGGTTGTGTTGGGTTGGACTGGGTCGGGTCGGGTCGGGTTGTGATGGGTTAGGTTGGGTCGGGTTGGGTTTGGGTTTGGTGTAGTGGTGGGGTGGGTTGTGTTGTTTTGTTTTGGGTTGGGTTGTGTTGTGTTTGGTGTAGTGTTGGGGTGGGGTGGGCTGGTTTGGTGTTGTGTTGTGTTGTTGTTGTGTTGGGTTGTGTTGTGTTGTGTTGTGTAGTGTAGTGTAGTGTAGTGTAGTGTGTGTAGTGCAGTGTAGTGTAGTGTAGGCAGTGTAGTGTAGTGTAGTGCAGTGTAGTGTAGTGTAGTGCAGTGTAGTGTAGTGTAGTGCAGTTTAGTGTAGTGTAGTGCAGTGTAGTGCAGTGTAGTGTAGTGTAGTGTAGTTTAGTGCAGTGTAGTGTAGTGTAGTGTAGTGCAGTGTAGTGTAGTGTAGTGTATCGTATAGAATCTAGTATCCTAATCATACCGTATCGCATCGTACTGGATCGTACGGTATTATAATATCGTACCGTATCATATTGTATCATATCACATCATACCGTGCATCACATTGTCTTGTCCTGTATACCACCACTTAGAGGCGTGGGAGATATTTTAGACTGAAATTCAGGCCGGTCTCTCTAGGAAGAGTGTGTCGCCACAAGTATAGCACGACCCATTTGTTTCTGTCTGCCTGTGTATCTGCCACTCTAGCGGGGCGTTTTTCTCTTCAGGATGGTACCAGGTCTGGTGACTCTGGAGGACAAGACTTGCTTCATCAGCAATGATACCTGTGGCTTTCCTTGAAGTCGGAATGCGGGCAAACGGTTACGTGCTCTTGAAAGTCATTTGGATAAGACAATAAACCTAGGTCCTGTAGACCTCTTCCTCGTCTTTGAACGCTCAGACAGCAATTACTGTTTTCTGTTATATAAAAGGGGAAGGTGTCTCATAATCTATGCGGTCGATGGGGGAGCGAGGCGTCAGAGACCTCAGCTTCTCCAGGGGCCAGCATATTGATGGCGGCGCCCATCTCCTCTCCCTCGCTGCTTTACCTTCCCTGTCCCTAAAGACGACAGGTACCTATTTACAGCTGGGTGAACTGGGGAACTATACTGAAGCCAAGGCGCGCAAACGGTCACTCATCGAACTGGTAACCACGTTCGATTCTGCCCAACCTTAGCTTGGGGAAAGCAGATGTTCTGACCACTGGGCTATCCCGTCCCCAGTATTACAATTCTCTATAATGACATCAACGTATGTATCATTATGTCAGTACTTTGTGAAAAATCCATCTGTTTATCGAAATCAACGTTTTTATTGGTAAGTCATACTTTCATGTATCTGTACCTAAGGCTATATCGCAATCATCTAGGGTTTTTTCATTTCCATAAAGTAGGCTGGTTGCCACTCATTCCAGGTTCCTCAAATCTTGAACCACACTGTCTGTGTCTGCCTGCCTGCCTGTCTGACTGTCTTCTTCCCTGTGTCTGTCTGTCTGTCTTCTTCCCTGTGTCTGTCTGTCTGTCTGTCTGTCTTCTTCACTGTGTCTGTCTCTCTGTCTGACAGCCTGTCTGTCTGACAGCCTGTCTGACAGCCTGTCTGTCTGTCTGTCTGTCCGTGCAGGCCTCGTCCTCCGACCATCGGCAACAAGTCTGTCCGCTTCGCGCACCACATCTCGGACCTGGTTCGCCTGCAGGTGCTGCTGCTGAACGGAGGCATCTACCTGGACGCGGACATGGTGATGGTGCGGGACGTCCAGCCCCTGCTGCGGCACGACCTGACCCTGGGGCTGATCGAGAACGGCACCGGCATGGGCAACGCCTTCATCGCCGTCAAGAGGAACAACGACTTCATCCGGGAGTGGTACCGGGGCTACAACGCCTTCAACAACGCGCAGTTCTTCAACAACTCCCTGTGGGTGGCCAGGGACATGTGGCACCGGGGCCCGCGCCGCGTGCACATGGAGAGCAGCAGGCTGTACAGGCCCAACTGGTTCGAGGCGGACAAGCTGTTCAAGGGCTGGGACTATGACTGGAGGCAGAACTACGCCGTGCACGTGTGGACCAACGGCAACCCCGTGCCGCGCTCGGAGGAGGAGGTTCAAACCTCCAACACCACCATAGCCCAGGTGTTCAGGAACGCCCTGTACGGGGATCCTGCGCCGCGATTCGTGAGTTCCCCTAAAGCAGCGACGGCGTCTACAATCAAGACGAAAGCTGCAAAAGTCGGGGCTGAGGTGGCACAGACTCGTTCCAGAGAACCAGTGGCTAAAGTGGTAAGAGCGAAACTGCCCCCAAAGGCTGAACAAAGGAATCATACGGCACCGTAGGAGGAGAGTGTGAGAACTAGACAGCCAAAGCTCAAGTCTGTGAGGAAAGTATGCCTGTGGTGTGTGCGAGAGAAAGGAAGGATTTGCGGTGCTCTAGACAGGTGATGTTGGAGGACTAAGCTGCTGTTGGATGGTTTTGTGTTTGGTGGTTTACGTTTGCGTGAATTCGGTCTTATTTAACTTCCTCGCTTGCTTGACCTCGCGGCCGCTTTTGACATTACTGATCATCACAAACTTTACCTTCCATACATTTTGTTGTTGATGGTTTCTGTGCAGCTTTGGTTTGCTTGCAGTCTTTTTTCTCTGTTCATTTATTTGGTGTCTTTATAAAAGAACAGTTTTTCTCCGTGCAGTCATATAATGTGGTGTTCCACAGGGATCTATACTTGATCTCTTGGTATTTTGTTCTCTGTACTGTGTTTGTGTGCGTGCGTTACGTGCGGTGTGTGGTGTTGTGTGGTGTTGGTGTGTGTGTGTGTGTTGGTGTTGTGTGTTGTGTGTGTTGTGTGTGTGTGTTGGCGCGTGCCGCTTGAACGCTGTTAGTTTATTTACATTCTGAGATAGCTCATGGCTGAAACAAATCTCAGTGCACGAAATATACGATAAAATTGTTGATGTTATTGTTGTTTATGTTGATGTTGATTCTTCTTCTTCTTTGCGTTGCCTGGGTTATGTTTTGAGGCCAGATCTTCTGAGGAATTCAGTAGTTGCCTGCAGGTCATCCACCGTGCCGTACAGTTTCTGCTCCAGAGGCGTGGGCTCAGGCCACACTTCCAGCCTTAGCGTCTGGAGAGTCCTGCAGTCTTGTAGGATGTGGGCCATATCCTGTTCTTCTTCTCCACAGGGGCACATAGCAGTTGGTGCAATTTTCAATTTTCTGTGGAGGTGTTTATTCAGCCCGTTGTGCCCTGTGCGTAGTCTGAAAGTTGATGTTGATGTTGCTGCAGTTGTTGCTAGTATCGTTCTTTCTTTTTTTTCTTCTTTTTTTATAGATTGAATTGTTTTTTATTATTAGCGACAGATGTGTAGCGAAACCCAACGATATCCATTATTTGTTTGCTTTACAAGATTCACTGCTATACAAGTTCCACATATTATTATTATTGTTATTATTATTATTATTATTATTATTATTATCATCATCATCCCTATCATGATCACCATCATCATCATCATCATCATCACCTTCATCATCATCGACACAACTTTAACACAGTACACACACACTGACACAAAACTTTGACACAGTACACACACATACTGACACACAACTTTGACACAGTAGTAACACACAAGTTTGACACAGTACACACACACACACTAACACACAACTTTGACACAGTACACACACACACACTGACACACAACTTTGACACAGTACACACACACACACACTGACACCAGACAGTTTGTGTGACAGTACACAAGAAACAGTAATGATCACTAATGAGGAAGTGAAAACCGGATTTTAAAAGTGCCATCGGACCATATGAAAAGCTCCTGACTTCAGTGAAAACAACGTTAACTAAAGTGGTACAGGGCACGTCACACGAACATCTGGACTGGTCAAGACTGTCCTACAGGGAACAGTACAAGGAGGGAGAGGAAGAGGCAGACAGAGAAAACGATGGGAAGACAACATCAGAGAGTGGACTGGCCTTGAGGGGAATGATTTGCTACAGAAAGCAGAAGACCGCGGGGAGTGGAGGAAGCTGGTTACAAAATCTTCAGTGGTGCCCTCATGGTCCACGGGACTACGAGATATGTGAAGGTGGGGGTAAAGGTGAAACAAGATTGATAAGATTTTATGTATAATGTCAGGAACAGGATGGTGAAAACTACTTGCGTAATATACCGCTTATTCAATGAGAAAAAAACCTAGTATCCAGCATGCACCGTGAAAAGAATGGGCTCCACCAGGTTCACCCTGCCCAAGATGGGGAAGACCTGGTCCGAAGGATGAATTGGTGCCTCCGGACTGCCCATGAAACCCAGGGCCAAGAAGAAATAAGTATATGTTGAACTGACTGCTTTAGCATGACTGTTGAAATATATGTTGAAGTGATTGCTGTGGCATGACTGTAGAAATATATGTTGAACTGATTGCTGTAGCATGACTGTAGAAATATATGTTGAACTGATTGCTGTAGCATGACTGTAGAAATATATGTTGAACTGATTTCTTTAGCATGACTGTTGAAATATATGTTGAAGTGATTGCTTTAGCATGACTGTTGAAATTTAGGTTGAAGTGATTGCTTTAGCATGACTGTTGAAATATATGTCGAACTGATTGTTTTAGCATGACTGTTGAAATATAAGTTGAAGTGATTGCTTTAGCATGACTGTTGAAATATATGTCGAACTGATAGCTTTAGCATGACTGTTGAAACATATGTCGAACTGATTAAAAAGACATACAGTAAAATAAAACAAACCAAAAAAAAACCCACTTGCAGACAGAAAAACAAAAAAACAAAGGAATGCAATGGTAACTGCTGTGTTTGTGTGAATATGAAAAGAGATGAAAGGCGCTGGTAACTACCGTATAATATGTGTTTTTGTTAATAATAAAAAAAGAGAAGGAGTGCAATGGTAACTACTGTATAATTATGTGCTTGTGCTAATATAAAAAAGAGAAGGAGTAGATTGGTAACTACTGCATTTGTGTTTACGTTAATATGAAAAAGAGAAGAAATACAACGGTGACTAAAGAGGGCAGGTACCTATTCACAGCTGGATGAACTGGTGAACTGTACGGAAGCCTAGGCGCGCAAACGGTCACCCATCCACTGGTAACAACGCTCATCGCTACTTGCACTTTAGCTTAGGGAAAGCGAGTGCTCTGACCACTGAGCTATCCCGCCCTGTATTCTAAGTATGTTTGTCCGTCGTGTTCGACGATGACCTCCAAAACAGCAGAGGAGG
>CM054149.1:40852248-40859748 GCA_028751875.1 Rapana venosa | reverse complement strand
ACTCACTCAACACACTCACACACTCACACACACACACTTACACACACACACTTACACACAAGCACCACACACTTACACACAAGCACCACACACTCACACACACACACTCCACACACACTCACACACACACCACACTCATACACACTCACACACACACGCACACATCCTCTCACCACACACACACACACACACACACACACACACACACACACACCAACACACCACACACACACACACACACACAACTTCTCTCACCCAGTGTAGTGTACTGTGTATTATTGGGTGGCCTGGGGTGTAAGACTTGACGAGGTGACAGCCCCGATATGGCCTCTGTGTTCACTGGGTAGCCAGCTGCCAGCAGCAAGACTGCATTGCATTGCATTGGATTGCATTTGCATTGGATTGCATTGCATTGCATGTCTCCCTCCCCCTCCCTTTGTCTCCCTCCCTCCCAAGCCCCCCTCCCCCTCCACCGGAGTGCTAAACTGGGGAAGGCAAAACAACAAATCAATAACAACAACATGCAGCATACCTTACCACCACCAGCAGATTGCTCTCGCTCTCTCTGTCTCTGCGTCTCTCTGTCTCTCTGTCTCTCTGTGTCTGTCTTTCTCTCTCTCTCTCTCTCTCTCTCTCTCTCTCTCTCTCTCTCTCTCTCCCCCTCTCTCTCTCTCTCTCTCTCTCTCTCTCGCTACTTTTTTCCCCATGAGGGCCTGGTGTCAAGAAGCCTCTGGCTTATCCAATTACCCTCATTAAAGTATTCGAGTTCGATTTTCGAGTTCTCTCTCTCTCTCTCTGTCTCTCTCTGTCTCTCTCTGTCTCTCTCTCCTCTCTCTCTCTCTCTCTCTCTCTCTCTCTCTCTCTCTCTCTCTCTCTCTCTCTCTCTCTCTAGCTCTCTCCTCTCTCTCTCTCTCTCTGTCTTTGTCTCTCTGTCTGTCTCTCTCTCTGTCTCTGTCTGTCTGTCTGCTTCTCTCTCTCTCTCTCTCTCTCTCTCTCTCTCTCTCTCTCTCCTCTCTCTCTCTCTCTCTCTCTCTCTCTCTCTCTCTCTCTCTCTCTGTCTGTCTTTACGATGACTGTGGAAAGCTGGGAAATATATTGTGGTCTTGTTGTTCGTGATGATGTGTAACCCCAACCCCACCCCCTTCAGAAAGAGGCCATGGCCTAAAATCTAAAGAAACTATTCGCATTCTCTCTCTCTCTCTCTCTTCTCCCCTCTCTCTCTCTCTCTCTCTCTCTCTCTCTCTCGTTGAAGAGGACTTTTCTTCTGGAGTTAACATCAGTGCCAACTCCACTCCCCCTAGAAGTCCTTCGGATGAGACTATAAACCGAGGCCCCGTGTGCGAACGCACACAAAATATCTTGCGCACACGTTAAAAGCCGTTCCGCTTTTAGGAAGAGTAGGCCATTGTGTGCCAGTGGGAACAGATAACAATTTCAAAGCTGCATACACACGAGGACTGGATGTAAAAAAAAAAAAAGCACACGAGTGCTTATTCCATTATCCTCGAAATAAAAAAAATAAAAAATAAAAACTTCTCTCTTTTGCTTGCTTGCTCAAGAAAGTGCCACTTCACTTATCCCGTAGTCCCTTGGACCGGGGAGGCACCACTGAAGATTTTGCAGCCAGCTTCCTCCACTCCCCGCGGCCCTCTGCTTACTGTAACAAATCGTTCCACTCAAGGCCTAGTCCACTCTCTGAAACTGTCTTCCCATCGTTTTCTCTGTCTGCCTCTTCTTCGTCTCCCTCCTTGTACTGTTGTTCCCTGTAGTAGGACAGTCTTGGCCTGTCCAGATTGTTTGTGTGACGTGCCCTGTACCACTTTAGTTTGCATCTTTTTCAGTTTACTCAGGAGCTCGTCATGGTTGTATGGCGTTTTTTTAATTCTGGTTTTCACTTCCTCATGAGCGATGTGATCCCGGTACGAGATACCCAGGAGTTTGCGAAAGATGTCAGCATATGCCAAACACCCCCTACACTCCACTCCCCTGCCCTGGCTGTCAAAGATGCCTTGTGTAGTTATTTATTTGTTTATTTATTTATACCACTTTAAGTCACGGCAGATTTCTCTGCGTGAAATTCGGGCTGCTCACCCCGGGGAGAGCGCGTCGCCACAGAGCAGCGCCACCCATTTTTTCTTATTTTTTTCTGTCTACAACTGCATTTGTTTCCCTATCAGAGTGGCCTTTTTTTTTTTTACAGAATTTTTGCCAGGGACAACTCTGTTGTTGCCGTGGGTTCTTTTACGTGCGCTAAATAATTTTTTGTGTAACACACGGGACCTCGGTTTATCGTCTCATCCGAGAGACTAGCGCCCAGACCACCACTCATGGTCTAATGGATGGGGGAAAAGTTTCGGGTCCAAACGGGATTCGAATCACCGCACACTTCCAAATGGGACTTTTTGATTGCTAGACAGGCACGTTACCTCTAGACCACCGATCCACATAATTTATAGCAAAGTCAGCGCTCTCTGACTATGTCTTTTCCAGGTTTATTTATTTATTATGTATTTATTTATTCTTTTATATCGAGGATAATGGAATAAGCACTCATGCGCTTTTTTACATCTAGTCCCCGTGTGTATGCGGTTTTCTAAATTTTGTCATCTGTTTCCACCGGCACACAATGGCCTACTCTTTCAAAAAGTGGAACAGGATTTAACGTGTGCGCAAGATGTTCTGCATGTGTTCGCACACGGGGCCTCGGTTTATAGTCTCATCCGAAGGACTTTTGACATTCGGTTCGATTTTTTTTAGGTCAAACTGGGAAGAAAGGGCGAGGCTGGGAATCGAACCTACAACCTCACGGTTGACTTGTTGGCAGGCGGCACATTGTGTCTGTGTTTCTCTCTGGCCGACTTGCCCAGGTCAGGTGATCAGTGCAGTTTCATATTACGAAATCTGAACTTGCGTCAGCTAAGTTTGAGTATGTTTTGTGTGTGGGTGGGTGGGTGAGTGGGTGGGTTGTGTGTGATGTGTGTGTGTGCACGTGCGCGCGAGAGTGGTGTGTGTGTGTGTAAGTGTGTGTGTTTTGTGTGTGCGAGTGTGTGTGTGTGTGTGTGTGTGTGCGAGTGTGTGTGTGCGTGCGTGGGTGCTCGTGCACATGCTTTGTTATGAAAAGTATGTCTTTTTAAGGAACTAACAGTTGAAAACACGTTGACAAATTTGCCTTTTTTTCATTGTTTATTTAACCATAGAACAAACAAGACAGGAAAACCAAGATTCGTCAGAGGTTTTGTGACACTAAAAATACATTTACAATCTACATCAATAAGAAAAACCAACAACAATATCAAAATTTACACAACAAATGAAACGTGTTCGCAGTCGCATAAGCAAAAGAGTGAATCGTATATCTTGTCTTTAAGACTGAAAAAGAGAAAAACCTATAAACCCCCAACAACATCTTGTAGAATCTTCTTCTTCTTCTTCTTCTTCTTCTTCTTCTTCGTCATCGTTGTCGTCGTCGACGTCTTCAAATGCCCAGACAGCAAATATTGTTGCCTGTTATATGAGCGAAAATGTAAAAGCAAAAATACGTTGTGCTGACGTTAAACGCCTGACAAGTCAGACCCAGCGCATCGTACTTCGGCGTAGAATAAATAATCTAAGTCCTTTAGATAAAGCTACACTCTAAACCGAGGTCTCGTGTACGTGCGAATGCACACAGAACTTATTGCGTACACGTTGAAACCCGTTTCACCTTTCGGAAGAGTAGGGCATTGCATGCAGGTAGGAACGGAGGAAAGAATTTTTTTTTAAAGAAGAAAAGAACAAGAAAAAGGCATGCACGGCCTTCATGGGGGTAGGTCGGTTTCACACACAAAGCTTTACCATTGGGGAACCTTTGAACCTCTCGCCTAGGAATCAAGAACAAAAAACGAACACAGAGAGAGAGACAAAGAGAGAGAGAGAGAGAGAGAGAGAGAGAGAGAGAGAGAGAGAGAGAGAGAGAGAGAGAGAGAGTGAGATAGAGTGAGAGAGAGAGAGAAATGAATCTTTGAAATGAAATAAATCTTTATTTTTTAAGAGTAACAGACTAAGAGATAAAGAGGGAGAGAGTGAGAGAGAGAGTGAGTGAGAGAACTCAGAACTCAGAACACAGAACTCAGAACTCAGAAATTTAATGTATCTCAGCCTTAGGCCATAATACATGGTTGGCGTAGAAGAAATTGACAATGCCACAGAGTGGGCAAAAACCGGATAACATACACAATACCAAGCTCACTTTCAGTGAAAGAAATAATGAAGACAATGCACAAATACATAAAAATACATATGTATCAAATACAATTCACTATTTTGATCTAAATGTACCTTCCTTATGTCTGGATAAAATCAATATACAAATATAGTTTTTCAAAATCATAACAAAACGATAACCGTATCTTCGTTTGTGATGTAAATATCCTAATACAACAAACTTTTTCTCTTATTTATGGCATGGAATATATATCTAGACAGGCAGTGATTTCTACTACTGTTTTCTGCTTTAAGTAGATCATGCAAAGGTGTATCAACACAATCCTTTAAAAATTTAATTCTTAAATCATTAAATAAAACAAAACATTCAAAAAAGGAAATGTTTTTCTTTCTTCAACTTTGGGTTTACAAAATGGACATTGTATCTTCTGATTCTGTGCACTTATCGATGTACATTTTTTGTTGAGTGGTAAAACATTACATCTCACCTGTGACACAGCAACTCTAAAGCGTAGGTATCTAAGTGTAGAAGATATTCTTCTTTAGAAAATATTGTTTTGAAACACCTGTAAACTGTTATATCTGTCTCGGTCTCTGATTGTACTATACCATTCCTGGATAACATATCAACTAGTCTTTGTTTAAAAACAGATGTAAGAATACCTTGAGGGTCACCAACACCCCGTTAAAAGCCATACAAAGCTGAATCCTGCATCACAAAAAAATTTGTCTAATCATAGAAACCCAACAGTTCTTCCAGATATATCCATGTCAAGCAACATTTGATAAGCATTATATGGTAGTCTGTTAGAAATTTATTTGTAATAATTTATCCAATTTTCTAATAGTATTTTATACATGAGTTTATGTACAGAGGATATCGACCCAAGCTCACCATATATCATTTTATTTTGGGGTTTTCAAAGGTACACCCAAAAATCTCTTGCAAGCCATCAGTGTACTTTCTCTATGTTCCAATTTATGTAACCCCCATATCTCTGATGAATTGTAGATTGGCTGTATTTAATGTCAAAGATCTTGAAAATGTTTTCAGCGGTAATTTCTTTATATTTATGAAAAAACCCTATTTAATTCTACAACAGCTTTCTTTCCTTGGTCACGAGATGATCTGTGCCCAGCTTAGCACTAAAATTTTGTCGTAAAATTAAACCCTAAATACAATACTCATTTACCGCTTCTAATTTGAAATTATCGTAAAACCACTGTTCATTTTTCCCAAGAAAACCTCCTTTTCTAAAGACCATTACTTTACTTTTATCCGAATTGACATTTAATTGCAAATCATCACAACATGATTTCAATACATTCAATTGGTTTTGTAAACCTCCATCATCTGCAAAGAGTAAAATAAAGATTTCCATGATGTCTGGTACTAGTTGTATTCCATGTTTACCTTTTTTACCCATGGTCTCGGATAAATGGTGATAAATAAAGAAAACAGAGTAGGGCTTAACACACATCCTTGTCTCACACCAATTGGGCATTAAAAAAATTCAGACAATTCACTGTTTGCCGTATACATGAATATAATGTTTGATACATTGCTGACATTGCTGCAAGGAACTTTCCCTTTACTCCCTGATCTTTGATGCACCCTATAAGTAAATCATGTCTGACAGAATCAAAAGCTTTTTTAAAATCTATAAATGCAACATATAACTTCCGGCCATTCTTGTTCATGTACTTCTGGACAATTGCATGCAAATTATAGATCTGATCAACAGTAGAGTATTTTTTCCTGAAGCCTGCCTGATTTTCAGATATCATTTTATTATTTTCTAGCCAAGAATACAATCTACTGTTTAGTATAGATGTGAAGCACTTTGACAGGATACTCAACAATGAAATTCCCCTATAATTGTCCACGTTATTGGGATCTCCCTTCTTAAAGATTGGAACTATGATAGCTTTTGCCCAGGCTTGTGGATAAATACCTTTGTCAAAAATAGAATTGAATAGTTTTATGAGAAAACAGTGTACCTCTTGGCCTCCATTCTTCAGCATTTCAGCAGTTATGCCATCCAGTCCACTTGCCTTACCACATTTTAGTTTATTTATTGCTCTTTTTAGCTCCTCTTCTGAAATGCTTTGGTTAAGTTCATGATCTGCCTGCTCTAATAAGTCTGTATCACTATGACAGTCATTATAGCTAGTACTTCTGTTACTTTGAAAAACAAACTTAAAATGATTTACCCAATCAAATGTTTCTATAGTGTTCTTTAAATTAGCTCTAGTACCACAACCCATACTTTTTAACTGTCTCCAAAAATTTGGAGAATCGAAATATTGTTAACTAAGCTTTCTACTTTTAGTTTCCTGAATTCTTGTTTTTGTCTTTAGTATCTTTTGTATATTTTCCTTGCATGCACATAGTTAATTCTGTCCTCTTCTTGCCTGGTCCTCTAAAATGCTTTAAAGTATGTCTGACTGTCTTTTTTGCCTCGCTACAGTCTCTATCAAACCATTCTGATGACTTTTTCTGACCCTTACGATGTCTAACATACATACACTTGCTGGCTTCCGTTAAACATTCTACAAATATCGACAAAGCTCCATCTACATCAAAGTGTAACAAATTCAGAGCATCTGCCATTCTAGTGCTACTGTTTTTACTTCTTAGTGCATTGGTGAAAATATCATTTTTTGTATCATTCCATTTAAGTATTTCTACAAGGGATGTACTTTCTCTAGTTTCATAACAATCTCCAGTTGTGTTACTTTTTTGTTGCATTTTCATAACAACGGGCAGATGATCTGATTCTGACACATTTTTTATATCAACTGCAGTAATGTTGATCAATGTCAGCAGTTCACAAGAAACAATAAAATAGTCTACAGTACTTGCCCCAGAACATGCAATAAAGGTATAACTGCCATCAAAATCATATTCACACAAACCATTTAAAATGACACAATCAAACATATTGCAAACCTCAAGTAATTGATTTCCAAAGGTATTCATGTGAAGATCATCTGATTGTCTAGAAAATTCGCGAACAGCACTAGAAATATCTGGTATTTGAAAGTTATGATCATCAACATCAAAGGAATAGTTACAACTGGCTGTCCTTGCATTAAAAGAGTGAGAGAGAGAGAGAGTGAGAGAGAGAAGAGAGAGAGAGAGGGAGAGAGAGAGAGAGAGAGAGAGAGAGAGAGAGAGAGAGAGAGAAGAGAACAAGCACGAGAGGGAGAGAGCGCGCCAGAGAGAGAGAGGGAGAGAGAGAGAGAGAGAGAGAGAGAGAGAGAGAGAGAGAGAGAGAGAGAGAGAGAGAGAGA
>CM054149.1:40827248-40832248 GCA_028751875.1 Rapana venosa | reverse complement strand
TCCGTCCACTTACCACAAGCAGCTGCAAGAAGCTGAGAGCGGCCAGCGGTATGGTGGCAGTCTGGCGGTCAGGCCCGTAGCCCGTGAACAAGGCCACGGCATTGAGACTGAGCAGGTACAGCAGGTGCAGCATCTGTCCCACACACAAACACTGCTGCACGTCAACGAGGAACACAACATTCAAAGCAAACGCTAGCGCGCGTGCCAGCCTGGACAAAAACATGAAACAAAACGACAAAATCTTAACAAAAAGAGGATGGGAAAATGATGTATACACGCTTGTAAACGTGCATGCGTGAATGCACGCACGCGTGCGCGTACACAGACACAGACACACACACACGCAGGCACGCACGAACGCACGCGTATACACACGCATACACGCACGCATGCATGCACATACGCACGCACGCATACACACAGACACATACATGACTATATATATATATATATAAATATATATATATATATATATATATATATATATATGTAGAGAGAGAGAGATCAGACTACAAGAGACAAACAAACAAACAAACCAAGAAACAAAGAAAGAAAGAAAGAAAGAAAGAAAGAAAGAAAGAAAGAAAAGACAAACAAACAAAAACAGAAAGAAAGAAAGAAAGAAAGAGACAAACAAACAAACCAAGAAACAAAGAAGAAAGAAAGAAAGAAAGAGACAACAAACAAACCAAGAAACAAAGAAAGAAGAAAGAAAGAGACAAACAAACAAACAAACTTACCAGTTTGTAGCAGACCAGGACTCTAGGCGCCGAAAAGAAAGCTTTGTAGATACCTACAACACCCCAACATAACACTACATAACATGACACAACACTACACAACATAACACAGCATAACACAGCACTACACAACATAACACAACATAACACAACATGACACAACACTACATAATAATAATAATACTAATACTAATACTAATACTACTACTACTAATAATAATAATAATGATGATGTATGGAATTTATATAGTGCTGAATCTTGTAAAGCAACAAATCAAAGCGCTCAGATTTCATTTCATACCACTTTAAGTCACGGCAGATTTCTCTCTGTGAAATTCGGGCTGCTCTCCCCGGGGAGAGCGCGTCGCCACAAGAGCAGCGCCACCCATATTTTTTTCTTTTTCCTGTCTGCAACTGTATTTGTTTCCCTATCAGAGTGGCTTTTTTCTAAGAATTTTGCCAGGGACAACTCTCTTGTTGCCGTGGATTTTTTTACGTGCGCTAAATAATTACGTGTAACACACGGGACCTCGGTTTATCGTCTCATCCGAAAGACTAGCGCCCAGACCACCACTCATGGTCTAATGGATGGGGGGAAAGTTTCCGGTCCAAACGGGGTACGAACCACCGCACACTTCAGACCCGGACTTTTCGCTTTCTAGACAGGCGCGTTACCTCTAGACCACCGATCCATCAATAACAAACACAGCATAACACAATACTACACAACATAACATAACATAACACAACACAACATAACACTACCCAACACAACACAACACTACATAACATGACACAACATAACACAACATAACACAACACAAACATGACACAACACAACATAACACTACCCAACACAACATAACACAACACAACACAGCACAACACACGGCACGTGGTCAGTGTCTAGCTTAGTCACACAATCGCAAACAAAGAAATCGCAATCTGACAACCCGGGTTCGATTCCCGTTCAAGGGGATATTTTCCCCTGGAGTTAACATCAGTACAGACTCCACTCTCCCCAAAAGTCCTTCGGATGAGACTGTAAACCGAGGTCCCGTGTGCGAACGCTCGCAGAACATCTTGCGCACACGTTAAATCCTGTTCCGCTTTTCATAAGAGTAGGCCATTGTGACAGAACTTACAAAACCGCATATACACGGGGACTGGATGTAAAAAACACATAAGTGCTTATTGCATTATCCTCGATATAAAAGAATAAAATAAAATAAAATGAAAACACATGGAACTGATCTATAGTTTTTTCATACCACTTTAAGTCAAGGCAGATTTCTCTGCGAGAAATTCGGGCTGCTCACCCCAGGGAGAGCGCGTCGCCACAAGAGCAGCGCCACCCATTTTTTTTTTTTTTTCTGTCTGCAGTTGTATTTGTTTCCTATCAAGTGCCTTTTTCATTTTTTACAGAATTTTGCCAGGGACAACTCTTGTTGCCGTGGGTTCTTTTACGTGCAAAGCCAGGTGGGTCTGTTCCTCCATGCACTTCTCCTGTCTGGCACGTTCCTGAATGAAGTGATGAAGCCAGGAACGAGTGTTGCAGATGATGGGATTAATTGTATGACAAGTCAACACGTCACGTCACGTCACATCAGGTTACGTCACATCATGTCACTGGCTGATACAATAGGTCCTACCGTTTTCTTTTTCTTTGTTTGTTTGGGTTTTTTCTTCTTTTTATGTTTTTTGGTAAGACAATCAACGAATACAACCATAAAGAAAGAGAGACAGAGACAGAGATGCAGAGAGACAGATAGACACAGAGAGAGAGACACGGACACAGACAGAGACAGACAGGGACAGAGATAGAGAGGAAGAGACAAACACATACAGAGAGAGAGAGAGAAAGAGACAGGGAAAGAGACACAGATACAGAGAGACAGATAGACACAGAGAGAGAGAGAGAGGGAGGGAGACACGGACACAGACAGAGACAGACAGAGACAGAGATAGAGACAGAGAGAGACAGAGATAGAGATAGAAAGAGAGAAAGAGACAGAGAGAGAGAGAGAGATAGACAGACAGAGAAAAAGAGAGAAAGACAGAGTCAGAGAGACAGACACACAGACACACAAGGCAGACATACATACATTCAGACAGAGACAGAGATACAGAGACAGTCAAACAGAGACAAACAGAAAGAGACAAACAGAGGGAGAGAGAGAGAGAGGGGGGTGGGGTTCGGTTGGGTGGGGGTGGGGGGTGGGGGTGTCTACTCAGAGTATCACCTAATCCTTCACGTTTGATGTTGGACTTCAAGATCAAGGGCGCCAGTACCGGTAGAAACAGACACACCGACACCTGCAGCACATAAAAAACACCTGCAGTAAAGGTAAAAACAGACACCTGCAGTACATAAAAACACCTGCAGTAAAGGTAGAAACAGACACACCGACACCTGCAGTACATAAAAAAACACCTGCAGTAAAGGTAGAAACAGACACACCGACACCTGCAGTACATAAAAAACACCTGCAGTAAAGGTAGACACAGACACACCGACACCTGCAGCACATAAAAAAACCTACAGTAAAGGTAGAAACAGACACACCGACACCTGCAGCACATAAAAAAACACCTGCAGTAAAGGTAGACACAGACACACCGACACCTGCAGTACATAAAAAAACACCTGCAGTAAAGGTAGACACAGACACACCGACACCTGCAGCACATAAAAAAACACCAGTAAAGGTAGAAACAGACACACTGACACCTGCAGTACATAAAAAACACCTGCAGTACAGGTAGACACAGACACACCGACACCTGCAGTACATAAAAAACACACCAGTAAAGGTAGACACAGACACACCGACACCTGCAGTACATAAAAAACACACCAGTAAAGGTAGAAACAGACACACCGACACCTGCAGTACATAAAAAACACCTGCAGTACAGGTAGACACAGACACACCGACACCTGCAGTACATAAAAAACACACCAGTAAAGGTAGAAACAGACACCTGCAGTACATAAAACATACACCAGTAAAGGTAGAAACAGACACACCGACACCTGCAGTACAGGTAGAAACAGACACACCGACACCTGCAATACAGGTAGAAACAGACACACCGACACCTGCAATACAGGTAGAAACAGACACACCGACACCTGCAGTACAGGTAGAAACAGACACACCGACACCTGCAGTAAAGGTAGAAACAGACACACCGACACCTGCAGCACATAAACATAACACCTGCAGTAAAGGTAGAAACAGACACACCGACACCTGCAGTACATAAAAAACACCTGCAGTAAACGTAGACACAGACACACCGACACCTGCAGCACATAAAAAAACACCAGTAAAGGTAGAAACAGACACACCGACACCTGCAGTACATAAAAACACCTGCAGTAAAGGTACAAACAGACACACCGACACCTGCAGCACATAAAAAAACACCAGTAAAGGTAGAAACAGACACACCGACACCTGCAGTACATAAAAAACACACCAGTAAAGGTAGAAACAGACACACCGACACCTGCAGCACATAAAAAAACACCAGTAAAGGTAGAAACAGACACACCGACACCTGCAGCACATAAACATAACACCTGCAGTAAAGGTAGAAACAGACACACCGACATCTGCAGCACATAAAAAAACACCACCAGTAAAGGTAGAAACAGACACCTGCAGTACATTTTTTAAAAAAAACACACACCAGTAAAGGTAAAAACAGACACCAGTAGTACATAACACCAGTACCATAACCAGTAACGCGCGCTCGCGTTCGCACACGCACGCACACACACATACACACACACGTACACCCCAATCCCTCTTCCCTCCCTTCCACACCCACACACCCACTCACAACCCCTCCCCCATCATCATTTCCTCCCCCACTCCCTTCCCCGAGACACACACAAAAGGCAGAATCCTGCCTGAAACAAAAGAACCTACTATGCACGTACCAGTTAATGCACCGAGCATAAGATTTAAGTGACTGCAAAAAGCTGGTAAAAGACTACGACTACACTCCAAAAAATCCTGCTAGACAGACCTACCTACCTGCCTACCTGCCTGCCTACCTACCTGTCTGCCTGCTTGCCTACCTGTCTGCCTACCTACCTACCTACCTGTCTGCCTGCTTGCCTACCTGTCTGCCTACCTACCTACCTGCCTGCCTGCCTGCTTGCCTACCTGTCTGCCTACCTACCTACCTGCCTGCCTGCCTGCCTGCCTGCCTGCTTGGCTTCCTGCCTACCTACCTGTCTGCCTG
>CM054149.1:40797248-40824748 GCA_028751875.1 Rapana venosa | reverse complement strand
GTGTGTGTGTGTGTGTGTGTGTGTGTGTGTGGGTGGGTGTGTGTGTGTGTGTGCGCGTGGATTTGAAATCTATTGTTCATTATTTTTAAGGAGAGTTGCATGCGTGTAAATGATTTGAGTGCAAGCGCTTCGATTTGTTTTTGTTTTTTTACAAGATTCAGCGCTATATAAATTCCATATATTATTATTATTATTTTACTCTGTGTGTATGTGTGTTTGTGTCTGTGTCTGACTGACTGACTGTCTTTCTGTACGTCTATCTGTCTGTATGAGACACACACACACACACACACGTGCGCGCGCACGCCAGCGCGCACATACACACACATAGCTGCACAAAGAGCATGTGTAATAATGATAATTACAACACTAATGATATATGGAGTTGATACAGCACTACAATTATACTGTAAAATCAAATCAAAGCACTTCTGGTCCAGTCCAAGAGAGAGAGAGCGAGAGAGAGAGAGAGAGAGACAGAGACAGAGACAGAGACAGAGACAGAAACCGGGGATACAAAAATCAACTCTACTGTCGTTCCTTGTAGAGTGGAGCAGACGTTCGATCTGTGCACAGCGCACTAATCCAGGATAACTCGGTCAAGGGAACAAGGCCATTAAGCTACTATAACCAGCGCGCCCCTTCCTTTCGCCCAGCCCAAGTATGGTCAGTTCCTGCTGTAATCCGCACCAGCTGGCCCCAGCTGAGATGGGCTGGGATGGCATGGCATTGGCAGCAGCTGAGAGCAGTGGGGGAAACTGACAGCTGTGCTTGTCCCTGCTACATCTGGTGGATCGGTGGTCTAGAGGTAACACGCCTGTCTAGAAAGCGAAAACTCTGGGTCTGAAGTGTGCGGTGGTTTGATCCCCGTTTGAACCCGAAACTTTTTTCCCTCATCGAATAGACCATCATTGGTGGTCTGGATGCTTAGTGTTTCGGATGAGACGATAAACCCCAGGTCTGGGTGTGTTCCACATAATTAATTAGCGCATGTACCAAAAAAAGCAACCCCACGGCAAAAAGAGAGATGTCCCATGCACAATTTTGAAGAAAAAAACCCACTCTGATAAGGAAAACAAAAACAGATGCAGACAGGAGAAAGATAAAATAACAATGATGATAATAATCATAATCATAATAATCATAATCATAATGGGTGGCGCTGCTCTTGTAATGCGTGATGCGCTCTCCCTAGGGGGAGAGAGAGAGAGAGGGAGAGGAGAGGAGAGGAGAGGAGAGAAGAGGAGAGGAGAGAGAGAGGGAGAGAGAGAGGAGAGAGAGAGAGAGAGGGAGAGAGAGTGAGAGAGAGAGGAGGAGAGAGAGAGGGAGGAGAGAGAGAGAGGGAGAGAGAGAGGGAGAGAGAGAGAGAGAGGGGAGGGGGAAGAGGGAGAGAGAGAGAGAGGGGGGAGAGAGAGGGGGGAAGAAAGGGAAGAGAGAGAGGGAGAGAGAAGAGGAGGGGGGGAGAGAGAGGGGAAAAAGGGGAGAGAGAGAGGGGGAAAAGGAAAGGGGGAGAGGGAGAGAGAGAGAAAAAGGGGAGAGAAAAAAGAGAGAGAGGGGGGAGAGGGAGAAGAGAAAGAGGGGAAGAGAGAGAGAGAGAAGAGGAGGGGAGGAGAGAGAGAGAGAGAGAAAAAAGGGAGAGAGGAAGGGAGAGAGAGGGAGAGAGGAGGAGAGGGAGAGAGAGGGGAGAGGAGGGGAGGGGAGAAGGGAGGAGGGGGGGGGGGGGAGGGAGGGGAGGGGGTTTTTGGGGAAAAAGGGGGGGGGGGTGTGGGGGGGGGAAAAAGGGAAATTTTTTTTTTTTTTTTTTTTTTTTTTTTTTTTTTTTTTTTTTTTTTTTTTTTTTTTTTTTTTTTTTTTTTTTTTTTTTTTTTAAAAAAAAAAAAAAAAAAAAAAAAAAAAAAAAAAAAAAAAAAAAAAAAAAAAAAAAAAAAAAAAAAAAAAAAAAAAAAAAAAAAAAAAAAAAAAAAAAAAAAAAAAAAACCCAAATTTTATTAAGTACCAAACTGTCATTTCGCAATCAGTTAATCAAGCAAGACTCAATCCATTCATTAAGCTATCGATCTGTCATTCTGTCAATCAGTCAATCAAGCAAGCAAGCAAGAATCAATCCATTGATTAAGCTACCAATCTGTTATGCTGTCAATCAGTCAATCAATCAATCAATCAAGCATCAATCCATTCATTAAGCTACCAATCTGTCATTCTGTCAATCAAGCATCAATCCATTCATTAAGCTACCAATCTGTCATCCTGTCAATCAAGCACCAATCCATTCATTAAGCTACCAATCTGTCATTCTGTCCATCAATCAATCAAGCATCAATCCATTCATTAAGCTACCAATCTGTCATTCTGTCAATCAATCAAGCAAGCATCAATCCATTCATTAAGCTACAAATCTGTCATTCTGTCAATCAATCAATCAATCAATCAAGCATCAATCCATTGATTAAGCTACCAATCTGTCATTCTGTCAATCAATCAATCACTGATAATATTTGGAATTCATACAATATAGCACTATTTCTTGTCAACTTACATCCCCCCTCCCCCCCAAAAAAAAAGTCAAAGTGCTTGCATTCAACCTATTCTTTACACACGCAACCAATCACAAATAGTTTAAACAAATTCAAATTTACACACGCACACACATACAAGCATACATGCACGCACGCAGACACACACACACACAACACACACACAAAACAAAACACACACACAAACCCCCACACACCACACAAACACACACACACACACACACACACCCATCCACGCAAGAGAAAGGGGGGAGGGGGTGGGGGTAGGGGGATACCTGGGGGGAGAAAGAAGTGTTTATTATTTTCACTTAAAAAAATTTTCTTCCCCTCCCCCTTCCTGTGCCCACCACTCTCCTCTCCCCCCCGAAAAATTAAAACCCAGCCCACCCCCCTCCCTCACTCCCCTTTTTCCCCCCCCTCTCTCTCCTTTTCCTCCCCCCCACCCCCCCCCCCTCCCCCCCTCCCCCCCTCTCCACCCCTTTCCCCCCATCCCCCACCCTCACCCTTTTTCTCCCCCTCTTCCCCCATCCCTCTCCCCTTCCCTCCCCCCTCTTTCACCTTCCCTTTTTCCTTCCCCTCCCTCTCCCCCCTCTATTTTCACTCCTACTCCCCCCTTCCCCATCTCTCTTTTATTCTTCCCCCCCCCCTTTCCTTTTTTCCCCCTCCCCTTCCCCCCCTTTTTTTTCCTTTTCCCTTTTCCCTTTTTCCCTTTTTTTTCCCCCTTTTTTTTCCCCCCCCCCCTTTTTCCCCCCCCTTTTTCTTTCCCCCATTTTTTTTTCCCCCCCCCCCTTTCCCCCCCCTTTTTTTTCCCCCCCCCTCCCTTTTCCCCTTTTCTTTCCCTTTTTCCTTTCCCCTTCCCCCCCCCCCTTTCCCCCCCCCCCCCCCCCCCTTTTTTTCCCCCCCCCCCTTTTCCCCCCCCCCCCCCCTTTCCCCCCCCCCCCTTTCCCCCTCCCCCCTCCCCCTTTCCCCCCCCCCCTCCCCCCTTTCCTTTCCCCCCTCCCTCTTTTTTTCCCCCCCCCCCCCCTTCCCCCCCCTTTTTTTTCCCCCTTTTCCCCCCCCCCCCCCCCCCTTTTTTCTTTTTCTCTCTTTTTTTTTTTTTTTCCCTTTTTCCCGTTACTTTTGATCTAAACCCCCCCCGGGGGTTTTTTTTTCCCCTCCTTTCTTAACCCCCTTTAACCTTCCAAAAACCCCCCCCCCCCCAAAAAAAAACCCCCCCCCCCCCCCCCCCTTTTTTTAAAAAAAAAAAAAGGGGGGGGGGGGGGGGGGGGGGGGGGGGGGGGGGAAAAAAAAAAGGGGGGGGAAAAAAAAAAGGGGGGGGGGGGGGAAAAAAAAAAAAAAAAAAAATTTTTTTTTTTTTTTAAAAAAAAAAAAAAAAAAAAAAAAAAAAGGGGAAAAAAAAAAAAAAAAAAAAAAAAAAGGGGGGGGGGGGGAAAAAAAAAAAAAAAAAGGGGGGGGGAAAAAAAAAAAAAAAAAAATTTTTTAAAAAAAAAAACCCCCCCCCCCCCAAAAAAAAAAAAAAAAGCCCGGGCCCCAGGACAGGGCCTAAAAACCCGGGGGGGAAAGCAATCCCCCCCCAAAAAGGTTAAATCCCCCCCCCCAAGGTTGGGCCATCCCCCGCCCCTCGTACCCCAGAAGGACCGTTCAAAAGGGCCCGGACCCGTTTCTCCGCCCCCCCGGGCATACCCCGGCACCCGCCATCTCCACCCCCCCCCCCCCCCCCCACCGCAAACTCATCCTTTTAATCCCATCTGTCTTCTCTCCCGCCCCCCTTCTCGCACCCCTTTCTTCCTCCTCCCCCAACCAACCCCCATTCCCCCCCCGGGCCCCAACTCACAACACCCCCCCCCACCCAACACCTTCCTTCCCCCAAGCATCAATCATTCAAGCACATCTGTCACCTGTCAACAAGCACCATACATTCATTAAGCTACCCAATCGTCATTTGTCCTTCATCCAATCAAGCTCATTCCATTCATTAAGCTACCAATCTGTCTCTGCAATCATCAAGCAAGCATCATCCATTCATTAAGCTACATCTGTCATTCTGTCAATCAACCAATCAATCAATCAAGCATCATCCATTGATAAGCTACCTATTGTCATTCTGTCAATCATTCAATCACTTATATATTGGAATTCATACATTAGCACATCTCTTGTCACTTACATCCCCCTCCCCCCCAAAAAAAAGTCAAAAGTGCTTGCATTCAATCCTAATTCTACACACGCAACCAATCATTTTAAGTTTAACAATTCAAATTTACACCGCACCACATACAAGCATCATTCACTCACGCACGCACGACACACACAACCCACACCCCAAACACACACTAAACCACACACCATTCATCAACTCACACACCACTCCACTCACACACACACACACAAACACTCCTCCACTACACACACTGCTCGCAATACGTCCTACATCTGGGTTGCAGAATTACGTTTCGGGGGGTGTGAACGGACTCTAACAAGACGTTGGATGCGGGACTGTCAAATCGTTCCAGCACACACTCATTCAAATTTACCCGCCGCCTACACCAACAAGCGCGCCGAGACGCGGCAAAAACCAGGACAGCACAGGGACAGGGCCCGCCGACCCACACCCCATAACGCCGCCACACACCAGCAAGCCACTAAGAAACCAGGCGCGGCGACGCCGGAACAGCGAGAAGCAGGCGAAAGAAAGTCACACAGCAGGGCCATTCATCCCAGATGAATCTCTCCATCCTCCCCGCTACCCTCCCATCCCCAATCACTCCCTCCCTCCCTCTCTCACCCCTCTCCCTCTCTCCCTCTCCATCTCTCTCCTCCCCATCTCCTCCTCCACCCCTCCTCTACTCTACCTCCCTACTCCCCCTCATCCCCCATCTCTCTCCCTCCACCTCTCCCCCCCTCTCCACCCTCCTCCCCCATCCCCTCCCCCTCCCCTCTTCCTCCATCTCTCCCTCCCTACCTCCCCTCTTCCTCCATCTCTCTCCATCTCTCTCCCTCCTCCCACTCCTTTCCCCATCCCCTCTCCCCCCTCTCCATTCTCTTCCTCCACTCCCTCTCTCTCCCTTCTCCCATCCCCCTCCCTCCCCTCTCCCTCCCCTCCTCCATCTCTTCCCCACTACCCCTCTCCCTCCCTCTCCCTCCCCATACCCTCCTCCCTCCTCCCTCTCCCCACTCCCACTCCCCCTCTCCCCCTCTCTCCCCCCTCCACACATCACACTTCCCCCTCCCCCTCAACTCCCCCTCCTCTCTCCCCAACTCCCCCCTCCCTCCCCCACTCCCCCTCTCTCCCCAACTCCCCCCCTCCCCACTCCCCCTCCCCTCCCTCCCTCTCTCTCCCTCCCCCCCCTCTCTCCTCCCTCCCCCCCTCTCGCTCCCCCCTCTCTCCCTCTCCCCCCCTCTCCCCCCCCCTCTCTCCTCTGTCTCTCTGTCTCTCTCTCTGTGTACCTGTGATGTTCAGTCCTTCCTTCCACAGCACGTGGGCTAGCTGGTGATGCTGGAAGAGCACGGCCCACAGGAAGAGCAGTCTGGCCGCCTCCTTGTGGCTGTGAACCCGGTACGTGAAGTCCTGGTACCTGAAGAAGTCTGCCAGACAGAGAGACAGAGAGACAGAGGGAAAGGAGAGATGACTTGACACGAAATGAAGTGGGGTGGAGTGGTGTGGGGTGTGGTGTGGTGTGGGGTGTGGTGGGGTGGGGTGGTGTGGTGTGGGGTGGGGTGGTGTGGTGTGGTGTGGGGTGGGGTAGTGTGGAGTGGTGTGGGGTGGGGTGGGTGTGGGGGGGTGTGGGGTGTGGTGTGTGTGTGGAATGGGGTGTAGTGTAGTGTCATGTCGTGTCATGTCATGTTGTGTCGTAGAGTAGAGTAGAGTGGAGTGGAGTAGAGTGGAGTGGAGTGGAGTATAGTGGAGTGGAGTGGAGTATAGTGGAGTGGAGTGGAGTGGAGTAGAGTGGAGTGGAGTGGAGTAGAGTGGAGTGGAGTGGAGTATAGTGGGTGGAGTGTACTTGAGTAGAGTGGAGTGGAGTGTACTGCGTTGTATTTGGATTGGATCGTGTTGTATTGTATTGTATTGAAGTGTGTTGTGTTTAATTGCGTTGTGTTGTGATGTGTTATATTGTAGTGCAGTGTAATGTAGTGTGTGGTGGTGGTGGTGGTGGTGGTGGTGGTGGTGGTGGTGGTGGTGGTGGTGGTGGCGGTGGTGGTGGTTTGTATGTTGTACTGAACTGCACTGCAATAAATCTCATTACCCTATTCGGCGTTCCATGCTTCCTGAATGAAAAATCCCTATTTAAACCAACAACAACAACAATAACAACAACGGCAAAACATCAACAACTACCAAACAAATATCAAGAAGACATTATTCTGTTCTTACTTGTTCTCTGAACAGTCATCATAAAATAGAGCCCAAAAATTACATAATCTGATACTAATAATAAATCATAATAATGGGTGGCGCTGCTCTTGTGGCGACGCGCTCTCCCCTCCGCCACCCCCCCCCCCACCCCACCCCCCCCACCCCCACCCCCCACCGGGAAGAGCAGCCCGAATTTCACGCAGAGAAATCTGCCGTGACTTCAAGTGATATGAAAATGAAAAGTGAAAATGAAATGAAAGCAAAACCACGTTATGAAAATTAATATTATTTTTAAAAATGTACCCGAATAAAACTGCAACCTCTTGTCCTTCAAGAAGCGCACCATCAGCTTGTCTATCGTTTTCTCTAGTGAGAGGTTCGTCTGCTCAAAAAACTGCAACACAGAAGAAACAAACGATTTCTTCGTCGTCGTCGTCGTCAAAACGCTCAGACAGCAGCTATTGTTACCTGGCATATGAGCGAAAAATTAATGCGTTGTGCTGCCGTTAAGCGCCTGACAAGTCAGGCCCAGCACATCAGACTTCGGTATGGAAGAGAAAATCTTTCTTGGGAAAAAAAAAAAAGGCAAGAGAATGGACCAAGAAGGCAGAAAATAAACGAGAAGGAGGTGTCAGGTAGAAAAGGAACGAGGCATAAATAAAGAGAGGGATAGAAAAGAGGGAATTCCTAGCACAGAATTTCCAGAAGGTGGGGTTGCTATTTATACTGACAAACTCCCGGCATCCCCACAGGGGAAGAAAAGGATTTGACTTCTCCCGGAAACTCCTGGAGAAGTCCTTAAGTCACTGCACTGACCCCTTTGTTAGGCAGTGCGGCGTCGGAAATTTCAACCTGGCGGAGCCCATTCTTCTCAGGATGCATGCTGGGTATCTTCATGTCGCCCATGCATATCTATCTGGCCTGCGCGCGTAGGACAGATTTATGGGGAGGAAACGTGGGCACGAGGGCGGGATAGCCTAGTGGTTAGAGCGGTGAGTTCGGGATTTGACGGCCCAGGTTCGAGCCACCACTGAGGTGCTAGCTCGAGAAGATTCTGTCTTTCCGCTGGGGCTGAAACCAGTGCTGACTCCACTCCTCCTCCTACCAGAGTCCTGTGTGTGAGACTATGAACCAGGTGCTGTGTGTGGCCGCCAGCAGAACATCTCGTGCACACGTTCAGAAAACCCCTTCTGCCTTTTGGAAGAGGTGGGGGTCATTTTGTGCTAGTTAAGAAAGGATGGCATACATGCATACATACATACATACATACATACATACATACATACATACATACGTACATAGATACATACATAGAAACATACATACATACATACATACATACATACATACATACATACATACATACATACATACATGCATACATACATACATACATACATACATACATACATACGTACATAGATACATACATAGAAATATACATACATACATACATACATACATACATACATACATACATACATACATACATACATACATACATACATACATATAACATACATAGATACGTAAATAGATACATACATAGAAACATACATACATATATACATACATACATACATACATGCATACATGCATGCATACATACATACATACATGCATGCATGCATGCAATCATACATACATACATACATACATACATACATACATACATACATGCATACATACATACATAGATACATACATACATACATACATACATACATGCATGCATGCATGCATACATACATACATACATGTATACATACACACATACATACATACATACATACATAGATACATACATAGATACATACATAGAAACATACATACATATATACATACATACATACATGCATACATGCATGCATACATACATACATACATGCATGCATGCATGCAATCATACATACATACATACATGCATACATACATACATACATACATACATACATACATACATGCATGCATGCATGCATACATACATACATACATACATACATACATACATACATACATACATACATATATAGATTCATAGATTCATACATACATACATACATATATACAGTGTGTGTGTGTGTGTGTGTGTGTGGTGTGTGTGTGTGTGTGTGTGTGTGTGTGTGTGGTGTGTGTGTGTGTGTGTGTGTGTGCGTGTGTGTGTGTACGTGTGTTCGAGCGTGCATGCATGCGTCCGTGAGTTCGTTTGTCTGTCCCAAAATGTTTGTTTGTTGTGGGTTTTTTAATGTTTACAATGCCAACCTTTCTCAGATACCCCAGCAGCTCTGCAATCTCTCCGCGGCAATTTGTATTGTTCTGAAATCCACAATATCAACAATCAATACTGTGCCGAAACACACAATATCAACAATCAATATTGTTCTGAAACACACAATATCAACAATCAATATTGTGTTGAAATCCACAATATCAACAGTCTGTATTGTTCTGAAATACAATCCCAACAGTCTGTATTGTACTGAAACACACAACACCAACAGTGTATTGTTCTGAAACACACAATATCAACAGTGTATTGTTATGAAACACACAACATCAACAGTCTATTGTTCTGAAACACACAATATCAACAGTGTATTGTTATGAAACACACAACATCAACAGTCTATTGTTCTGAAACACACAATATCAACAGTGTATTGTTCTGAAATACAATGTCATCACTCTGTATTGTTCTGAAACACACAATATCAACAGTCTGTATTGTTCTTAGATACAATGTCATCAATCTGTATTGTTCTGAAACACACAATATCAACAGTGCATTGTTCTGAAACACACAATATCAACAGTGCATTGTACTGAAACACACAATATCAACAGCAAATATTGTGTTTGGCAGGCTAACAAACGACCACAAAAAAACCCAAACTAAATAAATGAAGAGATACAGTGTTTACCAAAAAAACCCCAACTTTCTAAAATGTTTCAAACCTTTAAAATGTATGCAAAATCACATAAATCGTGAAACCAGAGCAGTACTAGTCTTCACTAAAGAAATAAATTGATTAATAAATAAATAGATAAATAAATAAATAGAAAGAGGAGTGACCAGGTCAAAGAGAATGGCCAGGACGTCTGTGGTGAGGAAGCGGGCGAGGTTGAGGCCAGCCTGCAGAAGCAGCTGTACTACGTCTTCCTGCCCGTGCAGCAGCGCTGACAGCATGGCTCCGTGCAGGTACTCCATGCCCTGCTCCACACCACACCACACTGTACCGCACCACACCTCACCACACCTCACCACACCTCACCACACCACACCACACCGCACCACACCGCACCACACCTCACCTCACCACACCTCACCACACCACACCACACCGCACCACACCACACCACACCACACCGCATCACACCACACCTCACCACACCACACCGCACCACACCACACCGCACCACACCACAACACATCACATAACACCACATCACTCAAACCACCACACCTCACCGAACCACACCACACCACACCGCATCACACCACACCTCACCACACCTCACCGAACCACACCACATCACACCACATCGCACCACCACGCACCACACCACACCACACCACAACACATCACATCACATAACACTACATCACTCAAACCACACCACACCGCACCACACCACACAACACCACAACACATCACATCACATAACACCACATCACTCAAACCACACCACGCCACACAGTCAGTAGTGAGTAAGTGAAGGGGGAGGGGGAGAGCCAAAGGGCAGGGAGGGGGCAAAATTGGGGCAAGGGAGGGGGGGGGGCGTATGGAGGGAGGGGGGAGGTTGAGAGGCATGGGGGTGGATGGGCGGATAATAGGGTGGTGGCGGGAGGGGTAGGGGGTGGGGGTTAAGTGGTGGGAGGGAGTGGTAGAGGAAGAGATGAATGGATCTAGATGAATGGATCTAGATGAATGGATGATAGGTATGTGGGTGGATGGGTGAGTGGTAGGTATGTTGGTGGAGGGCGATTAGATGGGTGGTTCCATGTTTGATCCATAGATAGGTGGATGGATAGATAACTGACTGATGGGTGGATCCTTGATGCATGGATGGAACAATGGATCTTTGTTTGTGTGTGTTGTGTGTGTGTGTGTGTGTGTGTGTGTGTGTGTGTGTGTGTGTGTGTGTGTGTGTGTGTGTGTGTGTGTTCGTGTGTGTGTGTGTGTAAGTGTGCGTAAGTGGTGTGTGTGTGTGTGTTTGTCTGTGTGTGTCTTTGTTTGTGTGTCTCTCTGTGTGTGCGAGTGCGTATTCGTGTGTGTGTGTGTGGGGGGGGGGGGTGGATGGGTGGGTGGGTGTGTGGGGGGGGGATGTGTTCATTTGAAATTGTTAACATTGTTAATTGTTATCGATTGTATCTGTATGTGTAAGAATATGTTGAATGCTAGCGCCTTGATTTGTTTTCTACAAGATGTAGCGCTATATAGATTTGATTTTATCATTATTATTATCATCATTATTATTATTGTTGTTGGTATTATTATTACCACCACTATTATTATTATTATTATTATTATTATTATTATTATGGTTGGAGGCTCAGGTTATATCTCAGTCTTCTGTTACTGATTGATTGTAATTCTTCTCTCCCACCCCCACCCCACCCCACCCCACACCAACAACTGTCCCATCATTCACCCTCTCTCCTTTCTTTTTAAAAAAAACATTTTAAATGAAAAAATGCATTACTTTTTTGTTCACGTTTAACGTAACTAAATGTGAATATTGTGAATATGCAACAACTGACGAAAAAAGCAAACCCAGGCATACTCATAGCTTGTTTTTGCCCATGCCCGTAATAATCTCTGTAAGTCAAGCCTTGCTTATTCAGGAGAAATGGTATGGCAAAATTTGCCTCCCCTTTTTTTTACAAAAAATTAGCTTTCTCAAAACAAAAGTTTCACTCACAGACACACGCGCGCGCGCATACATATACACATATACACATACACACACAAACACGCACACAAAGCACGCTCACACATTTAAACACACACCCGTGCGTGCGCTGCCCGCACGCGCCACACACACACACACACTCTCTCTCTCTCTCTCTCTCTCTCTCTCTCTCTCTCTCTCACTCTCTCTCTCTCTTGTTTTTGGTAGCAGAGTTGAATGTGGTAAGGCTTTGTGAGGGTATTGAATCAATATTGTTTGTTTGGAAGGGACGGGGGGGGGGGGGGGGGTTCCATGTTAATGCTCGCTCTCTCCCTGAGCTGCCTGGTATCTCCTCTCTACTTCATTCTATCCAGTTTCATCTCCTTTCTTCTTATTTCTCATGGCAAGGACTGGATGAAAAGAATGTCAAGGTGTGCCTGTAACAAAAGCGATCATATCTCTCTCCCTCTCACGGAAAAACTGGGAAGCATTTCACACCTTAGGCAATTGTCTATTGTTAGTTACCATGGGGGAGTGCCTGCCTTTCCCTCTCCAAAAGGCCCTAAGTTGCCAAGTCCTCTATTGTTAGTTAACATGGGGGAGTGCCTGCCTTTCTCTCTCCAATAGGCCCTAAGTTGCCAAGTCCTCTTACTGATTGTGCTGATGTGGTTTCCTCCTAAAGTCCCTGGTAATCAGGGTTGGTTTTACACATGACGTAAATTGTCAAACAAAAACGCATGGCAGCCAAACCTTTAACAGCAATAAATTCTGTCCATTGTTTCTGCCATGCTAAAAATGATAAGAATCATAGTTCACAATCTATGGGTGTTTGTTGCAGCTGATTAACCACACGATATGGAATCCCTGTCATGATGGTTATTTGGGCAGTTGTGACTTGTTTCTACTCACTGGTTATATATGTGTCTGTGCCCAATCCTCTTCCCATTGTCCCCCTTGTGAATGGGCTAGTAAGCTTACCACAATAAACCATTGCCATTGCCATTCTTTCTGTCTTTCTCTCTCTCCCTCTCTCTCTCCCTCTATCTCCCTCCCTCCCTCCCCCCCCCTCCTCTCTCTCTCTCTCTCTCTCTCTCTCTCTCTCTCTACCTCCCTCCCTCTCTCTCTCTCTAGCCTAGTGGTCAGAACATTGCGCTCGCAATCTGACGACCCGGGTTCGATTCCCCTTCAAGGGGGATATTTTCCCCTGAAGTTAACATCAGCGCCGACTCCACTCTCCCCAAAATCCTTCGGATGAGACTATAAACTGAGGCCCCGTGTGCGAACGCACGCAGAACATCTTGCGCACACGTTAAATCCTGTTCTGCTTTTCGTAAGAGTAGGCCATTGTGTGCCGGTGGGAACAGATGACAGTATTTACAAAACTGCATACACACGGGGACTGGATGTAAAAAAGCACATAAGTGCTTATTCCATTATCCTCGATATAAAGGAATAAAAATTTTAAACATAAAAAATTAATTAGATTAGAATTAAATTAAAATTTAATTAATTTAATCTAAAATTAACTTAAATTAAATCTCTCTGTCTGTGTACCTGATGAAAACTGCTCTGACCAGCCTGGACACAGCTGTGGACCAGAGACAGGCAGTTGCTGGACAAGGCCACGGATAGCCGGTCCTCCACATCCCCACACCGCTCTGCAGCACCCACATCAGCAATAACATCCATATCAACACCAATATCAACATCAGCCGCTGCATCAACTTCAACATCAAGATCAACATCAACAGCAACATCAACACTGACATCAAGATCAACATCACATCAACGTCAATCCTAACATCATCGCAAATATCAACATCACATCGACATCAATATCAACATCACCACAAATATCAACATCAGTATCAACAACACACCAACATCAACCTCGATGTCCACACCAACATCAACACCAACATCAACACCAACACCAACATCAACACCAACATCAGCATCAATATTACGACCAAAATCAACATCATTACAAACATCCACATAAACAAGTTTCAGCATCAATATCAACGTCAATATCATCAACATCAACACAGACAACATCAACACAGACAACATCAACACAGACAACATCAACACAGACAACATCAACACAGACATCAACCTCAACATCAATATCAACATCAACATCAACATCGGTCTGGCTCGTCAGCATGCCTCTCTTTTAGCATTTAAAAGAAATCTATTTTCTGTTCATAATTTTGATTATACTGTTATTCTTATTCTTGTTTTCTTCTTTCTTTTTTCTTTTTTTTGGTGTGTGTGTGTGTGTGTGTGTGTGTGTGTGTGGTGTGTGTGTGTGTGTGTGTGTGTGTGTGTGTGTGTTTGTGTGTGTGTGTGTGTGTGTGTGTTATAGATATAGTTATAATTATAATTATATTATTATGTTATATTATAGTTATTAGTCATATTAGCATTTGTTATGTATTCATTCATTGTTATCATTGCTTAGCCCTTTTCTGTGTACTGCCTACGATATTTAGCAACAGATACCAATTTCACAGCACACAACCATCAACATAAATTTCCCCTCCCATCCCCTCCCCTCCACGGGGACTGGATGTAAAAAAGCACATGAGTGCTTATTCATTATCCTCGAAATAAAAGAATTTGTCATTGGCATTGACATTGTCATTGTCCCCCTTCCCATCGTCTGATATCACTTTGAGTGAACAGACATAAGATCGAAGCAGCAACAACAACAACATACAAACTTCTGCAAGAGCACAATACAGTTCTCAATACAGTTGGGAACATATGACAAAATTGACAAAACCGCATACACACGGGGTCTGGATGTAAAAAAAAGCACATGAGTGCTTATTCCATTATCCTCGGAAGGGGGGGGGGGGGGGGGAAGTGAAAAATCAAATCAAATCTGAGCGCTTTGATTTGTTGCTTTACAAGATTCAGCACTATATAAATGCCTAGTATAGTAGTAGTAGTAGTAGTAAGTAGTAGTAGTCTCCACTCCGCTATACTGGGCTACAAGCAGGGAAACTTCCTTCCGACCCAGGGCTTACCCATGACCGGCTTCAGCACGGCGAACACAATGGCTTCAGACGGGGTGTAGTAGACTCCACCGTCAGCAAGTCCAACACGTTGATCTGCCAACAACAACAACAACCACAGGAAGCCCTTGTAGCAAAGTCAACGTGCCATGCTGGTTACCACAGAAAACCCATTGGCTTACACGTCCAGCACACTTCTTGATCTTTGCATTGTTGTTGTTGTTGTTCTTGTTGTACTTCTTCTACTTGCTCTTCTTCTTCTTCTTCTTCTTTGCAAGTCTTCTTCGCAATTCTTCTTCGCAATTCTTTCTTCCGCAATTCCTCTTCTTCTTCTTCTTCTTCTCATTATTCTTCTCTTCTTCTTCTTCGCATTCTTCGCATTCTTCTTCTTCTTCACTTCTTCTTCTTCGCATTCTTCTTCTTCGTTCTTCGCATTCTTCTTTTCGCATTCTTCTTCGCATTTCTTCTTCGTAATTCTTCTTTTCAATTCTTAGCATTGCCCCCCCAACTTTTCTTCTTTTTCTTCTTGGCAATTCTTCTTAGTTATTCTTCTTCTCTCTTTTTCTTCGCAATTCTTCTTCTTCATTTTTCTTCGTAATTCTCCTTCTACGACCGTTCATATAGCAACTATTGTTGTCTGTCTAATGCGTTGGGCTGCTCTCTAAGCCTTGTTTAGGGACGAAGCAGGTAAACAGCAGCGAAGGAGAGGAGGCGGGGGCTACCCTCCAGATGCAGGTCCCTAGAAAAGCTGAAGTCCCTGATACCCCACTCCGCATTTTCCGCAGAGATTATGGGATACCTCAGGTTACATTTTTCTGGAGTCACCGAAAAAAGAAGAAAGTCACCAGGAAAGATTGGCTTCAGGTGGGAATATTATATTGGCTACTGCACGATACTCCAAAACAAGTTAACTGAAGTTTCCTTCTAACACAAAGGTCACAGTCTGCAAGAGTAAGAAAAGTGTGTGTGTGTGGTGTGTGTGTGTGTGTGTGTGTGTGTGTGTGTGTGTGTGTGTGTGTGTGTGTGTGTGTGTGTGTGTGTGTGTGTGTGTGTGTGTGTGTGTGTGTGTGTGTGTGTGTGTGTGTGGTGTGTGTGTGTGTGTGTGTGTGTGTGTGTTGTGTGTGGTGTGTGTGTGTGAGTGTGCGTGTGTGTGAGAGTGTGTGTGTGTGCGTGTGTGTCGTGTGTGTGTGTGCCGTGTTGTGTGAGTGTGTGTGTGTGTGTGCGTGTGTGTGTGGTGTGTGGTGTGTGTGTGTGATGTGTGAGTGTGTGTTGTGTGTGTGTGTGTGTGTGTGTGTCCGTGTGTGTGTGTGCGTGTGTGCGTCAGTGTGCTCTCAGTAATGACACTTGCTAACTGTTCCAATAAAGGTGAGTTATTTTAAAAACGATAAAAGGTCAAGGTGTCCCCATAACCTATACAGTCGTAGGGGAGCGAGGTATCAGAGACCTCAGCTTCTCCAGGGGCCAGCATATTGAGGGAGGTGCTCATCTCCTCTCCCTCGCTGCTTTACCTTCCCAGACCCTAAAGATGGAAGACACCCATTTACAGCTGGGTGAACTGGGGGACTTTACTGAAGCCAAGGCGCGCAAATGGTCACCCATCCATTTGGTAACAACGTTAGCTTGGCAAAAATAATTGTTCTGACCACTGAGCTATCCTGTTCCCAATAAAGGTAGATTTGCAAAATCTAAAATCTGAGCATAATTATATAATAAAATTGTGTGCATGGATTCAAGGAAGTTGTTTTTATCATGAGATACTATTGTCACAAATAAATCTTTCTAGCAAGCCAAGGTACAAACAAGTAAAATGCAAAACCAAAAACATGCAAAACAGCAGTGCGTGCGTGCGTGTGTGTGTTGTGTGTTTGTGTGTGTGTGTGTGTTGTGTGTGTGTGTTTGGTGAGTGTGTGTGTGTGTGTTTGTGTGTGTGTGTGTGTGTGTGTGGGGGCGGTGTGTGTGTGTGTGTGTGTTGTGTGCTGTGTCTGTGTGTGTGTGTGTGTCTGTGTGTGTGTGTGTCCGCTTGCGAGTGTGTGTTGTGTATGTGTGTGTGTGCGTGCACGCGTGCGTGTGTGTGAGTGCATATGTGTGTGTGACCATGACCAACATGAACAACCATCGCATGCCATAACACCGCCCAACTTAAGCATAAGCCTCAACAAGCATCACAAGTCAGCCAGCCACAGCAAGAGGCTGCCTGCTGCCTGCTGCCTGTACCAGGTGGGCCCGCTGTGTGCACTGCTGCAGGTGGTGCAGAGTGTCGGCCCTGTGCCCCTCCTGCTCCTGCTCCCCTACTGTCAGCTGCAGACAGTCCTCCACCCTCTGCCTCAGCTGCCGCTTCCCCGCCTCGCTGTCCGGGCTGTGGCTGGAGGGAGGGAATCATGCACAACCCACATCATTATACACAGAGAGACACAGAGAGAGAGAGAGACAGAGAGAGAGACACACACACACACAGATAGAGATATACACAGATAGACACACACACACACACACACATACACAGATAGAGAGGCAGGCACACACACAACACACAACACAGATAGAGAGGCAGGCACACACACACACACACACCAACACACACACAACACACAACACAGATAAAGGCAGGCACACACCAAAACACACCACAACACACACACACACACACACACAAAACACACCACAACACAGATAGAGAGGCACACACACACACACACACACACACACACAACACACACACACACACACAACACAGATAGAGAGGCAGGCGCACACACACACAACACACAACACACACACACACACAACACACAACACACACACAGAGATACAGAGGCAGGCACACACACACACAACACACATAATTATACAGAGAAAGAGACATACACAAATACACGCACAGAGAGAGATAGAGAGGCACACACACACACACACACACACACACACACACACACACACACACACACACACACACACACACACACACACACACACACACACAGATAAAGAGGCAGGCACACACATGCACACACAGACACACTGGCGCGCGCGTGCAGAGACACACGCACACCCGCACGCACGCATTTGAATCCACGTGATATCGTCATTATCATCACCACTACCACCACCACCACTTTCATCATTATCCTCATCATCATTATCACCATCATCACCATCAACACCGTCATCTTTACCATCATCATCATCATCACTATCATCATCACCATAATCGACACTACCACCATCATCGTCGTCATCATCATCATCATCATCATCATAACCATCACCATCATCATCGTCTTCATCGTCATCAGCAGCAGTAGCAGCAGAATCAGTAGCATCATTATTCCACCATCACCATCATCATCATCATCACCACCACCACCACCATCATCACCACCACGGCCTCATCATCACCACCACCATGGCATCCTCATCATCATCACCATCATCATCACCATGGCGGCATCATCACCATGGCATCATCATCATCATCATCATCACCATGGCATCATCATCGTCATCACCACCATGGCATCATCATCATCATCATCATCATCATCACCACCATGGCATTATCACCACCACCACCATCATCACCATCATCACCATCATCACCACCACCACCACCACCACCACCATCCTCCTCCTCCTCCTGGTTGACCTCTCACCTGGCAGAGGCAGACAGGTGCACGGCATCCCGGATCAGGTCGGCAGCGCCCCCTGTAGGGGTCAGGAGCAGGACAGGCGTGCCACGTGACACAGCCTCCCCCACCTCCCTCACCGTCCCCACCCCTCCCCCCACCACCACCAGCACCACCACGCTGCTCTTCTTCCAGGGCGTGGCTGCAAAGTACAGCAGAAGATAAGAACAACGATAATCACCATAGTGATACTTCAATGAGCAGTAGATGAAAGTGATGATTCAATGAATGTCATCACAGTGATCATTTAGAGAAAAATGAAATCATTGTGATCATTAAAAGAATAATAACCATGGTGATAGCTAAAATAACACTATCATTCTTAGTAATAACTAAAAGAACAATTATCACGGTGATCATTAAAAGAAGCATCAACATTGTGATCAAATAAAGAACAATCCTCATACTTATAATTAATAATAATAATAATAATAATAATAATAATAATAATAATAATAATAATAATAATAATAATAATAATAATAATAATAATAATAATAATAATAATAATAATGATAATGATGATGATGATGATGATGATCATAATAATAATAATAATAATAATAATAATAATAATAATAATAATAATAATAATAATAATAATAATAATAATAATAATGATGATATAATGTATGGAATTTATATTAAATGAACAGTTAATTAAATGAACAATAAGCATAGTGATAATGCAAAGAACAATAAATGATTGTGATAATTAAAAGAACTATCATAGTGATAATTCAAAAGATAGGAAATCAGAGTGATGCCTAAAGGAACTATCATCATGGTGATTATTACAAGAACAAGGAATCATAGTGATAATTCACAGAACAATCATCACAGACAGTCGACAGACAGCGAAAATAACCAACAAAGAAGAAAAGAAAGATAGAAAGCAACAAAAAAGAAAAGAAAAGAAAGAAAGAAAAAGACAGAAAGAAACTAAAAGAAAGACAGAAAGAAAACAAACAAAACAAGCAAACAAAACCCCAACCAACCAAAAAGCAAACAACTTCAGGAAAAAACAAACACTCAAACCAACAGAGAAAAAACAAGACGCACACGAAATAACATTACGTAAGATTTTTCAAAAAAGCAAACAACTCAAAAAACCAACAAAACACAAAGCACATACCATCTCTCTGTACCACGCTAACATGATATAATATTGCATAACATTAAAACAAAAAACATCAACAACAAAGGGACTAACATGAACATAACATAACATTACATAAGACTTCAAAACAACAAACACACATACAAACAATTAACAGCTGCAAAACCTGAGAAAAAAACAGGAAAACACATACTATCTCTCTGTGCCACGTTAACATGATGTAACATTACATAAGATTAACACAAAAACAAACAACAACTAAGGGACCAACATGAACATGATATAACATTACATAAGACTTCAAAACAAACACACACACACACACAAACAAAAAACAATAAACAACTGCAAAACCTACACACACACACACACACACACACACACACACACACACACACACACACACACATGAAAAAAAGCAAATGCACTGCTTATTCAATGTACCATCTGAAAATAAAACTTTGACTTTGACTTTCACACACACACACACACACACACACACACACACACACACACACACACACACACACACACACACACACACACATGGAAAAAAAGCAAATGCACTGCTTATTCAATGTACCATCTGAAAATAAAACTTTGACTTTGACTTTCACACACACACACATACACACCACACACACACACACCCCTCACACACACACACACACCCTCACACACACACACACACACACACACACACACACACACACACACACAACCCCAGGAAAACACATACTGGCTCTCTGTGCCACGCTGACGTCATGCACGTGCTGCTCTACTCTGGTGCGGAGCTGCCTGGCGGCCTGTGCACACGCTGGTAAGCCTTCTGTCCCGTCATCCACCAGGAGGAAGTGGGTGTGGCGGTGGTTCAGTGGCACACGCCCAGGCTGGGTCTGCTGGCTGTGGCTGGCCTCTAGCTGGGTGTAGTTGGCAGGCACGGGTAGAAGCTGTCGGAGTCCCAGAAATAGAATTGGAAACTCTGGCTGGTTGAACTTTCCTTTTTTTTTTTGGGGGGGGGGGGGGGAGGAGGAGGGGAGTTGGGGGGGGATTTTTTTCTTTTTGGCAGCGAGGAAAACATTTATAAAATCAATGTCGTTATAATGGATATGGGTGGAGGGATGGGTGGTGGAGGAGGAGGTAGGAGTTTTGACATGTAAAATGTATTAGTCAGTCATATGTGTTGATAGTTGATGAATAACCAATCGTTCGGTTAATAAATTGATTCGTCCATCCTTCCATCCATCCATCCATCGCAAACCCAACCAGCCGCCCATCCATCCTCCAGTCAACCACTCACCCACCCATCTATCCATCCACCCACCTACCCATCCATCCATCCACCCATCCACCTATCCGTCCAGCTATCCATCCATCCATCAATCCCACCAGTCAACCACACCATCCACCTATCCACCCACCCACTTATCCACCTCTCCATCCATCCATCCATCAACTACCCATCTACACACACACCCCACTCCCCACACCCACCCGCATACAACACCCACACACACCCCTCATACACACGCATACAACAACCCCCCCCCCCCACACACACACACACACACAACACACAACACCCACCCAACCCCCCCCACCCCCACCCCCACCCTCCCTACCCCCACCCACACCCCCACTACCCAACACACACATACAGCACAAAACACAGCAGTCGACAGACAGACAAGCACACGCGGCATGCACACCCGAGAAACGAACCCCGGCTCCCTCAAGCGCCTGGTTGTTGGCCACTGAGCCCCAGGGTGCAATCCCTAGCACCACAGGATCGTACTGCTGAGGGCGGATCCCCCGCGTCTCTCTAGTAATCCCCTCAGCAGCCAGCTCGTTCAGCCAGCCCCTCAGCCCGTCCGTCACCACCCAGGCCCCTGTAATTGCCTTCCTGGGATGAGTAAAGGGCTTTTGACTTGACTTGACTTGACTTGACTTGACTTGACTTGACTTGACAAGCGTGTGTGCCATGTGAACGTATGCACATAGTTGTTGTTAGACATATGGATGTGCATTATTGTTGATAGATAGGCAGACAGATGTCGATGGGTAGCCAGGTGTATAGATAGATAGATAGATAGATAGATAGATAGATAGATAGATAGATAGTAGAAGAGAGAGAGAGAGAGAGAGAGAGAGATAGATAGATAGATAGATAGAGAGAGAGAGAGATAGAGAGAGAGAGATAGATAGATAGATAGATAGATAGATAGATAGATAGATAGATAGATAGATAGATAGATAGATATGTGTATGTATGTGTGTGTGTATTATAATAATAATACATGGAATTCATATTGCGCTATATCTAGCAAAAAACAAATCAAAGCGCTTTCATTCATCCTACTCATTCACATGCAGCCAGTTACAATTGATAGGGTTGTTTTTTTCACAAATTCAAATGTATACACACACGCCCGTACGCATGCACGCACATGCACACCCACGCGCGCACACACAAAGGCCGCACACTCCGGCAGGGTGATAGGGTTTTGGCTGTTGAGGGCAGGGACAAAAATGAAACGGAACAAGAGGGAAGAATCCCAGGTCCGAAACAAATGCCCCTTGAGGCCAGATTATATAACTACATATATATGATTTTTTTATTTATATATATTTAATATTATATTATAGCAAGAGAGAGAGAGAGGACGGGGAGGGGAGGTGGAGGAAGCATAGGAGAGAGACAGAGTGAGTGAGAGAAAGAGGGAGAAAGAGATTTCCCCACCATCATCCACCCCTTCCAAAGACGCACACACAAACACTTACACACACACAATACACACACGCACACACATTTACGCCCACCCACCCCACCCACACACACACAGACACACACAAACTCACGCACGCACACATGTTTACGCCCCAACCCACACACCCCACCCCCACCCCCACCCCCCCACCCCCACACACACACAAACTCACACACGCACCTGTGGCCACAGACACCAGGCTCAGCACCCGTTTCAGCAAGCTTTGTAAGCGAGGAGCCACCCCGGGTGCGGGGGATCCACCCGTCAGAGAGAGCAGCAAGGCGGGTGGGTGGAGATTCCAGAGATGCTTGTGGGTCAGCAGAGACCACAGAGTGTCCATGTCTGTGCAGTGGTCCACGCGGCTGAACTGCAACACCCCACATCACCCCACAATCACCCCCACAATCACCCCACATCACCCCACATCGCCCCAAAATCACCCCACAATCACCCCTACATCACCCCACATCACCCCACATGACCCCACAATCATTCCATTATCATCGAAATAAAAGAAATAATAAATAGCTAAATAACTAAATAAAAGGATAAATAAATGAATGACGAAATAAATAAATAAATAAATAAGTAAATAAAGAAAGAAAGAAAACTGCTTACCTCGGCTTGGCGAGGCCGACATCCGAACCCTCGGAAAGCGATGACGCCATGGTCGCGGCATGGCTGGGTCGTGGTGTGCCGCTGACTGTCCCACTCCCGGGACTGCTGGGAACTCCCGCCATGGCACTGTGATGGCGGTCTGAGGTTTGATCCTGGGACGGTGTTGTGTTTCTCCAGACTGCGTCCACACTGGCAGAGATTGCTTCTGCAACGAAGCCACAGATCGCTGTTAGAGTTAAAGGTGGTGGTGGTGGTGGTAAAGGCTGAAAAAGGGGGGAAAGGTTGTTCCCATAACCTATGAAGTCGTTGAAGAGCGAGGCATCAGAGACCTCAACTTCTCTATGGGCCAGCATATTACTGAAGGTGGTGCCCGTCTTCTCTTCCTCGCTGCTTTACCTTCCCTGTCCCTAAAGAGGGCAGGTACCCATTTACAGCTGGGGAACTGAGGGAACTGTACTGAAGCCAAAGCGCGTAAACGGTCCCCCATCCAACTGGTAACCATGCTCAATGCTGCTTAACTTGGCTGGGGGAAAGCGAGTGTTCTGGCCACTGAGCTATCCCGTCCCCTGCTATCCCGTGGTGGTGGTGGTGGAGGTGAAGATGATGGTTTGTTTAGTAATTCATTAATGTATGTATGTATGTGTTTATTTATGTATTTATTCAGGAGGATTTGGACAATGGCGAATAAGACCACTACATTAATTATGACACTGACAATGACAGTGAGGATAACGGTGATGGTGATGGTGATGACAATAAAGATAACGGTCATGATGATGATGATGATGATGATGATGATGATGATGATGACGACGACGACGACGATGACGACGACGATGACGACGACGATGATGATGATGATGGTGATGATGGTTATGACAATGACAATGAAGATAACGGTGATGACGATGACAATGAAGATAACGGGGATGACGATGACAAAGAAGATATTGGATGATGACGATGACAATGACATTGAAAATAACGGTGATGACGATGACAATGACATTGGAAATAACGGTGATAACAATGACGATGACACTGAAGGTAATGGTGATGACAATGACAATATTAGGATGATGGCGATGATGATGAAATGATGTTGATAACAACAATGAAGATAATGGTGATGCCGATGACAATAACAAAGAAGATAATGGTGATGACGAGGACAATGACAATGAAGATAATGGTGATGACAAGGACAATGACAATGAAGATAATGATGATGAAGAGGACAATGACAATGAAGATAATGGTGATGACGAAGACAATGACAATGAAGATAACGGTGATGACGAGGACAATGACAATGAAGATAATGGTGATGACGAGGACAATAAAGATAATGGTGATGACGATGACAATGACAATGAAGATAATGGTGATGACGAGGACAATGACAATGAAGATAGTGGTGATGACAATGACAATGAAGATAATGGTGATGACGATGACAATGAAGATAATGGTGATGATGATGACAATGACAATACCCACTGGGCACTGCTGATGAAGGTGGAACAGGATCTCTGAAGAATCCTGCTTCGTATGTCCTCTGCTGCCACAGGCTGTCTCACACACACACACACACACACACACACACACACACATGCACACACACATGCACGCACACACACGCGCGCGCACACACACACACACACACACATACACATACACACACATACACACATACACACACGTATACACACATATACACATACACACATACACACATACACACGCACGCACGCACACACACACACATACATACCCTTTTAATATCAAAAACAATGAATGCGATCAATGTCAAATGGAAAACAAAATGCTACCAATGTCATCATCGTCATTAGCAGCACCAACGACAGCAACAGTAGCAGCAGCAGCAACAACAACAACAGCATCAACAGCAAGAACAGTAATAATAGCACTCATGTATACGCTTTTAGATTAACAGTTTAATCATTTCACACACACACACACACCTCTCTCTCTCTCTCTCTCTCTCTCTCTCTCTCTCTCTCTCTCTCTCTCTCTCTCTCTCTCTCTCTCTCCTCTCTCTCTCTCCTCCCTCTCAATAAGTGCTTATTCCATTATCCTCGATATAAAAGAATTTTTTTAGAAACCCCTCTCTCTCAATTTACACATAATTGTTGTTCCTTACTTGAAACCAGTAGTTGTGATTATCAATAATAACCCTTGCTCAGGACAAGGGCCATAATGACAAAAAAGCATTTCTATACTTATCTCTAACCCTTGGGAATACATACCAATACCAATCAATCAATCAATCAACCAATCAATCAATCAATCAACCAACCGGTCAATCAATCTCTTTTCTTCATCTTTCCTCTAAAATATCTCTCTCTCAATTTCTCTCTCCCTCTCTCTCCTTCTCTCTCTTTCTCCCTTTCTCTCTCTCTCCCTCTCTCTCTCTTCCTCCCTCCCTCCTTTTTTTACGGGGGATTGGATCTAAAAAAATTTTAAAAGCACATGAGTGCTTATTCATTTTCCTTGAAATAAAAAAAATGTCATTGTCAAAAGAATTTGTCATTGTCATTGTCATTGTCTCTCTCTCCCTCTCTCCCTCTCTTTCTCCATCTCTCTCCGTCCCTTCCTCCTCTCTCTCTCTCTCTCTCTCTCTCTCTCTCTCTCTCTCTCTCTCTCTCTCTCTCTCTCTCTCTCTCTCTCTCTCTCTCTCTCTCTCCTCCTCCCTCTCTCTCTCTCTCTCTCTCTCTCTCTCTCTCTCTCTCTCTCTCTCTCTCTCTCTCCTCTTTCTCACTCTTTATAGTTGTTGCGTATCCTAATGAAGGACGTATTCATATTTTATATTTTCAATATTTTATTGGGCTTGTTGACTGTACTTGAGCTCTAAGTGAATGTTTTATTTCAATGTCTTGTTGTTGCATGTAACAACTATGTGTAACATTTTACAATGTGTAGGATGTTTATTTTTATGACTTTGTAAGTTTGTCTTTTTTTCTCTCTTTTTTTTGGGGGGTGGTCTTTGCTTTTATCTTTTGGGTTTTTTTTGTTTTTTGTTTTTGTTTGTTTGTTGTTGTTGTTGTTTTGGGGGGTCTTTTTGTTTTTTGTTTGTTTGTTTTTTCTTTAAGTTTTATTTCTTTATTTTTACTGTGTGAGAGAATGAGTTTATTGTTAAGATTTATTAATATTATTATTATTATTATTATTATTATTATTATTAAGGTTTATTATTAAGATGTATCCCTACGGGCGAAGACTGGATGTAAAAAGCCATATCAGTGCTTATTCATTATCCTCGAAATTGAAAAAAATTCTCTCTCTCTCTTTCTCTCTCTCTCCCTCTCTCTCTCTCTCTCTCTCTCTCTCCTCTCTCTCTCTCTCTCCTCTCCCTATCTCTCCCTCTCTCTTTCTCTCTCTCCCTCTCTCTCTCCCCCTCCTCTCTCCCTCTCTCTTCTCTCTCCCTCTCTTTCTCTCCTCTCTCAACCCTCTCTCTCTCTCTCCCTCTCCCTCTCTCTCTCCCTCTCTCTCCCCCCCTCTCTCTCTCTCTCCCCCTCCTCTCTCTCTCCCCTCTCTCTCCCTCTCTCTCCATCTCTCCCTCTCTCTCCCTCTCTCCCTCTCTCTCCATCTCTCTCTCTCTCTCTCCCTTATTCCCCTCCTCTCTCTCTCTCTCTCTCTCTCTCTCTCTCTCTCCCTTATTCCCCCCCTCTCTCTCTCTCTCTCTCTCTCTCTCTCTCTCTCTCCCTCTCTTTCCTCATCCCCACTCTCCCGGTCTTTCACGTGACGTGGCTGTTCTCTTTACAAATAAAACGGATCCTACCTGCTGTTCTTGCCGCCACATGGTCGGGTACCACCACCGAACGTGATGGGCTCAGGGGCACACGGGCACGTCACGTGACGGGGCACTAGGTCCAGAGGCACACGGGCACGTCACGTGATGGGGCACTAGGTCCAGAGGCACACGGGCACGTCACGTGATGGGGCACTGTTGCCGACTGAAGGCGCTTCGATTTGTTTGTTTTTTACAAGATTCAGCGCTATATAAATTCCATATATTATTATTATTATTATTATTAAGGCACGGTGAGGGCGCCGCCGGCACTGTCACGTGACTCTAACACCTCACGTGACTAAGGAAGAAAAGTTGCAGTGGACTGAGATGTGTGGGTTTGAGAGACAATGACAATGACAAATTCTTTTATTTCGAGGATAATGAATAAGCACCCATGTGCTTTTTTTACATCTAGTCCCCGCCCTTAAGGATATATATGATAATAAAATAAAATAAGCCCATAGCAATACACTTACACAGTATACGGAAAAAATATCTACACAAAAATCCCCACAAAAATCACCGAAGAGAGAGAGAGAGAGAGAGAGAGAGAGAGAGAGAGAGAGAGAGAGAGAGAGAGAGAGAGAGAGAGAGAGTAGCAACAAGTAAGAAGAAAGCAGAACAGAAAACACAGAAAAACTGAAAAAATAGCAAGAACCAAGAGCGAGAGAGAGAGAGAGAGAGAGAGAG
>CM054149.1:40782248-40792248 GCA_028751875.1 Rapana venosa | reverse complement strand
TGTGTGGGGGGGGGGGGGGGGGGGGGTTTGGACGGGTTGGGTTTTTTTTTTTTTTGGGGGGTTTTTTTTTGGGGTTTTTTCCCTCATTTGTTTGTTTTGTTTTTTTTGTTTTTCTGTTTTTTTGTTTGGTTGGGGATGGTTTTTTTTTTTTTTTTTTTTTGGGGGGGGGGGGGGGGGGGGGGTTCGGGGTTTTTATTTTGTTTTTGTTTGTTGGGGTTTTTTGTTTCCTTTTTCTCTCTTTTTTTTTTTTTCAAATTTTTTTTCCTTTTTTGCTTCTAGTTTGAAAGGGATGAGTCGGGTTTCATTATTAACGTGTGCCCCTACGGGGGGGGACTGGATGAAAAAAAGACTGGAAACTTTTCATTTCCTGGAAAAAAAAAAAAATTTGTCTCTTTACTTAAAATGTTTAGATGTTCTTTTTTATGATTTTTGAGGTTTCCCCCCCTTTATTTTTGTGATCTTGGGTTTGCACTTATTTTTTTTACTGACATTTCAATTTTTATGATATAATTAAAAAGTGTTGGGGTTGTTGACGTGTGCTTGTGGTATTATATATTTAGTATTTTCCCCCACACACACACCACACAACACAAACACAACCACACACACAACACACACAAACACACAAACACACACACACACACACACCCACAACGTTAATATCACTAGAAGTGAAAAGACTAAAATTGAAGTCAACAACACAACACACACAACCACCACACACACACACACACAACACACACACAACACACCACACAAACCCCCAACAACACACAAAACCCCTCCCACACCAAAAAACACACCAAAACACACACCCAACACACCCCTCCATTTTCTCCCTCAATGACTGTTTTTTGGTTTGATTCTTTTTTGTTTTGTTTTTTGTTTTTATTGTGTGAATATTGAGTATTTAGTTTTTCTTATCGACATATAATTTTTGAAAACGAGTATAATAAAAAATGAGTGTTGGGTGATCGTGTCTGTTTTGGGAAATTTAATTGGATATTATCTTTGAAATACACCACACACATCGTCTTGTCCTGTCTCTGTCCTCTCCTCTCTTCTTCTCTCTCCCCTCTTTCTTTTTCTCTCCTCTCTCTCACCTTTTTTCGTTTTTTCTTATAGTTATGGTGTACCCGATGAAGGATTCATTTTTATTTTTTCAAAACTTTTTGAATTGTCTTGCACTTAAGTCTTAACGAGTGCCCTATTTAATATTTATTGTTATTGGGAACAAAATATATTCCATTTTGATAATGTGTAGATGTTTTCTTTGGGACTTATTAAATTTTGGGTTTTTATTTTCTTGATTGTTGTTGTTGTTGTTGTTTTTTTTTCTCTTTTTTTTTCTTCTTTTTTTGGTTTGGTTTTCTTTTCTTTTGTTTGTTGTTTGTTTTGGTTGTGGGTTGGTGTTGTTTTTTTTTTTTTGGGGGGTGGGGGGTGGGGGGTGGGGGGGTGGGGGGGATGTTTTTAGGGTTTTTTTTTTTTGTTTGTTTGGGGGGGGGGGGGGGGGGTTGTTTGGGGGGGGGGGGGGTGCTTTTAAAAAGGGTTTTTCCCCCTGTTTCTACTGTGAGATGTAAAAAAGTGTTGGGTTATTATTAAGATGTACCCTACGGGCGGGGACTGGATGTAAAAAAAAACCCCGAGTGCTTATTCATTATCTCGAAATTTAAAAAAATTTGTCATTGTCTTTTCTTTTTCATTTTCTCTCTCTCTCCCTCTCTCTCTCTCTCTCTCTCCTCTCTCTCTCCCCTCTTCTTCTTCTCTCTCTCTCTTCTCTTTTTAAGTTGACATCTGTTTTGGGGGGTTTTTCTATTGCTACCCCTTTTCCTATTAAAAAAAAAAAAGCTAAAATTTTTTAAAGTTTATTTTCCTGTTCAACAAAAGTTCTTAATGGTGTTTTTACCCCTTTATATTTTGGATGGGTTTCTTTGGGGTTTTGGGGGGGTTGTTTTTTTTATTTGTTTGTCTTTTTGGTGTATGGGGATTGGGTTAATTTAGTATATGAGGATCTTAAGGGCGGGACTAGATGTAAAAAGCCATGGGTGCTTTTTTTCATCCCCAAAAAAAAAAACATTTTATTTGATTCTATCTTCTCTTCCTCTCTCCTTCTTTTCTCTCTCTCTCTCTCTCTTCTCTCTTCTCCCCTCTGTGTGTCTCGTTCCTGTCTTGTCGTCGGTCTCTGTCTGTTTGTCTGTCCCTCCCCCCCCTCTCTCTCTCTCTCTCCCTCTCTCTGCCCCCTCTTGTCTCTGTTCTATCTCTGTCTTCTCTGTCTGGTCTCTGTCTGTCTGTTGTCTGTTCTCTCTTCCCCTTCTCTCCCCCTCTCCTCTCTCTCTTCTCTCTCTCTCCTCCCCACCTCTGTCCTGCCCCGTCAGTCTGTCGGCCTTCGGCTGTCCCCCCCCCCCCCTCCCCTTTTGCCCTTCCCCTAACCCCCATCCCTCTCTTTTGGGTCTCTGCCCCTCTCTCTCTCTTCTCCCTCCTCTCTTCTTTTTTGTGGTGAATTTGGGTAAAAAACCTCGTCTTTTCGTTGTTCGGTAAAAGAAAACGTTTTTTATAGCAGCTTCTTGTGCTGCAGGTTTTGTACGAAAAAAATCAAAGTTTTTCCCCAATTAAAGCGTCAGTGACAAACCGTAGGACAAAAAACAATAGCAATAGTGTTTTTTATTATTATTATTTTTTTTTATTATAAGGCTGGAGACAGCGCTTTGTTTTTGTTGTTTAAAAGTTAGGCTATATAAATTCCTACATTATTTTTATTTTTATTTTTATGTGGAAAGGTTTGCAGGGGGGGGGGGGGTGGCCCCTTTTCTTGATTGTTACTTATACCCCACCCCTTCCACGCTGATTTTTACCAAAGGCCCCGGGGGGGGGGGGGGGGGGGGGGGGTAGGGGGGGGGGGAGGGGGAGGAGGGATGGGGGATGGTGCGGTGTCAATTTTCGGTGTGCAGTAAGAAGGGAAGGAAGGCGCTTTTCTCTGTCTCTCTGTCTTCTCTCGTCTCTCTCTCTTTGTTTCTCTGTCCTTGTCTTCCTCGTCTCTCTCTTTTTCTCTTTTCCTGTCTCTCTCTCTCTGTCTCTCTCTTTTGTCTCTCTCTCTGTCTCTCTCTGTCTCTCTCTCTGTCTCTCTCTCTGTCTCTGACTCTCTCTCTTCTCCAGCCGAGATAGATTAATAATCATCATCGTCGTCATTATCATCATCACCATCATCGTCATCATTGTCATCATCATCATAATTTTTTTAAATGGAATTTAATTAGGGCTGAATCTTGTAAAGCAAACAAATCGAAGCGCTTGCACTGAAACCAATTACACGCACGCAACATTCCACAAATATAATATTATGATTGACATAATATCAAAATTATGCATACACACACAAGCACACACACAAGCACACACACACAAGCACACACACAAGCACACACACACACACACACACACACACACACACACACACACAAAGCACACACACAAGCACAAACACAAGCACACACACAAGCACACACACACAAGCACACACACACACAAGCGCACACACAAGCACACACACAAAGCACACACACACAAAGCACACACAACACAAGCACACACACACAAGCACACACACAAGCAACACGCACACACACAAAGCACGCACACACAAGCACACGCACACACACAAAGCACACACTACAAGCACACACAACACCACATACACACAAGCACACACACAAGCACACACACACACAAGTACACACACACATACAAGCACAACACACAAGCACACACACACACAAGCACACACACATACACACACACAAGCACACACACATACAAGCACACACACATACAAGCACACACACACACGCACACACACACAAGCACACACACACACACAAGCACACAGACACACAAGCACACAACACAAGCACGCACACACAAAACAAACACACACACACACACAACACATACACAAGCACACACACACACACACACAAGCACACACATACACACAAGCACAAAACACAAGCACACACACACACACACACAAGCACACACACACACAAGCACACACACACACACAAGCACACACACACACAAGCACACACACACAAGCACACACACACACACAAGCACACACACACAAGCACACACACACACACAAGCACACACACACACAAGACACAAAACACACACAAGACACACACACAAGCACACACACACACAAGCACACACAACACAAGCACACACACAAGCACACACACACACAAGCACACACACACAACACACACAAGCACACACCCACACACACACACACACAAACACAACACAAACACACACACACACAAGCACACACACACACACACACACACACACAGCACCCCACACACAAGCACACACACACAACACACAAGCACACACACATACACACACACAAGCACACACACATACAAGCACACACACATACAACACACACACACACCGCACACACACACAAGCACACACACACACACAAGCACACAGACACACAAGCACACACACAAGCACGCACACACACCAACACAACACACACACATACCCAAACACATACACAAGCACACACACACACCAAGCAAAACACACACACACACACTACACACACACACAAGCACACACACACACAAGCACACAAGCACACACACACACACGCGCACACACACAAGCACACACACACACCAAGCACACACACACACACACACACACAAGCACACACACACACAAGCACACACACACACACAAGCACACACACGTCCACACACACACACAAGCACACACACGTACACACACGTGCCCACGCAAACACGCTTAGGTAGGTAGGGGTGATGGGGATGAAGGGGGCTGTTGAAAAGTAGGGGCAGGGAAAGGGGTTTCTTCTTGTGCAGTAGCTCTGCTGGCGCTGGCCCTTTACTTGGCCTTCCTTGACCTTGGTCTCAGCTCCCAGCCGCAATCCTGTTCAGTGCCAGACAGCCGTGGTCACCTGTTATAAGGAAGAGCAGGACTATGTTAGCTTACCACCCCACTGTTGCCTCCTCCTGCTACTCCTACTACTACTACTACTACTACTACTGCTGCTACTACTACTACTACTACTACTACTACTACTCCTACTACTACTACTACTACTACTACTACTACTACTACTACTACTACTACTAATAATAATAATAATAATAATAATAATAATGTATGGAATTTATATAGCGCTGAACCTTGTAAAGCAACAAATCAAAGCGCTCAGATGACTTCTTTCTTTTTATATATCGAGGATAATGGAATAAGCACTCATGTGCTTTTTTACATCCTCTCGCCGTGTGCTTGCGGTTTTGTAAATTTTGTCATATGTTCCCACCGGCACACAGTGGCCTACTCTTTCGAAAAGCGGAACAGGATTTAATATGTGCGCAAGATGTTCTGCATGCGTTCGAACACGGGGCCTCGGTTTATAGTCTCATCCGAAGGACTTAGACATTCAGTTCGATTTTTTTGTCAAACTGGGAAGAAAGGGCGAGGCTGGGAATCGAACCCAGAACCTCACGGTTTACTTGTTGGCAGGCAAACGTCTTAACCATCCTGCCACCTTCCTTCCATCTAGACTGGAACCCCGACATTCCACGCTTGGGAAATGCAGTGCAGTAACCACTGCGCCACGGTAAACTGGGTTTGTTTGGGTTTTTTATCTCTCTGGGCAAGAAGTTTCGAGTGCTGACAGAATAAGCTGAAAGGGATGGCGGGCCCCTCCTTTGCCTGTAGTGAACAACCCTGACGTCCTCATCCAACACGACCTGCCTTACGTTACGCGCATCACTGACAGACAGAACACTTCACTTCCGGTTCCGGTTTCTCCACTTTCTGTTATGGCTGCTGTCAACTGTTTGAAGGATGTTCATGCCTGGCTTACATCATGTCATTACAGAAAGAAAAAAATAAAGATTTCCTGAGAATTTAATGTAGGAGTCTGTGTTTTCATTGGTGACAGTTTTGACTTCTGCTTAACGTACACTTCGTGGCTTTTCTGGATGTGTTGTACAATTCTTCAAGCCTTCAAGGCTCCGTTCCCCGCTGCTCTGATTGGATTATGTACATGGGACTTTGTTTAGCAGAGATGGTGGGGGGGACAAATCTGTCTCTACCCTGCTACATTTAAAACAGAGGAATAATAGAAGGAAATATCAATTTTCTTGTAATGTAGGAATCGTTTGACAAGAACTCGCCCCCCCCCCCCCCCCCCCCCCCCCCCCCCCACACACACACACACACTTTTTTTTTGTTCCTCCGCTACAGCTTCAAAGTTCATCAACGGTGTGAGTTTGTGTGAGTGAGAGTTTGTCCTCTATTGAGGTAGCCATACTACGACTTCGGGAATCCCAGACACAGTGCCCCGGCAGAGCCTAGCTTACTATCAAGCTACGAACGCCATTGTTTTTGACAGTCCTGACTTCAGAATTTCTGGCCCTTGCTGAAAGCTGTGTCAGTTATTGATGTGAACGTTAACCACTGTCTTCGAAATAAAGGAATGAAATAGAAAAAAATTATATAAAATCACTAGATAGATCAACCAATCAATCAATGATTAAAGGTAATCAAGGCTCAAAGGTAAGGAAAGGTAAAGGAGTCCCATAACCTATAAGGTCGTAGGGGAGCGAGGCGTCAGAGACCTCACTTCTCTAGGGCCAGCATATTGAGGGCGGCGCCCATCTCCTCTCCCTCGCTGCTTTACCTTCCCTGACCCTAAAGAGGGCAGGTACCCATTTACAGCTGGGTGAACTGGGGGAACTGTACTGAAGCCAAGGCGCGCAAACGGTCACCCATCCAACTGGTAACCACGCTCGGCGCTGCTTAACTTGGCTGGGGGAAAGCGAGTGCTCCGACCACTGAGCTATCCCGTCCCCGCTCAAAGGCCTTCATTAAAACGTTGTTATGCATTTGAAATGTTATCTTGAGATCAACTTTATTCATGACAAAAGTTTGCATAAGAACCTGTCTAGTGTGATTCGGGCACGTCACACGAACCTCTGAACTGGTCAAGACTGTCCTACAGGGAACAGTACAAGGAGGGAGACGAAGAGGCAGACAGAGAAAACGATGGGAAGACAACATCAGACAGTGGACTGGTAGCCTTGGGGGGAACGATTTGCTACGGAAAGCTGAGGACCTCGGGGAGTGGAGGAAGCTGGTTGCAAAATCTTCAGTGGTGGCCCCCACGGTCCTTGGGACTACGGGACAGAGGAAGGTGAAGGAAGTCCATGAACAAAAATCCTCTGAAGTCGGAGCATGGCTGCCTAGTAATGGGAAGCTGCTTGAAAACCACCCTACATTCACGCAAACTTGTCCTCCAGCGTGTCCTTACTCACGGTCCACAGTGATTCTCGGGCGTGATGTGGGAGGCTATTATTACAAAGTGTGCACGCTGAACACCACCAAAGTGACTCAGCAGCAGTGCCGGGCCACTCTGGCTGATGGTCCCGTGGCAAGCCGACATTGATAAGCTCTCTCTAGACATCTGCCTTAAGTTTGACATGACTAGCCTAGGTTAGGTATGACAGGGGGGGGGGGGTGGGGGGAGGAGTAGCTGGACAGAAAGGTCAAGAAGTGAGGCTGAACAAGACAGCATGATGATGATGTGATGATGGTGATGATGATGATGATGATGATGATGATGATGATAAATGGAATTTATATAGCGCTATATCTTGTAAAGAAAAAAAAAAACAAACTCACACCACAAATCAAACACTTTACATTCCAATTCCACACCACCGCGATCGCAACCAACAATGATTACACAACACAAATTCAAAACACACACACAACGCACGCGCGCGCCACACACACACACACACACACACACAACGCATCACGCGCACGCACACACACAAACCACGGGCGGCACACACACACACACACACACACACACACACACACACACACAGTCCTTCGGATGAGACTATAAACCGAGGCCCCGTGTGCGAACGCACGCAGAACATCTTGCGCACACGTTAAATCCTGTTCCGCTTTTCGTAAGAGTAGGCCATTGTGTGCCGGTGGGAACAGATAACAGAACTTACAAAACCGCATACACACGGGGGCTGGATGTAAAAAAGCACATAAGTGCTTATTCCATTATCCTCGATATAAAAGAATAAATAAATAAATAAATAAATAAATAAATAAATAAACACACACCCATACAGGTTATATGCTTCAGCAGGGTGATGGGAACTTAGGCCATTGAAGAAGAAGAAGAAGAAGAAGAAGAAGAAGAAGAAGAAGAAGAAGAAGAGAAGAAGAGAAGAAGAAGAAGAAGGTGATGATGATGATGATTGATGATGATGATGATGATGACGACGACGACGACGACGACGACGACGACGACTGTGAAGAAGAAGGAGACGATGTCGACGATGACGATAACGACGACAACGAAGAAAAAGAAGAGGAGGACGACGACAATGATGAAGACGATGACGATGTCGACGATGACGACGATGACGACAATGATGATGGTGACGACGAGGATTATGATGATGATGAAGAAGAAGAGGGTGATGATGTGATGATGATGATGAGGAGGAGGAGGAGGAGGAGGAGGAGGAGGGGGATGGTGGTGGTGGTGTGGTGGTGGTGGTGGTGGTGGTGGTGGTGGTGGTGGTGGTAGTGATGATGATGATGATGACGACGAGGATGATGATGATGAAGAAGAAGAGGAGGAGGATTGATATACCGCAATACCTCGGTTATATAAAATCAAAGTGCGTTTTTTCAAATACATTTTTTCTTTTTACATTTCACATTTTTTTTTCAAAACATTGCTATGAATATCTTCATACCAGGAAATTCTGTGTCTGGCAGCTTGTGTACGCGTGTCCGTGCGTGAGTGCGTGTGTGCGTGCGTGCGTGTGTGTGTGTGCGCGTGCCCGTTCGTGTGTGAGTGCGTGCGCGCATGTGTGTGTGTGTGCGGATGTGTGTGTGAGTGCGCGCGCGTGCATGCGTGCGTGTGTGTGTGTGTGTGTGTGTACGCGTGCGTGCGTGCGTGTGTGTGTATGTGTGTGCGTGCGTGCGTGTATGTGTGTGTGCGTGCGCGTGTGTGTGCGCGTGTGCAACTGCCTTGTTATTCATTTCTCTCTTGTTTGTTGTTGTGGTAATCTACACTAGTGGCTTATACCAAGACAATGGAGCATTATGTTTTCGAGCTCTAGGTTTCATAACAAGGATGTGTGCTATGTATGAACAGCTATTTATCATCATCGCCACACAGAGCTGGTCTTATGTAGCACACTCGATACATTCACATTCATGCCGATCTGTCTTTTTCTTTGCGGACAGTTGTGAGTGAGTAAATGACTTAAATGCAAGCGCTTCGCTTCATTCGCTTTACAAGATTCAGCGCTATACATTACCATACATTACAATCAGCATTTTCTGTACACTTGGTATTTTCCTGAAGAAACCAATCACCATTATTTTTTTTTATTTTTTTTTTGGGGGGTGTCTTTCCTGCCCTTGAGTTCTGAGCTTCGCTGATGGTGAGATTTTGCGTATGTGACCGTTTGGCCCACTTTCTAGGCGGCTGCATTCTGACTTGGGGATTAAGTCTCGAAACGACAGCAGTGTGTATGCACCGGTTTCATCCGTTCCTAACTGCATGCACAAGTCTGCTCTTCCGAAGGGCGGATGGGATTGTGATGGGTGTGCAAGATGCTCTGCGAGTGTTCTTACACGAAACTGTGATAAATAATCTCAACCGGGGGATTTTCCGGGGAGTGGAGTAGGTACCAATGTTAGCTCCAGGGGGAAAATCCCTGGAACGGGGGGGGGGGGGGGGGAGGGGGGGGGGGGGGGGGGGGGGGTCAGGTGGTGGTTTGAATCCGCGCCGCCAGAGTGCCAGCTCAAGGCTCTAACCACTAGAGTATCTCCCTACCCTACATGTCTGTTGAACTATGTTACTGTCGTTGTGTTGCTGTCGGTGATGTTGGCGTTGGTGTTG
>CM054149.1:40774748-40777248 GCA_028751875.1 Rapana venosa | reverse complement strand
AGTTCACACATTGCCTGTGGATGATGTACCGTCAGCTAGCATGTGCTAAATATGTTCTTAGAAACACAAGGACTGAAATTTTCATTTCAGGAGAAGTAAATGTAAACTCAGAAGTATGTATTTTTCTTAAAGGAGCGACAGATATGTCTATTTTATGGCCATTAATACATATGTGCCTGATCTTGTCGAAAACCTGTGGGAATGCCAGGAGAGCGGGGGTAAGGAAGGGGTGCATGTCAGTGTAAACCACATCCCCACCCTCTGACATTTCTGTGCTAGGAATTCCCTCTTTTTCTCTCCCTCTCTTGTTTCTGCCTTGTTCCTTGTCTTCTTGTCACCTCCTTCTCGTCTATTCTCTGTCTTTTTGGTTCTCTCCCCTGCCTGTTGTTTTTTTTCCAGAAAGACTGGAAAGGTTTTCTCTCCCATGCGCAAGTGAAGTCGCTCAGACGACAGATAACAACAGTTGCTGTCTGAGCGTTCAACCAAGAAAAAGAGGAAGAAGCAGAAAATCAGACGTACTTTTTCTCTTAAAGGAGCGAAAGATATATATCTTTTTTTTAAATGCTCATTACTACATATGTGTCTGATCTTGCCGAGACCTCTGACGTCAGTCAGTCAACAGAGAATGGACAAACCAGAGGCAGTCTTACCTTGCCCAGTGTGGAAGATGAGAGGAGACAGACAAGACAAGTGAAGGGAATATAAAATAAAAACCAAGGATCAAGACAAGGCAAGAAAATGTATTAAAAGAAAGAAGGAAAGAAAGGAAGGAAGAAAGAAAGAAAGAAAGAAAGAAAGAAAAAAAAAAGAAAGAAAGAAAGAAAGAAAGAACCCCGAGCAAACTAACTTCAAAACATCCCCATAGTCAGACAAGAGATATTATCAAGTCAAACAAAAACAAAGTAGACAAGACAAGTCAAACAAGGCAATACAACGTAAGCCAGGACAAGTTTAATCGAGAAAAAGATCAGATGCATCAAGATAAGGATTTTATATTGTCTCAGGAACAACAACAACAACAACAAAAACACGAACAACACGAAAACAATTTAAAAAATAAAAAACAAAAACAAGAAAAAGCACGAACAACACGATCACCACTGCCAATAAAAGCTACAATAATACCACCACCACCACCATCACCGACAACAACACAACGACAGTGACAGAGTTCAAAAGATAGCATGGGGGGCGGGATAGCCTAGTGGTTAGAACATTGCGCTCGCAATCTGACGACCCGTCTTCGATTCCCGTTCAAGGGGATATTTTCCTCTGGAGTTAACATCAGTGCAGACTCCACTCTCCCCAAAAGTCCTTTGGATGAGACTATAAACCGAGGTCACGTGTGCGAACGCACGCAGAACATCTTGCGCACACGTTAAATCCTGTTCCGCTTTTCGTAAGAGTAGGCCATTGTGTGCCGGTGGGAACAGATGACAGAATTAACAAATCCGCATACAAACGGGGACTTGATGTAAAAAAGCACATAAGTGCTTATTCCATTATCCTCGATATAAAAGAATAAAATATAAATACATATAACAATATATAATGGGTAGGGGGAGACACTCTAGTCCTTACAGGGTTGAGCTGGCAATCTGGCGACACAGGTTCAAACCACCGCCTAGACCTACTGTACTTTGGAGGGGACTTTGCCCCTGGAGTTAACATCAGCATCCACTCACGCGCGTGCGCGCGCGCGTGTTTGTGTGAGTGAGTGAGTGTGTGTGTGTGTGTGTGTGTGTATGTGTGTGTGCGTGCGAGCGCCACGGCGGCCTGATATTGATGGGCTCCCTGTGGACTTGACAGTGAGGACGTGACATAGAAAATCTGGGTCTGGTTGTAGCGGGAAGATTGAAATGAGCGGCGTGGGAACAGAGGACAGGAACGTCACAGAAGATGAGGCAGCGAAATCAAAAACAAAACAGAGAAACCACCACCTTAGCTGTCGGTCACCATAATAATAAATCAGTAAAGTTTTTTTCGATCGGGTTTCAGTGTATCAATTGTTTGACAGCGAACATGTGTGGGTTTTTATAAAATGCAGACTGTGAAAATGAAAAAAAAACCCACTGTTGAGCTATTTCTTTGGGATGACGACAAACACAAAGAAGGATCCTTCAATAAATCAATGTCGTTTATTCAAATCTGAGAGAAGAATTTTTTTTTTTGAAGTCTAAGTCTACAGTGAAAGATTTTGCTGTTTTCTTTGTAAATGCATAGTATATGTAAAAAAATAAAAATAAAATGAAAAACTATTTGGGAACTGGAGCACCTGTCGCCTCCAGCCTGTGTGTATATCAATCAGCCCATCCATCGCCTGGGCTTTGCCTCACACTGCCTTGTGTGTGTCTGCAGAGAGGGAGAAAGAAACTCTGTGGCCTTTGGCCAACAGAAGCAGGTCAGTGTGTTGTGTCTAGGAATGTGCGGGAGGTTGCTACTGTCCCTGCACTAGTGTTCAGAGCTTGCTGGAAAGGTTTGGGCATTCCTCGTACTGTGA
>CM054149.1:40759449-40774248 GCA_028751875.1 Rapana venosa | reverse complement strand
CCACGCGCCCCTACGACCCTGGCGGGTTACGGGACCAGTGAACAGTGAAGTGATAAAAAGCATCCCAAATCCCTCATTCTGACCACCTATTACAATGTCAAATTCGTCATTTTCTCATTGTGTGTCTTTCTAGTGTCTAAATTTGAAATTTGTAGTAACTAGTCTCCACAGATTTGTCCGATTTTCAATATGTTTTGTTTTTTGTATTGAATAGCTTTTTTATTGCAGAAAAATAACATATTAAAAACTCAAACCTGACCTTAGATGAAATGTGACTCGTGATGTAGTGTATGGCCACATCTAGTCTTCATTATGATTTCTTTCTGCACAAACATGCAGGCCAGGAATGGGTTAGGAGGAAAACGTCAGAGTACGAAACGAAAATGTTCAAATTGTACATGAAGAATTATTGTCACTATAAGAGTTTATTCTACTGTATGGGGACGAGATAGCTCAGTGGTCAGAGCACTCGTTTTCCCCCAGCCAAGGTTAAGCAGCATCAAGTGTGGTTACCAATGGGGTGAGTGACCGTTTGCACGCTTTGGCTTCAGTACAGTTCCCCCAGGTCACTCAGCTGTAATTGGGTACCTGCCTCTTTGCGGTTAGGAGAGGTAAAGCAGCGAGGGAGAGGAGATAGGCGTCGTCCTCAATATGCTGGCCCCTAGAGAAGCTGAGGTCTCATTCCTCGCTCCCCTACGATCACATAAGTTATAGGACACCTTTACCTTTTATATTGTATGCATCTTACTTTCAGAGTATTATCATTACATTATCTCATTACGTATGAAACACATTAAAGTCGATTTTCTCGGGAACCCGGACCTCTGAACCTACCTGGGATTCATCATTGCCACTAACGTGTCTCTTGTCAGGAAAATCGATGCACTTCATACATTGCCAATACTGCTGTGCTGATGTCCACACTCACCAACGAAGTAGCGGACAACACTAGCCTCACCCTGAACACCACGCTCAAGGTGTGCCGAGCATGCGTTTTCACCACTCTGCTTTATAGCAGCTAAACCTGGACGACATAGTCCAGACAAGAGAACCACCTGGAAAGTCTCCATCTTATTTATTTTATTTTATTTATTTATACCACTTTAAGTCACGCAGATTTCTCTGCGTGAAATTCGGGCTGCTCTCCCCGGGGAGAGCGCGTTGCCACAAGAGCAGCGCCACCCTTTATTTTATTTTATTTTCCTGTCTGCAACATTATTTGTATCCCTATCAGAGTGGCTTTTTTTCTACAGAAGTTTGCCAGGGACAATTCTCTTGTTGCCGTGGGTTCTTTAACGTGCGCTAAATAATTATGTGCAACACACGGGACCTCGGTTTATCGTCTCATCCGAAAGACTAACACCCAGACCACCACTCATGGTCTATTGGATGGGGGAAAAGATTCGGGTCCAAACGGGATTCGAACCACCGCACACTTCCGACCCGGACTTTTCGCTTTCTAGACAGGCGCGTTACCTCTAGGCCACCGATCTTCGTTGCATGCGTCGAATCCTAGAAATAAGTTGGGGGAACAAAGTCACCAGCAGGTCTGTTCTTGATCCGGCAGACCCCCTCAGCATGCAGGGTTTGCTGCATCAGCACTGACTCCACTGGTTTATCACATATGCATAGTAAGACGAATGGCCAGACTCCCATGGACATCCTATATATGATGAACTGACTGCAAGACATCGTTCTTCAGGGTACCCAGCCTCTTCCTGATTCTCCTGTTTCTTCTTTTCTCTCTCTCTCTCTCTCTCTCTCTCTCTCTCTCTCTCCTCTCTCTCTCTCTCTCTCTCTCTCTCTCTCTCTCTCTCTCTCTCTCTCTCTCTCTCACTCTCTTGTGACCACCCTATCTAACCCCTTTATGAAGATTTTCGAGAAAACCAAGGGAGCAAACCCACTTCCTTTTTCTTTTTTTTTCTTCTTATTTCCGAGTGTTCCGTGTAACAGGTTTTTTCATTCTGAAATAACAGACATAACAACAATATTGTTCATCGTGTCTGCTTTAATGTTGCCAAAAAAATAGTGAGAAAAATCCTTCACTCTACATGTTTAAACAAACATACCACACTTCAGAGTAGCACAGAGAAAATGAAAACAACCAACCAACCAACAACAGCAGAAGCAGCAGTTCTTTTGCAGTGAGGTATTGATTCAATGCACAAAAATATGCCTTGCACTTCAGTATATTGAACCATAAGAATATTATAAGAGCCCACAAAATGTCTGCAGTCACTACATAATATAATATGATTATGTGCTGTAAAAAATACAAACAAAATAAAAGGAGCACGATATGCAGGGGTCTTTGGATTCAGCTTATAGGGAAAACAAGATGGTAAAGCCTTTCAAAAGTTCTCTTTTCTAACATCTGTGATTCTCTCTCTCTCTCTCTCTCTCTCTCTCTCTCTCTCTCTCTCTCTCTCTCTCTCTCATACACACACAAATGCACAACACGCATGCACAAACACACATATACACCACACACACAAAATCAAACATACAAACACACATACAAACACAACAACACACAAACACACAACAAACACACACGCACAACAACAACAACACCAACACACACTCACTCACTCACTTTCTCTCTCTGTCTCACACATACACACACACACACACACACACACACACACACACACACACACACACACACACACACACACACACACACACACACACACAACAACACACACAACACACACACACATTCCCCAATCTACAGCAAGAAGAGATCAATGTGGACAGAGGTGTAGTAGACACAACACAGCACAGGAACCACACACACAACACACACACACACACACACACACACACACACACACACACACACACAGAGGCAAAGTGCAGTTGGTTTGCACACAGGGCCCAGCATATTGACCCTCACCTTAGCAACAGTATCAAATCAGCAACAAGCGGAATAATTACACCATCTGGAATACACCTGTGTTTCATTATCATGGGGCAATTCAATTCAATCCATTCCTATCCAATCCAATCCAATCATGAGGTTTAAAGCGGTACCGACCACAAAGGCCACATAGTCTTATGTAGGCACACAATATGTTTTCAATCCGAAAGATATCAATATTTTGTCAACAAAGTCCACAGTTATTGTGGTTGGTATTGGATGGGGGGAGGGGGGACACGCAACAGGTATGTATAAGTATGTACACATGAAGATTATATTTTTGTCTTACACACACACGCAAGTACGCACGCACGCATGCACACACACATACACACACACTAACACATTAACACAATCTAGTGAGGAGTCAAAGAGAGATATATACACACACACAAGAAAAGAAAGTATGAAAAAAAGAGAAAGATAACGGTCGGAACAGAAAAAAGATGATCAACAAGATAAAGAACGAGACAAAATTGTCATCGTAGTCCTATACATAAATTTGTCTGTCAACAATGACGATGACGTCGACGACGACAGAAAATAATTTGCGGATGATATTTTTTTAAATCCAGTAGAATATGGCTACAAGAAGGCACACAATGTACAGCAGTTAATAACCAATATTGCAGAGATATCAACATATTATGCCGAATATCAACGTTTGTAAATAGAGTTTATTAACATAATCGTGTCATCCTTGTTACTCTTACTGTTATGACTATCATCATCATCATCATCATCATCATCATCATCATCATCATCACCATCTCTGCCACCATCATCATTATCAACATCACACACAACACAAACAATTTCATCACAAGAGAAAAAGGAAATTTTTTTTAAATTCCAAATTCAGTACAAGATGGATGCTTGTAAACGAACAACAACAACAACAGTGTTCAAACAAATGAATACTCTTATGAATAAATATACAAACAGATACATGAATAAACAAACAAAGAAATAAAATGTTCTTTAACGCACGCTAAATATCTGCTAGATGCAGGACACGGTCTCATCTGAAACACTTGCACCCACACTACCACTCCAGGCGTAGTGGACAGGGGGGAAAGTCAGAATCCAGATGGGACTTGAACCCCTGATCTTTTGCGTTCCATACCGGTAGGTTACTACCTCGCCACCTAGGACCATGCATGTGGGATCTGGAACGACCTCTCTCGCTCCCTTCGTTAAAAGCCTACTTATGATGCTTTTAAATCCAGCCTAAAGACGCATTTATTTCAAACCTAAGACCCTCTTGTTTCATCTCAATTCTGTCCCTGCCCTCAATAACCAACTTCCCCCCCCCCCCCCCCCCACCCATCAGCCTGCCCGAGTGTACAACCTTTGTATATATTATGTGTGTGTGTGTGTGTGTGTGTGTGTGTTGTGTGTGTGTGTGTGTGTTGTGTGTGTGTGGGCGCGCGCGTGTGTGTATTTACATTTGTATTTGTAAAAAACTGTTAATTGTGCGTGCGTGTGTGTTTACATTTGAATTTGTAAAAATCTATTAATTGTAACTGGCTGCATGTGAAAGACTAGGATGAATGAGAGCGCTTTGATTTGTTTTTTTGCAAGAAATAGCGCTGTATAAATTCCATGTATTATTATTATTATTATTATTATTATTATTATTATTACGTGGGCTGTATGATACAATGTACGCCACTCCTTCCAAAATGGATCGACACATGCTTGGGGTGTTGTTTGTCTGTCTCTGTGTCTTTCTTTTTTTTCGAGGATAGGAAGGGAATCCTTTGTTTTGAGGATTGTTGGGTTTTTGTCGTTAGTTTCGTTTAGCCTTAAGTCCTGATCTGAGAGGAAAAAAATCGGCAAACAAATAGATATTTTACTTCTTTAGAACACTTTTTTTTTTTAAATGATAAAAAAACTGGGGAGATTCTTTTTATGAAAAGGTCTATGTGCACTTTCAAACAAGGTATTCCCTGAAAAATAGTGTCTGGATTACATAGTAATTATACACATTTGTCTGGGTTTTGTAGGTACAGAAGTGAAAAATTGTCAAAGTTATTGTTTTATAACTAATGCTTCCCCCCCCCCCCCCCCACCCATCCCAGTCTACAGCATCATATTCTTTCAAGCGTTCTACGTTTTGTTTATAACTCTTTTTATGCCACTGTTTCCATGGCAACATCATAATAATAAAAACATACAAATCATCGGAATCAAGTTCTATATCATTACGCTCTTTATGTACAAAAGTTACATATTTACAAGCTCTGAATATATATCAGGGTTATATCAACACCAGAATGGAAGAACATGCCAAATAGTTGTACGTCACTCAAGCATCTTTTTCTGTTCTACAGAAATGTATAACACACCAGCAAGTTAACATCAGAGTAGTAGATAATCTCTATTATCTCTCTCTCTCTCTTCTGTTTTTGTATTATTAAGGAAGGTGGCAGTATGGTTTAGACGTTTGCCTGCCAACAAGTAAACCGTGAGGTTCTGGGTTCGATTCCCAGCCTCGCCCTTTCTTCCCAGTTTGACCAAAAAATTGAACTGAATGTCAAAGTCCTTCGGATGAAGACTATAAACCGAGGCCCCATGTGCGAACGCATGCAGAACATCTTACACACACGTTAAATCCTGTTCCGCTTTTCGAAAGAGTAGGCCATTGCGTGCCGGTGGGAACAGATGACAAAATTTACAAAACCGCATACCCACTTGACGTAAAAAAGCACATGAGTGCTTATTCCATTATACTCAAAGAAAAAAAAGGAAAAAATGTCATCTGAGCGCTTTGATTTGTTGTTTTACAAGATTCATCGCTATATAAATTCCATATATTATTATTATTATTATTATTATTATTATATATTATCATTATTATTATTATTATTATTATTATCATCGTCATTATTATTATTATTATTATTATTATGCCAGTTTTGTGCCTCGGAGCCCTCGTCTTTTGACAATAAAAGATATGTGTTGAATGCCTCCTTTCTGTGCCTCCTTCATAGTTGTTGCCTGTATCAAGGATCGGCCTGCAGACGTGTTTGTTTTCTTTTTTGTTTGGTTGGGGTTGTTGTTGTTTTTGTTTTGTTTTGTTGGGTTGGGTTTTTTTTTGCTGTTTGTTTGTCTCCCCTCCTTTTAAAAAAACAAACAACAAAGTTCGAGTCTCTTTCTCCTTATCTTGATGAGTAATCAATTAATCGTTCGTATTTTCTAGCTGAAGTCATATGTTTACTGGTGTGCGACAGAAACTAAGGTAAACAAGAACATTACAGGTGTTCCAATAACCTTTAGGTCGTTAGGTGTCAGAGACCTCAGCCTCTCCAGGGGCCAGCATATTGAGGGCGGCGCCCATCTCCTCTCCCTCGCTGCTTTACCTTCTCTGACCCTGAAAAGGGCAGGTACCCATTTACAGCTGGGTGAACTGGGGGGACTGTACTGAAGCCAGGACGCACGAACAGTCATCCATCCACTTGGTAACCACTCTCCACGCTGCTTAACCTTAGCTTGGGGAGAGTAAGTTCTCTGAGCACTGACCTATACCATCCTCAGAAAGTAAAAGCAAATAGAAACTCAATTACAGTGTGTGTCCTCTTTAAAGCAAAAAAGTCTGATTAAGATACGTTACTTATCCTTCTTTTAATTATAAAGATTTTGATTTTAGTTAAACTCTCTCTCATGAAAGCACACACACACACACACATACACACACCCGCGCGCGCTCTCTTTCTCTCACCCCTTACCCCCCCCCCCCCCCACCCCCCCCCCCCCCCCACCCCACCCCACACATTTTTTCCCCCACTTTCGCCTTCAACCCTCCTGCCCTCAACAACAACAACAACAACAACAACCCCACCTCCACCCCACCCCAGTAATCACAAACCACACAACCCCACAAAAACAAACTTCTACACGTCAGAATTGTTAGCCTCGGGCGCGGTAGCGGAAGCGTGCACGAAATCTTCCAAGGTCAAGGTGATGGGCCTTTCCGGTTCCGGGGCAGGCTTTTCCTCTTCCGAGTTATGGCCGGAATCTCCCTCATCCGATCTGGCCGACAGCGTGCTGCCCAAAAACCGCGTGGTGGACATGGTGTGTCCGTGTGTGTCGGCAGCCGCCGCCTTGGCACGATCGTAGCGGAGCACGCCTAGTCGCCGCAGTACGGCGACACCTGGCATGAAGAGCACTGAGGAGAGGACCAGGATGGCACAGGTCATCCCGGCATACCAGGGGAAAGCCCGATCTTCCATCATTCCCTGGAGAAAAGCACGACAAGGTAGCGTTCATGTTAGTGTTGGATTTGGCCCAAGTGTGTGGGTGTGGCTGAAGAGGGGTTCGGACTCTAGGAGATAAGAGTGTGTGTTGGTTTTTTCCTTGATAGGCTTGTAGTGTTGGATGGGTGGATGATGGGTGGGGGTGTGTGTGGGTGGATGGGTTGATTTTGGTGGGTGAGTGGGTTGGATGAGTGAAAGACAAGGGGAGGGGAAGGATGGAGAGGGGAGAGAGAGGGAGAGGAGAGAGAGAGAGAGAGAGAGAGAGAGAGAGAGAGAGAGAGAGAGAGAGAGAGAGAGAGAGAGAGAGAGAGAGAGAAGAGAGAGAGAGAGAGAGAGAGAGAGAGAGAGAGAGAGAGAGAATGTGTGTGTTCGCACATGCAGGCATATGTATATCTATGCGTGAGTGTGTGTGTGTGAGAGTCTCTCTCTCTCTCTCTCTCTCTCTCTCTCTCTCTCTCTCTCTCTCTCTCTCTCTCTCTCTCTCTCTCTCTCTCCTCTCCTCTCCTCTCCTCTCTAACCTGTCATGGACTGACCACATTTCTCACATTTGCAAACGAATCTCTCAAAGAGTGTTCCAGCTATCAAAAATTAAACACTTTTTAAACATTCATGCCCGTAAACTGTTTTTTCAAGCACACATTCAGTCGATTATGGACTTTGCCTCTACATTGTGGGATTCTGCAAGTGCAAATGCTCTAAAACCTTTATTGAGGCTACACAAGCGAGCTCTAAAATTAGTTCTTCTTAAGTCAAGTTCATTGACCATAAATGATTATAAAACATTGGGTATTTTACCATTAAAGCAGAGATGCTGCTACAACAAGGCACTGTTGATGCATAAGGTAATTAATGGAGCGGCGCCTCCTTCCATTTCAGATTGTTTCCATATAAATAACAACAGGCATCATTTCAAAATAGCAGTGCCTCTCCCAAGAGTTGATATTTTTAAAACAAGTTTTATCTACAGTGGTGGTTCCTTGTGGAATCAGCTTCCATCATCTCTTAAAGAGATTTCTAGCCATAAGCTCTTTGAAAAATCACCTTTTTGATGTAATGAGCGTTATATGACGAAACAATGCAAATGAAAAAGTAACGTATATTGTGAAAGTTTTCACGGCATTGTTTATTAATAACTTTCTTTACAATTGTACATATACTGTGGGGTGTGTGTGTGTGTGGTGGTGTGTGTGTGTGTGCTGTGTGTGTGTGGTGTGTTGTGTGGGGTGTGTGTGTGTGTGCGTGCGTTTTGTGTGTGTGGGTGTGTTGGCAAGCAGGCAAGTGCGAGCGTGCACGGGTGTGAATGTGAAATGTATATGTGTTAGTGTATGTATGAGTATGATATGTATTATGTACGAGTATGTATTATAATTATATTGTATTGTATGCCGCTTGGGGTCGCGGCACGTTTCTCTGCGTGTGTTTCGGGCTGCTCTTCCCAGGGGAGAGCACGTCGCCACAGGAGCAACGCGCCATTATCATTATTTTTCATATAAGCATGTGAGTGTATGCGGCCAAGTGGCGTGCACGTGAATTGTGCGTACGTGATGGCGAACGTATGTCCCCGTATGTGTGCGCGCTTTATGTGTCCATGGGAGAAAAATGAATGAAGTGGATGCAAGCAGAGCTCTCTCTCTCTCTCTCTCTCTCTCTCTCTCTCTCTCTCTCACTCTCTCTCTCTTTCTATACATTTATTGTCATAGATTTTTCCCCCCCTTGAAAATTGGTTGTGATTGTGATTTTTGGTGGAAATTGTATGATTTGTATTTTTGATGCAAGTATTCTTCACATGGGTTTTTGGAAGCTGTGAGTGTGTATTTGAGTGGGGGCTTTTTTATTTTTTATTTTTATTTTTATTTTATTTTATTTTTTAAATTTATTTATTTAATTTTTTTTCTTTCTCCAAGGGCAGGTGGTAAGCAGGATTCACGAAGATATTCATTCCTATGGCCATAATGAAACATAATATGATGTGCCTTTTGCCTTGCCTTGATTTCTTCCATCCATTCTCTCTCTCTCACTCTCTCTGTCTCTGTCAATCTGTCTGTCTGTCTGTCTGTCTGTCTACCTGTCTGTTTGTTTGTCTGCCTGCCTGTCTGTCTATCTATCTATCTACCTATCTATCTATCTATCTATCTCGCTATCTCTCCCTCTCTCTGTTTGTTACTCTCTCTCTCTCTCTGTCAGTCTCTGTCTCTGTCTGTGTCTGTCCGTCTCTCCCTATGTCTCTGTCTCTGTTTCTCTCTCTCTCTCTGTCTGCCTGTCTGTCTGTCTGTCTGTTTCTCTGTCTTCTCTCTCTCTCTCTCTCTCTCTCTCTCTCTCTCTCTCTCTCTCTCTCTCTCTCTCTCTCTCTTTCTTTGCATTCCTTTTCTTCTATTTTCCATTTACATTATTGAAATAACTTTTCTTGAACTTCATCATTTTGTCTTTATATATATGTATGTATATGTATATATATATTAATATATATATATATATATATATATATATATATATGATGTTTATGATGTATGTATTATGTATATGTATGTGTGTTATGTATAGTATGTGTACATGTATGTGTGTATGTATATTATGTGTATATATATAGTGTGTGTATTATATATATATATATATATATATATATATATATATATATATATATATATATATATGGGGGGGGGGGTGTGCATTATGAAATTAATTAGCCGTGCCTATCCATGCTTGGCTTATTCCTGTTTATGTTTACTATAAAAAAAATTATGTTTTTGTTTACTTTAAAAAAATATGTTTTTCATGTATGAAATTAGATTGGGATGAATTTGCATGGAAAGTCCATCATCAATGTATGTATTTTTTCTTTCTTTATATCATTCTTCATGCTATGTATTGCACATTAATTACTTTGGGGTTTTTTTTTCAGAGGGCTAGATGTAAAAAAGCTATTGTTATGCTTATTCTATAACCCTCTATAAATAAAATTTGTTCATTGTTTTTTGTTCCTCTCTCTCTCTCTCTCTCTCTCTCTCTCTCTCTCTCTCTCTCTCTCTCTCTCTCTCTCTCTCTCTCTCTCTGGAGTCTGCATACATACATACATACATACACACACACACACACACATCATTATTATCTATATTATTATATATATAATTATATATAGATATATATATATATATATATATACATATATATAAACCCCACACGGCTGCCTATTCATTATCTATATCTATTATATATATTTATATATATATAAACCCCACACGGCTGCCTATTCATTATCTATATCTATTATATATATTTATATATATATAAACCCCACACGGCTGCCTATTCATTATCTTCGACATAAAAGAATTTGATTAGATTTGACTGTATTCTCACTGACCCCTGCCGACCACATCTTTTAAAGGAACTGAAAATAAAGGGCCACCTGTGAAATGTTTTTCCTGTTAAAAAAAACCACCATCCAGAGCAAAAAGCAGAGGAAGTAATGACCTTGGCCTTGTCGTAGGCCTTGTAGACGATTGGATGGGAGAACTGTCGGATCATGGTGGCCACCAGAAGGGAGATAATCAGCACAGGGGCGATAAACCTCCAAGCGATCTTCCAGTACATGTTAGGTTTCTTGCCGATCATCATTTCAATATCGCGGGAAAACCTGCCCATCAATCAATCAATCAATCAATTAATCAATCAAGTAATTAATTAATTAATCTATCAATCAGTCAGTCAATCAATCAGTCAAACAGTCAACCAATCAATCAGTCAGTTAGTCAGTCAGTAAACAAAATAGTCTATCTATCTCTCTATCTGTCTATCTATTTATCTGTCTATCTATCTATATGCCTGCCTGCCTGCCTGCCTGCCTGCCTATCTATCTTTCCTTCAATCATTAGATCAATTAATCAATCAGTCAATCAATTATTTTGTCCATCAATCAACGAATTAATCATTCTTGTGAATATAACAAGACTATCATCAGTTTCTCTCAGTTTACTTGTTGTCCTGTTAAAGTACCCTTATATTTTTGTGACACTTGAATACATTTTGTTTAAATCGAGTATTCAATCACGAAGTTCACAGCCTTATTCCATTCTTGTCGCTATCTCGACAAGCAAGCACAAGTCAGGGAGGCCGCAATTATATAAAATCAATCAATCAATCAATAAATCAACGCCAACAGCTAGGCCTATACATAAACCAACTTACCTTCGCATCAAACAATTAATACTAAAAGAACCCCAAAACAAATCCTTCTCTTGGTATCAGCACTGGTATATTTTATCTCTCTAAAATGCATGCTAGACACACACACTGGCCACAATTTTTTCGCACACAGACCCAATTTTATCAGGGAATCTTTTTCTCACCTGTCAACTCCATAGACCCAGCCCACTCCGATGGTTTCAGCCAAGGCAATGAGGATGAGGGGGTAGGAACCGGCGAAGGCGTCAAAAAGAGCCACCCAGTAAGATCCGCTCCCCAGGACAAAAAGCATGCCCACCATGCAGCAGCTTCCGCATAAAATGGCTGTAACAGGAGTCATAGCAATGATGATAGTGATGGCAACCGTAATGATAACAATAATGATTATAGTAGTAGTAGTAGTAGTAGTAGTAGTAGTAGTAGTAGTAGTAGTAGTAGTAGTAGTAGTAGTAGTAGTAGGAGCAAGAACAAGAACACGAACAAGAAGAACAAGAACAAGAAGAACAAGAAAGACTGTGATGATGATGACGCTCGCATCATCGTCGGCGTCGCCTTCGTCACACTCGGCGTCACAATCATAACCATGGGTATAGAAAGATCAACACATTATAGGTTTAACAAAAATACTCTGGTGATGACGAAAACTACCATTAATGAAAACAACAACGAACAAGAACAAGAAAATTACAATGTAGCAAGATCAATATAGTTTAGCTGTGAGTATAGACACAATGCTGACGGCTTCCCTGTTCATAACTATATTTCCAGTCATCTTCAATCATTTCGTGGAAGCTAACTACTCACAATCCTTTGTTTTCTGCTATGTTGTTTGTTTGTTTGCTTGCTTCTTTCTTTCGTTCCTTGGCTAGAGCTCCGTGATTCACCATTTGTGATATTTTGCGTATGCAACAGTTTTTAACCCACCATGAAGGTAGCCGCATTCCGACTTCGGGGATCGTGTTGTTTATCTGCTTCTTTTGATGAGGAAAAGTATTGCTCTGTACAGGAAATTCAAGCAACTAAATACCACAGAGTACAGACGTGATATTAGCTTCTATCTCTGCCGCAATCTCCAAGCTACAAAGCATGACGAGAGCAATGAGGAATGTGGCCTCTAACGACAGGCTGTGTACAATTCTACACATCACTGTGTGAAGTACGATGTGCATGTAGGGAGAAGTCCGAACGACCACCCAAGGAAACAGAGAATCACACCATTGACATTGGTTACACAGGGCCAGGGGCTATTACTCCTTCTGCAAGGGAGGCTATTAGGTCCATCCCATCACATAGCTAACTAAGTAGCTAACCAACACATTGAACTTACTTGCTTTAGTATTAACTAAATAACCAACCAACTAAGGAACAAACGAATTAATAAGCTTTAAAAAAACCACACCCTAACTACACAACTGACAAACTATTTAGTTAAATATCTGGCTAAATATCTGGCTAACTAACGAATTAACTAACAAACTCACTCCCAAACTATCTGACTAACAAACGAATGTATTAACTCATTAACTAAACTACCAACTAACCAGCCAGTTTATTTCAATCTTCCACTCACTCATTTACTCACCAACTCACCCACTCACTCACTCACTTATTCATGAATGCATTCACTCACTTGCTAAGTCATTGGAGTTTTTTCTTCCTACCAAGTTGCCCTACTTTCAACAACTCTTACCGGAAACCAGCCATTTCTTCCTGACCCAAGGGTGAAAGTCAAGGTCGTAGAGCGAGGTGGCCACGCCCTCGATGGTGCCGAACTCTGACCCCAAGCCAAGGGAGAGCAGCATGAGGAAGAAGACGATGGACCAAAATGGCGCCGAGGGGCCAAACTCCACGATTGCTTGTGTGAAGACGATGAAAGCCAGACCCGTGCCTTCCGCTCCCTTGAGTGTGATGACGAAATTTGTCATATTTAATATTTTCAGTTTTCAACTTGAAAATGGTGGTGGTGATGGTGATGGTGATGGTAGGCAGGGGGGGGGGGGGGGGGGGGGGGAGAGGGGAGAGGGGGGTGATTAAAATACACTTTCATCTTAGGTTTCTGTTTCTTCTTCTTCATCCAACGTTCAGGCAGCAACTATTGGTTACCTGTCATATGAGCAAAAACGCGTTGTTGCGCCACCGTTAAGCGCCTGACAAGTCAGGCCCAGCACAGCCAACTTCGGCATGGAAGAGAAATCTTTTAGGCCTTTCTGGTTTGAAAAGGTGGAGTGAGAGGACAGCCGTTTCAAGATCAGAAAAATAGCTAAGCTCGCATCACTTTTGTTGTGGGTCATTGTTAGGCGTTCCATAGATTAGCATTCTGGGAGTCACCCAGAGCCATATGCACACTCTGTCTCACTCATAACATGTGAAAATAACCGAGAGACCGTAGGTAAACACTGGATGAGAAGTTTCTACACATTCTTGTGATCTGCCGATTCATATTTATAAATATTTCGCCACGTAGGTAGCCTATACTCCGGCTTCAAAGTATGTTTTCTTCTTCAAAAGAGATTACAAGTTGTTGATTTAGCAATTTTGTTAGAGCTGAAAAACAAACAACCTTGACAGAGCATTTTCAAACAGGACAACATTTGAATGCTAACCATGGCATCACCCTAACTAACACAAGGCCATTCCACACTCTTTGATCAGACAAGACAGACGCTCTAACAACCAACCAACCAACCAAACCAAAACGAAACGAAACAAAACAAAACCGATAAAGAAACCAAACAAGGAAGCCCACCACTCACCTTACTAACGCCAACCAAAGCAAAACCGATAAAGAAACCAAACGAAGAAGCCCACCACTCACCTTGCTAACGCCAACCAAAGCAAAACCGATAAAGAAACCAAACGAAGAAGCCCACCACTCACCTTGGTAAGGTCTTCCTCCATGCTGCAGTTGCGGAACTGCCTCTGCAGCCCCGTGGTGTTGTAGGCGGTCAGGTTGCCCTCAAAGGTCTCCTGGTAGACCTCAGCCGTCAGCGTGGTCCGGTTCCACCCTTCCACCTGGAGGTAGTCGGTCAACACCTCTATGTTGCTGGACAGGAGACAGACTGCCAGTGGTGAAGTGGGGTAGGGGTAGGGTTGGGGTGGGGTGGGGGTGGGGTGAGGTGGGGTGGTGTGGCGTGATGTAGGGTGGAGGGGGATGGGGGTGGGGGTGGTGTGGGATGGGGTGGTGTGTGGATGTGGTGTGGTGTTGCGTGATAGTGTATTGTATTGTATTCGAAAGTAGCATTAGAACTAGTGTAGTAGTAGTAGTACTAGTAGTAGTAGTAGTAGTAGTAGTAGTAGTAGTAGTTGTAGTTGTAGTAGTAGTAGTAGTAGTAGTAGCAGTAGTAGTAGTAGTAGTAGTAGTAGTAGTAGTAGTAGTAGTAGTAGTAGTAGTAGTAGTAGTAGTAGTACAATAGCCGTAACAGCAGCAGCACAATG
>CM054149.1:40746949-40754449 GCA_028751875.1 Rapana venosa | reverse complement strand
GGGCAGTACCCATTTACGGGGGGTGAACGGGGGGAGTACTGAAGCAAGGGCGCAACGGCACCCACCCAAGTGGAAAACCTCGCTCGATGTGCTAAACACTGGCTGGGGGAAGCCAGCGTTTGACCACTGAGAAACTACAAGGGCAAAAATCCCCTGTCAGGGGGGTCGGTGGCGGCTCGAACCCGTGTGTTACGAGAGATCAGCACTTAACCACTAGACGGGACTTCCCAAAATTTTAAAAGAAAGGGTTTTTGTTGTTGTTGTTGTGTTGTTGTTGTTGTTGTTGTTGGCTTTCCCCCAAATTTTAGCACTCTGGGGTCCCCGAATGTGCACTCTACTCACTCATCCCGCCCTAGGAACCTGTGAGATAAAAGTGCATACTACTGAATGAAAAGTTTGCGTGTAACCTTTTTTTAATTTACCTCCCCACAGAGGCACCCATACTGATTCGGGGGATTTTTTTTTTCCTTTAAGGGAGTGCAGGTAGTGAGGTTAAGAGCCTTTTTTTGGGTAAAGACAATTCAAAACACAACTTTTAAAACAATTGCGTTTAGTGTGGGCCTTGGCAATTAGCTGACATCAAAAAACTGACACAGCTTTTGGCCCGGGGCCCCGGGTTTTTTTTTAAGGAAATTATGCGGGGGAAAATGTTGATCGTCAAAAAGAGGGCTGGTAGGCAGTTTTAAAAGGAAAACAAAAACAAGCAGGAAAGTGATCTGTGAGGAAGTGGGAAAGCATGAACTGGAAGACATTTGATAGTGGCTGGTGTCCCGATTATGCCCTTTTGGGATTAGGGGTGTCGAGGGCTGGGGGAGTAGTTCTCTGTATGAATCCTTCTCTGTCCCTTTTTGATAACGAACAACCCGAAGCTCTGTCTGTCTGTTGTCTGTGTCTGTCTGTCTGTCTGTCTACTTTCTCTTTTTTCTTTCTTTTTTGTCTCTATCTACTGTCTGTCTGTCTGTCTGTCTATCTCTCTCTCTCCTCTCCTCTTCCTCTTTTCTCTCTCTCTTTCTCTCTCTCTCTCTCTCTCTCCTTCTCTCTCTCTCTCTCTCTCTCTTCCCCCTTGTCTATTTCTCTTTTAGCGTACTTGGTTCGTACCTTCAGATCATGCGTGTATTTGAAGTAGAGGTGGGAAAAACAGAAAGAAAGTTAAACAGGGAAAAAAAAGGGAAGAGAAAGGATAAAATCGAGAGAAAGAGGGTGAGAGAGAGACACACACACAAACACATACACACAGACATACACATACACTACACTACACATACACACACACTACACACACACACTACACACACACACTACACACACTACACACACATACTCACACACACACTAACACACACACACACACACACACACCACCACACACACTACACACACACTACACACACTACACACACACAAACTACACACACTCACACACTACACACACACACTACACACACACTACACACACACTCAACACTACACACCACACTCACACAAAACTACACACACACACCCCACACACACACTACAAAACACACACTTTCACACACACATCACACACACACACCACACACACACACTACACACACACCCCTACACACACTACACACGCACAATCACACACACCCCACCAACACACACTACACACACACACACTACACCCCAAAACACTTCACACCCCACATACACACACATACACACACACTACACACACATACACACACACATACACACACACACACACTACACACACATACACACACACTACACACACTACACACACACACTATACACACACATACACACACACTACACACACACATACACTCACACACACACACTCACAACATACATACACACACACACACAACACACACACACACACATACACTCACACACACACTACACACACACACTACACACACTCACACACACACTACACACCACACACTACACACACACACTACACACAACACACACACACCCACACACACACACTACACTACACTACACTACACTACACACACACACACACTACACATACACACACACACTACACACACAATACACAAACACCTCTACACACACCCCTACACTCCACACCACACACACTAACACACACCCCACACATACAAAACACACCTACACACACACTACACACACACACTACACTACACACACACACTCACCACACACACACACACACACTACACACACACCCACCACACACACACACTACACACACACTACACACACACACACTACACACACACACACTCACACACACATACCACACTCACCACACACACACTACACACATACACACACACTACACACACTACACACACACTACACACACACTACACTACACACACACACTACACACACACTCTCTCACACACACACACACACTACACACACACACACTACACTACCAACACACACACACACTACACACACACTACACACACACACTACACACACACACTCACACACGCATACACACACACTCACACACACACTACACACACTACACACACACTACACACCACACTAACACACACTACACACACACACTACACACACCAACACACACACGCACACACACACACACACCCACACACACACTACAGCTGAACTCCACATCTCCGGAACAACAGATGGTGCCAGAGATGGCCGTAACCATGGCAACTCCTGTCGGTAGCAGGACAAGAGGACCACCAAGGACCACACTTATCCCACTTCCTCCATTCACTGAATGACTGGGCCTTTACGCCGCGCCGACGACTGCTTGTGTCCTGCCCTGGTCACACTGAGTGCCCTGAGTGCGGTGTGTTGAGCGGTTATCCTGTCCCTATCTGGTGCAAGACCTTCAACTGCGCAAACCCGGTCCTAACTAGCCAGAAACTGTTTTTAAAAAAAACTATTCAGCTTAATGTATTCTCTTTATATCGACACAGATGTGAACACAGCCCGAACTAAGGGCTAAATAAACAGATATCAATCTACTGAAAGCTTAGTTGAGACTGTATAGATAGGGAAAAAAAGAGGTTTACCAGGAGAAATTCGTTGAGTTTGACCCATTCCGCACGCTCACAGAGATAAGTGGCAAAGCGCCACACTGCGCGACACTGCAGGCAATACACTAACTACATACACTACACTGCACACACTGCACTGCACTACACTACACTACACTAGACCATACCATACCATACATACCCCACCATACCATACCATACCACCCATATCATACCCTACCACACCATACCGTACCACACCAAAACCATACCTTGTTTGAACTATACAATACCATACCATACCATACCCCACCCCCCACCCCACCCTACCACACAAAATCATACAGTACCTTACTATACAATGCAATACATTACACAAAGGACTACCAGAGACAAGAGTTTTACAAATCAAGAGACGGAATCAAAACAATCAAAAATCAACGACACATTTTAAACAACAAAGAAACAACACGAACAGACAAGCCAAAAAAACCCTGGAGAGACAAAGCCCATCTGACTTTGGGGTCAGCATATGCAAAAGACGGCAGTGGCGCCGCGCAGCGTCAGGGGCCCCCGGGTGAAGAAAATGGTGAGCACTACGTAGGGGAAAGTTGCGTGAAGTAGACCACCTGCAATGTTCGGCACAGTCTGGTTACGTCACATGCATGTATGGTGTATCATAAAGCAAAATATCAACATTCTTTTTTTTTAACATATCACTGACCTTGATATCAAGAATTCCTTACGGCTTCATATCAACACAAATACAATATTTTAATGACTAAGGACACGATCGGGTACCCAACAAACATTGTAGATATTGCTGCTGTTTGTTTTTTCTCATTACAATACGGGTGACGTTTTTCGTTCCTTGGCTTCAAATACAGTCCCCATACCAGCTGTAAATGGGTAAACCCGAGAGGAAGGATGCTACTGGAGCTGAGGTCTCCGACTCTCGCTCCCCAACGCTGATAAGTTATAGGGGACGGGATAGCCTTTGTGTCAGAACATTGTCTCGAATCTGACGACCGGGTTGATCCCTTAAGGGGAATTTTTTCCCTGAAGTAAACCAGTGCAGACTCCAACTCACCCAAAAGTCCTTGGATGAGATATAAACGGAGGGTCCGTGTGCGAATTTCAGCAGAACTCTTGTGCCAGTGAAAAACCTGTCCGCTTTCGTAGACAGGCCTGTGTGCCGGTGGGAAAAGATGACGGGAAATTTACAAAACGCATACACATGGGGACTGGAAAGTAAAAAAGCACTGAGTGCTTATTCATTATCCTCGATATAAAAAAAATAAAAATAAATAAAAATAAAAATGGACCTTTACCTTTTTGAGTTTTAAACTAGTGCCGAGATCTAGATATTCAGCATTTGTTGGTTGCTTTAAAATGTTTTGTGAGACGTCCATCCATGACAAGATCTTAGCATAACAACCGATACTCCCCATTAAATAGTACAAGAAAATCCCCTGACGTTGGAGTTAGCTCCGCATGCAAAGCAATGAAAAATATCCTACACCAAAACCCTTCTACCATATTACTTACACTAAGCCGATTTTAGGTTTTGGTTTTGTTGGAATATGTGATTAATGATTATGATGATGATATCGATATAAAATATGATAGATCTATGATATCAATCAGATCAAAACAAATTTAGTCGTAAAACCGGGGTTAACTAAGTGCCATCATCAACACATACATCTATCATCCGTCCGTCTATCCTCTTCTCATTTACATCCCTCATACTCACCACCACCACACAACCACATCATATCATATCACAACCACCATCATCACCATCATCATCCACCATCTCATCATCTCATCATCACATATCACACCAACACTCATCCAACAACCCACACCACCACCACCACACCACCACACAACAACACACACCCCAAAACAAGCGTGCCCCTTCCCGGCGTGCCTTCGCTGCATAAACCCCCACAACCCCCACCACACCCCCATTTTTCCACCACCCCCCACGCACCCAACATCCAGACCACGCTTAAATAATATCGTCCCCCTCCACGTCACACTCCCACCCTTCTGCTCACCAGAGAAAAAACAAAAAAAAAAACAATGAAATAAAACAGTGGAATATGAAAACTTGAAAATGAAAAAACAGTGAGAAAAGGCAGGTTTTTAGTCGCCCGGTATGTTGTGACAGTAGGCAATCCGAAAGTTCCTGCCTCTTAATCTGAAAAAGCCCCTGTTCCAAAATAAATTTTCCCATTTTAATTTTTTTTTGCTTCACAAGAGAGATGATCTTTTAAAGAAAATTTACATATTAGAAAAAACAATCCCACCCCGCTTTAAAATATTTAAAACAGTCTGAATCTAATACACCACAAACAAATAAAAAAAAAAAATCAAGAATATGTCGAGTTTGCGAGACTCAGCTTATAGTCCCTGTAGTATTTGGGAGTTCTGTTAATCCTGAATTCCCTGTATCTATTTCCCCAAAATGAAAGAATAAACCCTATCTTTCTTTTTCTCTTTTGCTCCTTTACGCTGCATGCATACACAGACAAGATAACTGAAATAAAACTTTCTTTCCCGAAACTCCGTCTTATTTTCTAACGGCATTTATGTCCCCTGGGTTTTTCCCCGGCTTCTACAACCTAACATCTGCCGAAGATTGGACCAAAATAAATTCAGTGGATAATTGTTTGACTTTCTATTTATGGGGAAGAAAGGAACGAAGGAGAGAGAGAAGGAATGGAGGCCACGATTAAAGTAATTAATTCCCCTTAACAATACAGTCTTTTTAGCAAGGAGCACAGTATGAACACAATTTAAACAATATATAATATAATATGTATATATATAATATATATATATATAGAGAGAGAGGAGAGATGGAGAGAGAGAGACGAGGAGAGAGAGAGAGAGAGAGAGAGTCATATCAAACAAAAGCTTCTCATCCAATGTAATGATCATGGTATGACTGTGATTCTCAGCTGTGATACGAGAGACGGGGTGGAGTGCATAAAGATTCTGTGTGAGCTGTAAGAGGCCAAAGCTCTGGAACAGCCAAACCATCACCACCACTTCCACCCCCACCACCACCATCATCTTTTATCATCACCATCACCACTACCTCCACCATCACTATCACCACCACAGCCATCACCAATACCACCACCACCACCACCACCACCACCACCACCAAACAACTTATTAAAGAGAACATTATCATACGTTCATCCATTCGGCCCCTTTTCTAGTGTCATGTACACAAGTTTTCTTCCAGAAAGCAGCTCAGAGCAACTTCCAGAAGACATTGCATTAATGAAACAAATTGTATTGTCATTAAGTCATACCCTTATTTTCAGATTCCTTTAGCATAATTGTGTTGTTTACTAGTTGTATTAATTGCAAAGTTTGTGTTTAAGCTGTTGTTTCTTTCCTTTAAAAATTGCTCTTTATACTTTTTTTTAAATAATGGTTGTTCATTGTCGATGATTAATGTGCACACTCACCCACTCACCCCCTCCCCTCCACCACACACACACACACACACACACACACACACACACACACACACACTTTCCCGTGTATCACTATTCAGTAGAAGATCATTAAACTGAAGAACTAACTAACTAAAAAGAAGTTTTGTGACCTAAAACTTTTAAAAAAAATTATATTATATTATGGTCCCAGCGGAGTTGTCCGATTTAGGGACTGTGGAAGCCGCAAGTCACCCCACTTTGACACAACGGGCCATCCCCCAAAATCAACACCCAATGTTGGGTACGTAACACCACTCCAAACGATATCGACACAAGTTCGCTTTTTGTGTGTGTTTTTTGTGTGTGTGTGAAATCTAATCAAGAAATAGGCAAGCAGACTGTTGCAAGCAATAGCGAGACTTAGAGGCATGGACAGTATGACATCATTACTTTGGGCACAGTGTTTTCATTGGACACAAGACAGACAGGTTGGTGAGGGAGACTATAGTTCCTACTTGCACCCAATAGTGACTCCTGTCCGCTAATGTGTCTGCTGTCTGCAATTAGCCCCACCCCACCCCACCCTCAAAAAGTGACGTGGGACATGACACTAAGTTTGTTACACAAGTGACAGTTGTCTTAGCTTTTTTATGCCCTGGATTTTTATTTTTTAGTACCCAACCAGGTGTTATAGCTAGTAAAACCTACAGTGGCATAATCCTGTCACAATACTGATAGCTTTTCAAACAGTATCTTGCAAGATGCCATTTGGGGAGAGAGTGAGAGAGAGAGAGACAGAGAGAGAGACACAGAGAGAGAGAGGACAATGTCACTAATAATAATAATAATAATGTATGGGATTTATATAGCGCTGAATCTTGGTCAAGCAACAAATCAAAGCGCTCAGATGAATTTTTTAAAAGTTTATGCGTGTGTATGCGGTTTTTTAAAATTTTGTCATCTTTTCCCACCGGCACACAATGGCCTACTCTTTCGAACAGCGGAACAGGATTTAACGTGTGCGCAAG
>CM054149.1:40711949-40741949 GCA_028751875.1 Rapana venosa | reverse complement strand
GTGACATGTACAAGGACTGGTTTGAAAGCAGAACAGCACTGGCAGACATTGTCTGTCTTCTCTGTCACATTGTCATAAAGTAATCCAAAAGAAACCCCCCACATGTACTTTCTGGCACTGTGTGAAACTGATTTAAGAACACACTTATTTAATAAACGTCAGTGCTTTCCAGTACTGCTTTCCTGTGGTATGTCAATTAAAAAAAATGATCCAGAAAATTCGTACAGCATCTGTAAGTGGACTGGTGGTCGAAAGGTAAAGCACTCGCCTAGTAAACTAGAAGTTGCAAGTTCGATTCGCGTCTGAATCCATAACTTTTCCCCAAATCCACTAGTGGTAGTCTGTGTGCTGGTCTTTTGGGATGAGACAATAAACCAAGGTCCTGTATGCAAAACACATTCAGCGCACGTGAAAACAACCCACTACAACAAAATAGTTGTTCCTGGCAAAATTTGTGGAAAAAAAGCTATTCTTACAGGGGAAACAAATACACACGCAAACAGTAAAAGATACACAAAAATGGGTGGCGGTGCTTTTGTGGCGACGCGCTCTGCCCGTGGGGAGAGTAGCCCTAATATCACGCTGAGTAATCTATTCGTGACTGAAAGTACTAAATCAAAATCAAACCAAGTCAAGTGTATCCAGGGCATTGATCAAGAGATGTGTTCTGTGGGGAGGGTAGAATAGAAAACCTGAGCAGTCACGGTAGGTACTCGCGGGATATTCGGGCTGCCGTACAGGAGAGAGAGAGAGAGAGGGAGAGAGTTAGAGAGAGAGAGAGAGGGAGGAGAGAAGAGAGAGAGGGAGAGAGGAGAGAGAGAGAGAGAGAGAGGGAGAGAGAGAGAGAGAGAGAGAAGAGAGAGAGGAGGGGAAGAGAGAGAGAGAGAGAGAGAGAGAGAGAGAGAGAGAGAGAGAGAGGAGAGGAGAGAGGAGAGAGAGAGAGAGGAGAGAGAGAGAGAGAGAGAGAGAGGAGAGGGGAGAGAGAGAGAGGGAGAGAGAGGGAGAGCGGCACCATGGCCGGTGCAGCGTCCTAGTGTTTTTGTGTCTGTATCGTTTGTTTAGCTTTCGTCTGCCGGGGTCATTTGTTTTCCTGTGAAAACTTGATTCTTGATTTACAAGATTTTACCAAAAACCGCTTTCTAGATATTGTGGGTCTTATACACGTGCTATTTTGTTGTTGTTATGTTGTGTAGTGTGCGCGCTCACACACACACACACTCACTCGTCTGCGCGGACTTACCCACGCGCGCACACACACACACACATATACGCACACACGCGCGCATGCGCATCTCCCCACCCACACACACACACAGTACACCATCCCCCACCTCTCACCCCCAACAAACACCCAACCGACTCATCCAACACCACCTTCCCCCCCCCCCCCTTACCATCCCCACACTCACCCCCACCCCCACCCACCCAAACACCAGCCCTACCCCCACCACCCTACCACCACCCCCCAATCTCACCCCCCACCCCTACCACCACCCCAACCCTTCCCCCAACTACCAACCACCCCACCACCACCCCCCAACCCCAACTCCCCCAACCCCAACCCCCCTCCCCACCATCCCCCTCCCCCCCCCCCACCATCCCTCCCAACCTCCCCAACCTCCCCCACCCCCTCCCCACCCCAACCCCACCACCAACCCCACCTCCACCCCCAACCCCACCACCCCAACCCCACCCCACACCACCACCCACCCCAACCCCCTCCACCACCCCCACCACCCCAACCCCACCACCCACCAACCCCCACCACCCCCTCCCCCCACCCCCACCACCACCCACCCAACCACCACCCCCTCAACCCAACCACCACCCCCACCACCCACACCCACCACACCCAACCCCTATCCACATCACCTGCGTCACGTTGGGCGCCACCTCTTGGGTGGGGCAGAGGGCCCAGGGCAAGGGACTCTGGAAGGAGTGGAAGAGGTAGAAGAAGCACCACATGATGATGGCGTTGTAGTAGATGGCCACGCAGTAGGAGGTGACGGCGCTGGCCAGCCCCACGCCGCCCATCAGCGGGTGCACCTTGTTCCACACGCCCAGGCTGCCCTGCCGCATCTTCTGCCCGATGGCCAGCTCCAGGTACAGCAAGGGCATCCCCTCCACGAACAGCATCAGCAGGTAAGGGATCAGGAAGGCGCCTGCGGATTGTTCATTCATGGGTTTTTGTTGGTTTGGTTTGGGTTGGTTGTTGTTTTGTTTTGGTTGGGGGTTTTTTGTTAGAAAGAAAAAAGAAAGAGAAAAAAAGGTGGGTGTGGGGTGTGGGGGTGTGGGTGGCAGGTGAGGCAATGATGATTCTAGAAAAAGAAAAAGGGAGGGGTGGGGTGTGGGGGTGTGAAGGTGTGGGGGGGGGGGGGTTGTGGGGTAGGCAGGTGAGGCAACGATGATTCTAGGAAAAGAAACAAAAAGGAAGGGGTGGGGTGGGCATGTGAGGCAATGATGATTAGATTTTTTTTTTTAGCCCTGAAGAGTTGAAAGAAAGGGGTGTGGTGTGGGGGCGGGGAAGGTTAGAGAAAAATGGGGGGTACGGGGGGGGTGGGAAGAAAAGCAAGAGAGAGAGAGAGACAAAGAGACAGACAGGCAGACAGATAGAAAAAGACAAGACAGGCAGATAGGAGAAAAGATAGGCAGAGAGAGAAGCAGAGAGAAGACTTACAGATGCATACAAACCACACAACAAGACTGAAAGTCTTCGCATAAGACTGGATTGCAGGAGAGTCGATTGGATTCGAAGACTTAGATTAGATCAAATTAGCAGACAGACGGACGGACAGATAGGCAGACAGACACATAGACAAATAAATCGATAAATAGATAGACAGACTATCAGATAGAAGAGTGACAGAACACACACACACACAACACACACACAGATAGATAAACAGACTGACAGGTATGCAGACAGACAGAAGGACATAGATAGATAGATAGATAGATAGATAGATAGACAGAAGACAGACAGACAGACAGGCAGGCAGGCAGGCAGACAGACAGACAGATAGATACATAGATACATAGATAGGCAGGCAGGCAGACAGGCAGCAGCATACAGGCACAGAGAGAGAGAGAGAGAGAGAGAGAGAGAGAGAGAGAGAGAGAGAGAGAGAGATAGTGAGCAAGCGAGCTATAGAGAAAGAGAGCCAGCCAGCCAGTCAGACAGACAGACAGACAGACAGAGTTTTTCAGAGGAGAAGGAGGGAGTGTTACAGTAAAGTTTACTGACAGAGGCATTGGATGAATGTCACCTTGATAACGTTACCTTATATTTCGGTTTCAAAGTCAAAAAGACCAGATTTTTTCTGGTCATTGGCTTAGCAATTTTATACTCTATCTGTCTCTCTGTCTCTGTCTCTCTCTCTCTCTCTGTCATAATACAGACAGACTGACAGACAGACACACATACACTCACAGGGACACACATATATATAATTATATATAATATTTATATATGTGTGTGTAAATTATGTATATATATATGCATATGTATACATACACATCCCACTATGTACATATATAAAAATATATATGTACACATAATATGTTTACCATATTCATGCATATCAACGAGCAGAGAGAGAGAGAGAGAGAGAGAGAGAGAGAGAGAGAGAGAGAGAGAGAGAGAGAGAGAGAGAGAGAGAGAGAGAGAGAGAGAGAGAGAGAGAGAGAGAAAGAGAGAAAGAAACAGAGACAGAGACAGAGGGAGACAGATAGGACAGAGAGAGACAGAGACTGACAGACAGAGACAGACAGATAGAAAACAGAAACATACAGACAAAACAAATATACAGTCAGACAAACAGACAAAGACACAGACAGACAGACAGACAGACAGACAGATAGACAGACAGACAGATAGCGCAAGAGAGACAGAGAGGGAGAGAACTGCCCAGTCGTGATACATTATCTGATAGGTCGATTTTCCTTTCACAGACATATCAGATTTCTCTGCCATATATTAATGAATTGTAAAATGAGACCATTTCTCCCCCCCCCCCTCTCTCTCTCTCTCTCCCGCTCTCCCTCTCTGTCTCTGTCTGTCTGTCTCTCTCTGCTCTCTCTCTCTCTCTCTCTCTCTCTCTCTCTCTCTCTCTCTCTCTCCCGCTCTCTCTCTCCTCTTTTTCTCTTTCCCTCTCGCTCTCCCCCCCCCTCTCTCTCTCTCTTCCCCCCTCTCTCTTCCCCCCTCTCTCTCCCTCCCACCTCTCTCTCTCTCTTTCCACCCCTCTCTCTCTCTCCCCCCCCTCTCTCTCTCTTCCCCCTCCCTCTCTCTCTCTCTCTCTTCCCCCCTCCTCTCTCTCTCTTCCCCCCCCCCTCTCTTCTCCATCTCCTCCCATCTCTCTCTCTCTCCCCCTCTCTCTCTCTCTCTCTTTCTCTCCCCCCCCTCTCTCTCTCTCTCTCTCTCTTTCTCAGCATTATACAGAAATGAGCATGAGAAAGGCGGACATAGATGACACGGCCATTAATATCGGAGGCGGAATCCCCACTAACCTCAGGCGCGCTGATGATACAGCAGCACTCATGGCCAACGATATCACAAGCACGAGAAGAGTTCTCTCCAGAGGTTATGCAGAGGGCAACCAACACTGCTGGCCTCAAGTTAAGGTGCCAGCAAGACCAGAGCGATGTGATGCACAGTAATGCCACACACACCCCCTCTTAGGAATACCAAAATCCATGAAACAGATCTGGATATGTTTAAAATGTCAAATTATCTAGGCTCAGTCAAAGAGAATAACGGCTCCTGTCTACAAGACGTCCAGGCTGGAATCGGTATGGCCAAGCTAAAGAGGATTCAGTTCAACGACATGTGGAAAAGACGGAGGTGTGTCTAAAGATCTCAATGTGGAAAAGACGGAGGTGTGTCTAAAGATCTCAAAATTAGAATTGCCAAAACACTAATCTGGTCTGTAGTGCTGTATGGGTCAGAATCCTGAACACTACAAAAATTGGAAAGACACACAAATTATATGCAGCTCATACGTAGTTCTACAGGCCATATCTACAAGTCTATGGTAAAAAAAAAAAAGAACAAATGAAAGCATTCTTGGTAAAGTCGCAGCGCAAAGACAAATGATGGCTGAAATTAATAAGTGCAGACTGAGCTATGCTGGTCATGCAAACAGAAACACACACACAAGATTCAAGATTCAAGATTTAATTCCTTTCACCCCTTTTGGGTTATGGAGGATTACAAACGAATTGAACAGGAGAATAAACCTAACAGCAACACACCCAAAAATATATGAATACTAACAGAAACTGAAAAGCAAGAGTTCATCGCAAAATGATAAGCAAACAGTATTAAGGACTCAATACTATTTTTTCATGTATACACATTTCTTTAAAAGACATAATCTACACTTGTGAAAGCTTAAAGACAATCGAAATTTTAAGAAATACTTGCAAATCTTATGAATTTTGAGAGCGACAGGAGACTACATTTGCATTTCACACACACACACACACACACACACACACACACACACACACACACACACACACACACACACACACACACACACACACACAAACACACTGCTTATTGCTTATTCAATGTACCATCTGGAAATAAAATTTGACCTGACTTGACTTGACGACGAAGAAGAGAGAGAGAGAGAGAGAGAGAGAGAGGAGGAGAGAGAGAGAGAGAGAGAGAGAGAGAGAGAGAGAGAGATCTGATGACGGCAGTTCTCCAAGGTAAGGTTGAGAGCAAAAGGAAATGAGGAGGACCACCAACATCCTACATTGCCAACATCACTGAGATCAGTGGTCCTGGGAGGCAACAGGAGATGGTAGAGCTCAGCAGAGACAGAGAGAGATGACCAACCCTGGCGGCATTGCGTGTGACTCGGAGAGTTGACAGCCGTGATGGGTTCAAGCAACAGGTGATACAAGTCTGCCTGTTTTTCTGTCTGTCTGTCTGTCTGCCTGTCTGCCTGTCTGTCTGTTTGTTTGTGCACTGTACTATGTAGATGTCTCAGGGATAGGCTAGAGTTGCGGGTTTGTTTTTGGTTGTTGTTTTTGTTTTTTAACAAGGCCTACCTCACTCTGGAATAACGTTTCAATGTGCCCTGTCTGTTTTATTAATAAAAACAAAAGTGAAAGTATGCATAACATCATGGGATGAACAAATTTGATGTGTACACTATAAAGTAAGTGCATTGCCTTTTTTGCCTTTCAGTTTTGCCTTCCTCTTTGGGATTTAAAAAAAAACGCTCCGCCCCCCCCCCTCCCCCTAAATCCCCCTGCCCCCTCCATCCCATGCCTTACTTTTCACCTGTTCACCTTCAACTGTCGCGACCTTGCTGTGTCAAGAACAGAGGCGTTGTCTCCTTTATCCAATCAAAACAACAAGCAGCTACAATTATGCAAATGACTTTCAAAACGAGGTCAGCAGACGCCAGTGGCATCACGTGATAGGAAACGTGACGTCACTCCTTGTTCTTGTCACTGGGGGAGTTTAAAAACAACAAATGGAAAGGAATGGAAGTTGCGTCAGTCAAGAGCTATCTGTGTTTTATGTGGGTGTCATAGAATCTACATTAATTCTGCAGAAAAAGAAAGTTTTATGTTACAGATGTCGAGGATTTTTTTGGGCGTTGGTTATTTTAAGTTGGAGGTTGATAAATGCTAAGCAGTTAGAGTGCTAATTCACTTTTGTTTAACAATTATTTTTGAAGTACACATATACTTATTATATACATTATAAGTGCATGCAGACAGACAGACAGAGAGATAGACAGACAGACAGAGAAAGCAAACCGAACACACTACAAGCCCACACACAGGTCCTTCACATGAAGCAGTCACTTTAAACACGCAGCCATGCAAAATACACCTCCTCAACATCCCAAAAGCCTTCCAGTCCTGCCACCCCTCAGGCTTCAAGCCCATCAGTTCCCACACCACAGATATCTACCTACCTACCTACTCCATCTAAGGGAACGTGCGTGTGTAGACGTTTTCTATCCCCCATAAAGACACCCATACTCCGTCTTCCGGGACCGTAATGGATTCAATTGCTCCCATACATTTCAACGTCCTATGGGTAGACCTACTCAACGTGACATAAAAAAACACTGTGGTTTCTGAAGGTATTTCTGGCTCTGTCTGTCTTCGGTGTAAAGGATGAAGGGAGATTTACGACTCCTTCCCTTCCTGTCAAAGCTCACGTAGTCTTTTCGGGGGATGAAGCAGAGTAGTGGTTCCAACGTTGTATTCGTGACTGGAAGGTAACTGAAGGCGCGGGTTCGAATCTCTAATGAGGTTTCCTTTTTTTTCGTTGTAGGAGATTTTCCCACTGGAGGTCTTTGCTTGTTTTTTTGGTTGGTTGGTTTTGTTGTTTCCGTTCCTCGATTAGAGCTCCGGGCTCCACCAATGGTGACATTTTGTGTATGCCACCATTTTGCTCACAATGAAGGTAACCGCATTCCGACTGCGGGGGTGTCTCAGCATGACACTAGTGTGCGTGTGGGTTTTGAGTGGTGTTGTTTTTTAAAATGTCGTCTGTTCCTACTGGAACGCACTGTCCCACTCTTCCGAAAGACGGGGCGGATTTTAACGTGTGCACAAGATGTTCTGAGTACATTCACACGCGGTACCTGGGTTTATGGTCTCATTGGAAGGAGTTTGGGTGGAGTGAAGTTGGTACGGATGTCAAATCCAGGGTGGGAAATGTCCTTGAACAGGTACCTGGGTGGTGGCTCAAACCCGGGCTGTCATGCTGCAAGCACAAGGCTGTAACCAGTGCACCAGGCTACCCCCCACCCTCTCCACTGGAGTTAACTTTGGTGTTGACTCCCCTCCCCTGAAAGTCCTTCATGACTGGAATAATAAACCTAATAAACCAACATCTTGCCCATACGTCAGATACCCATCCGCCTTGGATAGCAAAGAGGGCCAATTACGACTGGTGAAGTGCAGGGCACGAGCATACCCAGCATGCACCCTGATACCTCGAGAAGAATAGACTCCATCAGATTTAACTGACCAGCAACACACTGCAAATTTTTGGGGGGTATAAGAATCAAAATATGTTACCTCTGAAAAGACCAATACTTTCCAATGAATGATCATCAGATATTTTGTTGCTGTTTCAGTTTTGGAAGAACAATTGAAAGGGATGAAACTTATCTTGAAGCACTGTTCTCTCTCTCTCTCTCTCTCTCTCTCTCTCTCTCTCTCTCTCTCTCTCTCTCTCTCTCTCTCTCTCTCTCTCTCTCTCTCTCTTCTATCTCTCTCTCTCTCTCCCTTGTGCGCAGCCTTGCTTTATATTTGATGGATTAGATGGATCGGTGGTCTAGAGGTAACGCGCCTGTCTAGAAAGCGAAAAGTCCGGGTCTGAAGTGTGCGGCGGTTCGTACCCCGTTTGGACCGGAAAATTTTCCCCCATCCATTAGACCATGAGTGGTGGTCTGGGCGCTAGTCTTTCGGATGAGACGATAAACCGAGGTCCCGTGTGTTACACGTAATTATTTAGCGCACGTAAAAAAACCCACGGCAACAAGAGAGTTGTCCCTGGCAAAATTCTTAGAAAAAAGCCACTCTGATAGGGAAACAAATACAGTTGCAGACATGAAAAAAAAAAAAAAAGGTGGCGCAGCGCTTGTGGCGACGCGCTCTCCCGCTCTCCCCGGGGAGAGCAGCCCGAATTTCACGGAGAAATCTGCCGTGACTTAAAGTGGTATGAAATGAAATCTGAGCGCTTTGATTTGTTGCTTTACAAGATTCAGCGCTATATAAATTCCATACATTATTATTATTATTATTATTATTATTATATTTGTGTAAAGCCTTTAGAATAAGAGATATCTTGGTTACTTTTAAGTCATATTTTTTGGAACCGATTTTTATTGTTTTGGTTGTGGGTATACAATAACATTTTGGTTTTATGTGTTACTTATTTTTCTCACTAAAATACTAAGCAGTTTGGCAACCCCCTTTATGTATAGGCCAATGGCCTTTTTGTGAATACATCTTTCGAGTTCGAGTTCTCTCTCTCTCTCTCTCTCTCTCTCTCTCTCTCTCTCTCTCTCTCTCTCTCTCTCTCTCTCTCTCTGTATATGCACACGTGCCATACATACATAATATTAGTACACACACACATTCTCCCTACACACACACACACTCACTCACACGCACACTCTCTTTCATGATCACACTTACCATGCGGCGCGCGTGTGTGTGTGTGTGTGTGTGTGTGTGTGTGTGTGTGTGTGTGTGTGGTGTGTGTGTACTTGTACGCCTGTCTATGGGGATTGCAAAACATGTTTGTTTGTGTTTTCCATCTGTCTTTCTTACCTGAACATTCTTTCCTTCTTTCCAAGGAAGGTTTTTTCAGTCATGCGTTCTACCTTTTTTTAAATTATTGTTTTCTACCTCCGTTAAAAAAAAAAGCCAACTTGCTCAGTTTTCTCCCTTACTTCATATTTTTATATCTTGCATTCTTTCTCTTTTTCGTGGTGCTGCAAATGTTTCTGTGTGTGTGTGTGTGTGTGTGTGTGTGTGTGTGTGTGTGTGTGTGTGTGTGTGTGTGTGTGTGTGTGTGTGTGTGTGTGTGCGCGCGCGGTGTGTGTGTGTGTGTGTGGCGTCGCGCGCGGTGTGTGTGTGTGTGTGTGTTTAAATCTTTTTGTTCTATGTTGTCGCTGTTGTCTTGTATCATACAATCGCTATCTCTGCGTTGTGTTGTGTTATGTTGTGGTTTTTTGGTGTTGTAATGTGCTCTTGTCTTGTTCTTGTTCTGATTTTGCTATTCTTTCTAGTTTGGTTATTTTTCGTATTTAGTTTGTCTTTGTTGTTGCTGTTACTGTTGTTCTAGGGGGTTGGGTTGGGGGGTTTTCAGCGGTTACGAAAACGCGAATATACCTAGCATGCATTCTGTACCTGGAGAGGGACAGACTCCGCCAGGTTCGACTTGCCAAAGATGACATATACATGATCATGAACTATTATTGGGTTGAATCAGTTATGGGCCAAAATATGCTTGTGTTTATCCGCATTTTAAGGTTATGCCGTTATATTGTTTTGTAAAGTGTGAGTGAAAAGCTAAACACAAAAATTAATCGTTAAAAAGTAGAGTAGGTGTGAACAGTGAGCATAGATTGTCCACGATTGTTGAATTGACTGACCATAGAGAACAATCCCTATCCAAGTTCTTTACACAAACAAGATCTTGATCAGTATCATTGTTATCATTGCCATCTCCATCACCATCATTGCATCATCCCACCACCATCATCATCACCACCACCACCAACGTAATTATCATTACCACCATCACCACCACCATAATTATCATCATCATCCCCCACCATCATCATCATCATCATCATCATCATAAACCTTTATCATCATCAAACACCAATCATCAGCACACCACTTTTCCAAGCACCACTATCATCATCATCACCATCATCATCCCCACACCATCATCATCACCACCATCATCACCATACATCATCATCATCCACCATCATCACCACATCATCATCATCATCATCATCACCACCACCACTCATCACCACCACCATCATCATCCACCACACCACCATCATCATTACCACCATCCATATCATCATCACCACCACCACCACCATCATCATTACCACCACCACCACCACCATCATCATCATCACCACCACCACCATCACCACACCGTCATCAAAGGAATGGATTTAAAAAATAAAATAAAAAGAAAGAAAGAAAGAAACAGACTTTTTGTGTGAAAGTTTGGCGGGTTTGGTTTTTTTTAGACGATGTCGACTTTTGACATATTTTTGGCGACCAATATGGCAACACTATTTCGGGCAACCATACAATTCTGCTGGTTGTTCCAAACTACATCGCTTTGACGCTACAAACAATGACAACTGCCAATGGAAGTCTCTCACAGAGTTTAAGCTGTTTGGGAAATAGACAAACCTGTTACTCATGTTCACACCTTTTTAAAAAGTTGTTGTTTATCTTTTGTTTCTTTACTCATATTTATCTCTTTTTGGTTTAAATAAAAAAGTAATATACAACACTGCCAGTTTACAAATTGGGCGTTTAACACATCTTGGCTAAATTGAGTGTCAATATTTCACCATATTATAGTGTTTAACACATCTGGTCTAAATTCAGTGTCAATATTCCACCATATAGCGTTTAACACATTTGGACTAAATTTAGTGTCAATATTTCACCATATTATAGCGTTTAACACATTTGGACTAAATTTAGTGTCAATGTTTCACCATATAGTGTTTAACACATCTGGACTAAATTAAGTGTAAATATTTCACCATATAGCCTTTAACACATTTGGGGCTAAACTTAGCGTCGATATCTCACCATCCAGCTTTTGTATAACGTAAGCATAATGTCGGCAACCTGGCTAGCTCAGCCTCAAGGTCCTTGCTGAACAAAGGGACGATCATCTTTGATAATCTCCATCGTCTTTATTTCCAAAAGTAACATAAGATCAGATCTATGATCTATCTGTCAGATCTATGCCTTTTTTTCATCGGGCCTTTGAAAAGTATCTATACTAGGGGCACTAGACTACAAAGCAAAGGGAGAAAATACACACAAGGACATTTTCAGGCGTTTAATTAACGGCAGCACAACGCATTTTCGCTCATATGACAAACGACGATGGTTGCTGTCTGAGCGTTTGACGAAGAAGAAGAAGAAGAAGAACAGAAAAGAACAAGAAACAAGAACAAGAACAAGAACAACAAGAACAAGATAGAACAACAACAACAACAAGAACAAGAAGAACAAGAACAAGAAGAACAAGAAGAACAAGAAGAACAAGAACAAGAACAAAAACAAGAAGAACAAGGAGGAGGAGGAGGAGGAGGAGAATGAATAAATGAATAAATGAATAATGAATGAATGAATGAATGAATGAATGAATGAATGAATGAATGAGCTGAACTAAAGTGAATGTAAAGATGATTCTATAAACAAATGTTTAAATGGTAGATCGGTGGTCTAGAGTTAGCGCGCCTGTCTAGAAAGCGAAAAGTTCGGGTCGGAAGAGTGCGGTGGTTTGATCCCCGTTTGGATCCCGAAACTTTCCCCCCATCCATCAGAACATGAGTGGTGGTCTGGATGCTAGTCTTCGGATGAGACGATCAACCAAAGTCCCGCGTGTCACATATAATTATTTAGGTAGGTAAAGGTAAAGGAGTCCCATAACCTATAAGGTCGTAGGGGAGCGAGTCGTCAGAGACCTCACTTCTCTAGGGCCAGCATATTGAGGGCGGCGCCCATCTCCTCTCCCTCGCTGCTTTACCTTCCCTGACCCTAAAGAGGGCAGGTACCCATTTACAGCTGGGTGAACTGGGGAAACTGTACTGAAGCCAAGGCGCACAAACGGTCACCCATCCAACTGGTAACCACGCTCGACGCTGCTTAACTTGACTGGGGGAAAGCAAGTGCTCCGACCACTGAGCTATCCCGTCCCCATAGTTATAATTATTTAGCCCACGTAAAAGAACCCACAGCAACATGAGAGTTGTCCTTGGCAAAATTCTACAGAAAAAAGCCACTCTGATAGGGAAACAAATATAGGTGCAGACAGGAAAAGAAGAAGTAATGGGTGGGGCTTGCTCTTGAGGCGACACGCCCTTTCCGAGGAGAGCAGCCCGAATTCAATGCAGAGAAATCTGCCGTGACTTAAAAGGGGTATAAAATAAAATAAAATGAATGAATAAATAAAGAATAGATACAGCGATGTCCATCAATGTGTCAACAGCTGTGGGTCTTTTGTAAACCTCTTCTCGGTGGATTTCATCACTTCAATGATAAAATCAGTCTCTGTGTGTGTGTGTGTGTGTGTGTGTGTGTGTGTGTGTGTGTGTGTGTGTGTGTGTGTGTGTGTGTGTGTGTGTGTGTGTGTGTGTGTGTGTGTGTTTATTTTATTTTATTTTATTCTTTTATATCGAGGATAATGAAATAAGCACTAATGTTCTTTTTTACATCCAGTCCCCGTGTGTATGCAGTTTTGTCAATTCTGTCATCTGTTCCCACCGGCACACAATGGCCTACTCTTACGAAAAGTGGAACAGGATTTACACCGTGTGCGCAAGATGTTCTGCAAGCGTTTGCACATGGGCCTCGGTTTATAGTCTCATCCGAAGGACTTTGGGGGTGGGGAGAGAGAGAGAGAGAGAGAGAGAGAGAGAGAGAGAGAGAGAGAGAGAGAGAGAGAGAGAGAGAGAGAGAGAGAGAGAGTGGTGTGTGTGTGTGTGTGTGTGTGTGTGTGTGTGTGTGTGTGTGTGTGTCTGTGTCTGTGTCTGTGTCTGTGTGTGTGTGGGTGTGTGTGGGTGTGTGGGTGTGGGTGTGTAAAGCTAAAAACTGACAGATGCAAAAAGGGGAATGATGCAAAATGATAACATTGATGTCTATGAGCAACGTCCTGTAACATAACAACTTGTCAGCAATTTGTTTCTCTTCATTGTTGTCTGATGAAGGTGGTTTATTTTCGGTTTGCTTTGTCCTTTCGGATGGAATTATTATTAGTATTATGATCATGCATTTTGAATTGTGTGTGTGTGTGTTTGTGTGTGTGTGTTTGTGTGTATGTGCGTGTGTGTGTTTCTTTCATCTTTTAGAGTTAACTATAGAACCCTCCTGGACAATGACATCAATGACCTCACCAACAACTTCAATGAGGCAGTCCGAGAAACAGCAGAGGAGGTACTCGGTCGTCAGAGGAATAAACACCAGCCATGGACTACCAATGACATCTTGGACCTTGCGATACAAGAAGACACTGAAACCAACCAGGTCTTCCAACCCTAAAGAAACCGAGGCCAACAATCTCGTGAAGAGTCAATTTTAAAGGCCAAGAGAAGTGGACCCTGATCAATGTGAGGGAATCGAAAAAAACATGAAATGGGAAACAGTAAAAAGGCATACCCCACCCTGAAGAAACTCACAAAACCACTTCAAACCAAATCATCATCATTGAAGACAGCTCCGGAAAACCTCCTCACAGAAAGCTCAGCTGCATTGAACAGGTGGTCTGAATATTGTCAAGAATTTGTCCCAACTACCCAATACAACCTGACAAGAGCATAATAAAGAGAAAGCAGCAACATCAAGAGCACCCCGCCATTACCTATACTGAGGGAAGAAGTGGAAGAAGCCATCCGCGCTTACCAGTAGGAAAGCCCCCAGGAGCAGACAATATACCAGCAGAGCTGCTCAAGCATGTGGCGAAACAGTCATCACATATTTACAGCTATCGTCAGAAGTTTTGGGGAGACAAAACAGTGGCCAACAGACTGACACAATCACTCATCATACCCCTGCCAAAAAGGGGGAATTCCCGCCAATGCCAAAACTATAGAACAATCAGCCTCATCGCCACGCCAGCAAGATCATGCTCAAATTTATTTTGAATCGACTCAAGAAGGAGGCAGAAGAACACCTTGCAGAGGAACAAGCTGGGTTCAGGGGCAGCAGGAGCACAATCGAACAGATTTTTAACTGCCACATCATGATGGAAAAACATTTTCAACATCAGAGAGCCCTTTTTCCACACCTTCATCGATTTCAAAAAGGCTTTCGACAGAGTAAGGCACGAAGGCCTGTGGCAGGCCCCCCCTCAGAATTTTGGCATTGAAAAAGGGACAAAGTGCAAACCATTCAAGCACTATACAACACCGCAAGCAGTGCAGTCCTTCTGAAAAATTTCAGGTCGGAGACTACTTCAAAACCACAGTTGGGGTCCGACAAGGAGCCTGTTATCCCAGTCCTGTTCAATCTGTTCTTGGAAAACATTATGAGAGAGACCCTCCATGACTTCCCCCCTACCATCTCCATTGGGGGCAGACCCCTCAACAACTTACGGTTGCCGATGACATTGACCTCATGGCGGAATAACACAGAGCTGCAAGATCTTACGACCAGACTTGAGAACAGAGCTGGAGCATATGGATGGAGGTGAGCTCGGAGAAAAGTAAAGTACTTGTGAACAGCCAGCAATGCCACCGCTAAAATTTACAAGAACGGCCAACAACTGGAGGAGGTAGACGCTTTTAAATACCTCGGCGCTACACTCACAAAGGACGGGCGATCGACGACAGAAATCAAAGTCAGACTACCAGGCAACATCTTCCATGACAAAACTCACCACCATATGGAAAAGTAAGAGATCAGTTTCCCAATCAAACTAAAGCTCTACAAAGCCCCAATTCAGTCGATCCTGCTGTACGGAAGTGAAACCTGGACATTGACTGCTGAAAAAAGCAAAGCGAATCCAGTCATTCGAAACAAAATGCCATAGAAAACTACTGGGCATATCCTGGAGAGAACGAAAGACCAACGAATTTGTCAAGAGTCAAATAACACGGGTGGGAGGTCCACAGGAACCCCTTCTCACCATCGTCAAGAAGAAAAAGCTGACATGGTTCGGCCACGTCACCCGCCACAACACTCTGCCCAAAACAGTACTGCAGGGAACACTCGAAGGTGGCAGAAGGAGGGGAAGACAGAACAAGTCATGGATGGACAACATCAGAGAATGGAACAGGATGAATGACTCGGCACTACTGCGCAGAGCCGAGGACCGAGATGGATGGAGGAGGCTTACCACGGCATCGTCTTTCATGTCTCCCCCACGACCGCCAAGGTCACGGGTCTGATGATGATGATGATAGAACCTCTCTGTGCTTCTTCCTTTCATCTGTTGAATTGTTGCTTTTGTAGCAGATTGGATGGGAGGGTGGGTACGTGCGTTCATGTGTGTATGTATGTATGTATGTATGTATGTATGTATGTATGTATGTATGCATGTAGGTAGGTAGGTAGGTAGGTAGGTAGGTAGGTAGGTAGGTAGGCATGTATGTATGTAGGAAGGTAGGTAGGTAGATAGGTATGTATGTATGTATGTATGTAAGTATGTCTGTACGTACCTTCGTGTGTGTGTGTGTATGTGTTTATGATGTATGTATTTGCGTATGCGTGCGTGCGTTCGTGTGCGTGCGTGCGTGCGTGCGTGTGTGTGTGTGTGTTTCAGTGAACTTTTTTTTTTTAAATCCAGAGTTATCCTTGTATATCATCATACTTACAGCCCAACCAGTCTCAAAGATGGTATCTAAAAAGCAACCTTGCTGACATTAACAACTAGAAATAAATGTGCAAAGCGATACCTCAACATTAAAATCTAACTGTCATAAAACGTTAAGAACACGTCTCCACTTTTTGTTTCCAAACAAAACTGTTTGTTGATTGCATGGGATGAAAAATGCATGGTGCTTTGAAAAAAATAATATAGTCTGGTGGTACCTAGCTTGCGCGCCTTGGCTTCAGTACAGTCCCCCAGTTCACAGTGGCTGTAAAGCGGTACCTGCCTCTTGAAGGTCAGGGAAGGTAAAGCAGCGATGGAAAAGAGATGGGCGCCGCCCTCAATATGCTGGCCCCTTGAGAAGGTGAGGTCTCTGATGCCTCACTCCCCAACGACCACATAGGTTATGGGACACCTTTACCCATTTTTTTGCATAGCAAAACATGGTTTTCTTGTGGAATATGCTATGAAGTCTTTTGCGTGTATATTGAACTGCAATACAAAATGTATAACTGAATCAACTGATAAATTGATAGACTTTTCAAACATGTAGCTTATTAAGGCAAAGGTGTTCCCATAGCCTATGCGGTCGTTAGGGAGCGAGATGTCAGAGACCTCAGCTTCTCCAGGGGAGGCGCCCATCTCCTCTCCCTCGCTGCTTTACTTTCCCTGACCCTGAAGAGGGCAGGTACCTATTTACAGCTGGGTGAACTGGGGGACTGTACCGAAGCAAAGGTGCATGAACGGTCACCCATCCAAGAGGTAACCACGCTCAATGCTGCTTAAACCTTAGTTTGGGGAGAGCGAGTGTTCTGACCACTGAGCGAACCAGTCCCCGTTACATTATGGAATATACTCGTTAGATATGCATGTAAGAAAAACTTATCAAACCTAACAAAACCACCAATTTTATGACTATGATTTACGAACTAAAGAAAGACCTTTGCATGCTATGCAAAAATTAATCGGACATATCTTAAACTACTTTGCGGAATATTATGTATAGCCAACGATACTTATATAGAAGTACAGTACAGTACAGTACAGACAGACAAGCAGTCAGACAGACAGATACACACACACACACACACACACACACACACACACACACACACACACACACACACACACACACACACACACACACACACATGCATGTGTCCGTAATCAACATACATGGAGGGAAGGAAGGAGGTGGAGGAGGTGTGGGATGACAAAATTAATGCAGTTGTTCGCGATCATATATGCTCCACATACCTGTCTTATTTATTACGTTTTGTGCCAAGACCTGTCATTGTTTTATGTCTGTTTACCTGTCTATCTGTCTGTTTGTCTGTCTGTCTTTCTGTGCCTGTCTGTCTGTCTGTCTGAATGGCTGGCTGTTTGTCTGCCTGTCTGTCTGTGCCTGTCTGTCTGACTGTCTGTCTGTCTGTCTGTGCCTGTCTGTCTGTCGGTCTGACTGTCTGTCTGTGCATGTCTGTCTGACTGGCTGGCTGGCTGGCTGGCTGGCTGGCTGGCTGGCTGTGTCTGTCTATGTCTGCCTGCCTGTGTCTGTGTCTGTCTGTCTATGTCTGTCTGTCTATGTCTGCCTGCCTGTGTCTGTCTGTGTCTGTCTGTCTATGTCTGTCTGTCTATGTCTGTCTGCCTGTGTCTGTCTATGTCTGTCTGTCTCTGTGTGTCTGTCTGTCTGTCTGCTGTGTCTGTCTATGTCTGTCTGTCTGCCTGTGTCTATGTCTGTCTGTCTGTGTCTGTCTATGCTGTCTGTCTGTGCTTGTCTGTCTGACTGGCTGGCTGGCTGGCTGTGTCTGCCTGCCTGTGTCTGCCTGTCTATGTCTGTCTATGTCTGTCTATGTCTGTCTGCGCTGTGTCTGCTGTCTGTGTCTGTCTGCCTGTGTCTATGTCTGTCTGCCTGTGTCTGTCTATGTCTGTCTATGTCTGTCTATGTCTGTCTGCCTGTGTCTGCCTGTCTGTGTCTGTCTGCCTGTGTCTATGTCTGTCTGCCTGTGTCTGTCTATGTCTGTCTGTCTGTGTTTGTCTGTCTGTCTGTGTCTGTCTGCCTGTGTCTGGCTGTCTGTGTCTGGCTGGCTGTCTGGCTGTCTGTCTGTGTCTGTCTACCTGTGTCTGGCTGGCTGTTTGTCTGGCTGGCTTGACTGTTTGTGTATCTGTGTGTCTAATTTTTTTCTGTCTTGATTGCTTGTATATCTGTCTGTTTGTTTGCCTACCTGCCTGTCCGTCAGTCTGTCCCTTATTGCCTCTCTCTCTGTCTGTCTGTCTTCTGTCTCTGTCTCTGTCTGCTGTCTAGTCTGTCTTTCTGTTTCTGTCTCTCTCTGTCTCTGTCTCTCTCTCTCTCTGTGCAGCTATCTGTACGTGTCTATTTATTTGTCTTTCTGTTTCTGTCTGTCTCAGACTCTGTCTCTCTCTCTCTGTCTCTCTGTCTCTATCTCTATTTCTCTGTCTCTGTCTCTATCTCTATTTCTCTATTTCTCTGTCTCTGTCTCTATTTCTCTGTCTCTATCTCTATTTCTCTGTCTCTGTCTCTATCTCTCTATTTCTCTTTTTTTCTCTATTTCTCTGTCTCTGTCTCTATTTCTCTGTCTCTGTCTCTATCTCTATTCTCTATTTCTCTTCTCTCTCTGGTCTCTGTCTCTCTCTCTGTCTCTCTCTCTCACACACAGCTAGGGTTGTACACTGCTGTCAGAACGTGTACAATGTGACTGTTTATTTTCCGCTACATAGCAGCATGTGTACATTAATGTGCTATACACATAGGTATTCATACATGCTTACGACCGGTGTTCTGTTTGTCTATCTGTCTGTAGGTATGTGCGGCGGCGTGTGTGCGTGTGTGGTGTGTGTGTGTGTGTATGTGGGGTTTTGTTCGTTTTCACGTCTTCCACTAAAAAGTAATATAATACAGAGGTGTGTTGTGTGTGTGCGTGCGTGAGTGCGTGTGTGCGTGTTGCGTGGTGTGTGTGTGTGTGTGTGTGCCGCGTGCGTGTGTATGTGTGCGTGAAACATTTGTTTATTCATTAATGTTTTTTTAATTTGCTGCCTCATCCTCTGTGAGGTCCCTGTCCTGCTGTTCCCACGCCGCTCATCCCGATCTCCCCGCCACAACTATACCCAGATTCGCTATGTCTCATCCCCAGGGTGGGAAGTCCACAGGGAGCCCATCAATACCTGGCCCCCACTAACTCTTTCTCTTCTTTTCACTCTTCTCTTCTCTGCGTTCCTTTACCGGATGGGGTGAGAAGTGCCTGGTCTTCCCCTGTGTCTGTAGTTTTGCAGGAGGTCTGCCCGCTGGCCTCAGCCGACACTTTCCCACTTCAGAGCAGCTCATTTCATTGTACAGGTTGCATGCTGGGTGTGTTCGTGTTTCCGTAACCCACCGAATGCGTACGTGAATTGTCGGGTCTCTGACGTGCACACATACACACACACACACACACATACACACACACATACACACACATACACACAACACAACACACACAACACACACATACAACACACACACAAACACACACACACACACACACACACACACACACACACACACACACCATCCTTCGGATGAGACTTTAAACAGAGGCCCCGTGTGCGAACGAATGCAGAACATCTTGCGCACACGTTTAATCCTGTTCCGCTTTTCGAAAGAGTAGGCCATTGTGTGCCGGTGGGAACAGATGACAGAATTTACAAAACCGCATACACACGGGGACTGGATATAAAAAAGCACATCAGTGCTTATTCTATTATCCTCGATATAAAAGAATAAATAACATAATAATAATAATAATAATAATTATTATTATTTATTATTATTATTATCTACTACTACTACTACTACTACTTTACTACTACTTACTACTACTACTACTACTACTACTAATAATAATAATAATAAATAATGATAATGATAATAATAATAATAACAACAACAACAACAACACACACAAAGGGAATTAAGGCACTGGCAGGTCTACACTGAAAGTGGACCTGGGAGCTAGTATAAAAAAAATCTCCATCCCCTATTTCACCAGATGCCGCCGCCAAAGTTCGAACTCACGACTTATGGACTCAGGGGATTGAAGTAACCGTTGGGCTACACCGTCTGTTGTTTCTTTCTCGCTCGTTCTCTCTCTCTCTCCCTCTTACAGAGACAGGCAGGGACGGACAGACAGACAGACAGACAGACAGGCAGGCAGACAGACAAACAGGCAGAGACAGACAGACAGACAGACAGATAGACAGACAGGCAGACAGGCAGGCAGACTGAAAGCCAGGGAGGATCCATCACTCTCTCTGGAACTACATACCTTCAGTGACAGCGTAGCCAACACTGTGCCAGCCAAACTCGTGACGTGTGTGTTGTGTGTGTGTGTGTGTGTGGTGTGTGTGGTGTGTGTGGTGTGGTGTGGGGGTGTGTGGTGAGTGTGTGTGTGTGTGTGGTGTGTGTGGTGTGTGTGTGTGTGTGTGTGTGTGTGTGTGTGTGCACGTGCATAATTGCTCTCCCTCTCTGTTTGTTTGCTGTCTACCAGCTTGTTGTCAGTCCCTCTTTCTCTTCTCTTCCTCTGCCTCTGTCTCTATCTCTCTGTCTCTCTGTCTGTCTGTCTGTCTGTCTGTCTGTCTGTCTGTGTGTCTGTCTGTCTGTGTGTCTGTCTGTCTCTGCCTCTCTCTAACTCCCCTGGAGTTAACATTAGTGCAGACACCACTCTCCCTAAAAGTCCTTCGGATGAGACTATAAACCGAGGCCCCGTGTGCGAACGCACGCAGAACATCTTGCGCACACGTTAAAATCCTGTTCCGCTTTTCGTAAGAGTTGGCCATTGTGTGCCGGTGGGAACACATGACAATTTTCAAAACCGCATACACACGGGGACTAGATGTAAAAAAAGCACATAAGTGCTTATTTCATTATCCTCGATATAAAAGAATAAAATAAATAAATAAATATGTCTGTCTCCCTCTCACAGTTGTCCTCCTCGTTTCTGTCTGTCTATCTGTCTATCTTCTGTATTTCTGTCTGTCTGTCTGTCTGTGTCTCAAAACGGGCGAACCTCGGGGCTCTAGCCAAAGGGAGAACAGATTAATGACCCTGTACCAATCTGAACTCCAGGGGAAAAAATCCCTTAGATAGACCTCTGGATGACTACAGGACCCAGGGCCTCGACCTCCAATGATGCTCAAACCACTGGGCCACACAGCGCCCAGAGATGGGACACAGGATGACCGGTAGAGGATGGTGTAGAAGATGAGGTATAGTGTGGTGGATGGTGTGGTAGAAGATGAGGTATAGTGTGGTGGATGGTGTGGTAGAAGATGAGGCATAGTTGTGGATGGTAGAAGATGAGGCATAGTATGGTGGATGAAGGTAGAAGATGAGGCATAGTATGGTGGATGGTGGTAGAAGATGAGGCATAGTATGGTGGATGGTGTGGTAGAAGATGAGGCATAGTGTGGTGGATGGTGTGGTAGAAGATGAGGCATAGGTGGGGATGGTAAGAAGATGAGGCATAGTGTGGTGGATGATGGTAGAAGATGAGGCATAGGTGGTGGTTAGAGTGAGGATAGTTGGTGGATGGTGGTATAGATGAGGCATAGTGTGGTGATGGTATAGAAGATGAGGCATGTGTGGTGGATGGTGGTAGAAGATGAGGCATTAGGTGGTGGATGGGTGGGAGAAGATGAGCATAGGGGTATGGTGTGGAAAGATGGCATAGTGTGGTGGGTGGTGTGTAAGATGAGGTATAGTGTGGTGTGGTGATAGAAGATGGTAGGTTTGGTAGAAGTGAGGCATAGTGTGGGGTGGGAGAAGATGAGGCATAGTATGGTGGATGAAGGGTAGAAGATGAGGCATAGTGTGGTGGATGGTGTGGTAGAAGATGAGGTATAGTGTGGTGGATGGTGTTGGTAGAAGATGAGGATAGTGTGGTGGTAGAAGATGAGGCATAGTGTGGTGGATGGTGGTAGAAGATGAGGCATAGTTATGGTTGGTAGAAGATGAAGGCATAGTATGTGGTGGTAGAAGATGAGGCATAGTATGGTGGATGGTGTGGTAGAAGAGGAGGCATAGTATGGTGGATGTGTGGTAGAAGATGAGGCATAGTGATGTGAGTGAGGCAAATGGTGTGGGTAGAAGATGAGGCATAGTGTGGTGGATGGTGTGGTAGAAGATGAGAGTGAGGTGTGGGTGAATGGCTGATGGTGGAGAAGATGAGAGGCATAGTGTGTGTGAAGTGGCTAGTATGGGATAGAAGTAGATAGATAGTGTGTGTGGATGGTGTGGTAGAAGATGAGGCATAGTGTGGTGATGGTGATGGTAGAAGATGAGGCATAGTGTGGTGGATGGTGTGGTAGAAGATGAGGCATAGTGTGGTGGATGGTGTGGTAGAAGATGAGGCATAGTATGGTGGATGGTGTGGTAGATGTGTATAGGATGGTCGTAGTAGATGAGGCATAGTAAGAGACAAGGGGGTCAGGACAACAAGGGGCAATACTCAATGACCAACTAGACTATACTCGGACCAAATTGCGGAACACAAAGTGGCAAAAAGATGAGAGCGAGAGAGACAGACAGACAGACAGAATTTACTACAAGAGAGACACCGACAAAGCTACACATACATACAGAGAGAGAGAGAGAGAGAGAGAGAGAGAGAGAGAGAGAGAGAGAGAGAGAGAGAGAGAGAGAGGGAGAATCAGACAGATACACGGAGAGAGAGAGAGGGGGGGGGGGGGGGGGTGGGGGGAGAGAGAAGCAACATGTCCATTCTGACAAGAGCTCAGCAAAGCCCCTTTCTGACATCTATATCTCGCTCTGAAGACAGCTTACAGCCTGACACAGTAATGATGATGGAATCAAAAAGATAATGATAATATCATGAATAAGAAACCCTCAGCGCTCCATGCATACATACATACATACTCTCTGACAAGCACGCCACGCAGACACGCGTACAACACAGGGCAAAGCATTCACACAGGAACACCTCCACGCATGTGTAATTGTTATTATCTACTCTCTCTCTCTCATCTCTCTCTCTCTCTCTCTGTACCAGGATGTGTGTGTGAGTCTCTCTCTGTCTGTCTGTACCAGGCTGTGTGTGTGAGTCTCTCTCTCTCTTCTCTCTCCTCTCTCTCTCTCTCTCATCCTCTCTCTCTCTCCTCTCTCTCTCTCTCTCTCTCACTCTCTCTCTCTCTGTGTGTGTGTGTGTGTGTGTGTGAGAGAGTCTCTCTCTCTCTCTCTCTGTCCTTCTGTACCAGGCTGTGTGTGTGAATCTTTCTCCCTCTGTCTGTCTCTCTCATTGAAATGGTGTAGGGTTACGTTTTGTTCTGTTAATGTAGAATAATTTGGATTTGTGATTAAGAGTGTCGTGTTAGATGCTATGTTTATTTGTTTTGATTAGCGTGCACGTGTGAGTTTGCTATTGCGTGTGTGTTTTTAATCATTTCTTTATTTTTATTATATTCTTTTATTTCCAGGATAATGGAATAAGCACTCGTGTGCTTTTTACATCGAGTCCTCATGTGTCTGCAGTTTTGTAAATTTTGTCATCGGTTCCCACCGGCACAAAATGGCCTGCACTTCTGATAAGAGGAACGGATTTTAGCGTGTGCACAAGACGTTGTCTGTCTGTGTGTGTGCTTGTAAACTAGTGAGTGTGGAAAGAGAGTTGTTATATCATTTCCTTTATTTGCAATAACTGATTTGAAAATCACTCCTTTCCATGTTAGTCTGTGTGATTTTAATTCCTCGCACATAATGTTAAGTTGTTTGCTTCGTTTGGTTAAAATGTATGATATTGTGCCAATATGAATGCCAATATGAATGTAAATAATGTTAATGTATTCTCATGTATGTTGGACAATCTAGTGTGTACAGATGCGTATTCAGTTCATTTGTATGTATTGGATGGTTTATCATATAATTGACAGGTAATGTGAGTAGCTGACCGCATAAATACCTAGGTGATATCAGTTTATCATTAGCTTTTATTGTTGTGTGCATATGTTACATATTTCTTCATGGTTTTTTTTCCTGTTTTTCATGAGGGTCTTGTGTAAAGAAGCCTCTGGCTTATCCAATAAAACGTTCCAGTTCGAGTTGTCTCTAAATTGCTTCCCTTGCCTGGCAGCCAGCAGCAAGAGTACAACTCCACAGCTTACAAATTCTGAAACTCGCTGTAGGCTCTTGAGTCTAGACACTTCCTGGAGTACTACCCATTGCTGCTACAAGACATGTTGAAAGACTGAATGAAAGAAGAGGCATCTTTTATCATTGAAGACATGTCTGCACAGACTGTCCCCATCCCCCCCCCCTTCTCTCTCTCTCTCTCCTCTCTCTCTCTCTCTCTCTCTCTCTCTCTCCTCTCTCTCACTCTCTCTCTCTTCTTTAGCTTCAGTTCAGTTCTATGCTCTGTTATCACAAGGCAACACTGACTACTGGAGAAAGAAAATGCCCCTCACAAGTCAACAGAGACAGAAACAGCTGAACATACCAGACAGCAGGGGGGAAAGAGAAGTGAACTGTCCTGTGCCTGCTTGGTTTCTGCCAGTTATATTCAGGTTTTCATTCCTACTGTGATCTCAAAAATGCCAGTCACTATGCATTACCTGATTCGTCTACATGTGCTCTGTACGTCTCTTCTGAGCCTGTCCCACCTACCCACCCACCTAACCACCCCTAGCCTCCCTCCCACCACCCACCCACACACAGACACCCACACAACCGAATGGGTGACAAAATTGACAAAACTGCATGCACAGGAGGACTAGGTTAAAAAGTGCATGAGTGTTTATTCTATTATCATGAACACATATTAAAAAAATAAATAGACAATAAATAAACACACAAACTGAGTTATACACACACACACACACACACACACACACACACACAACACACACACACACACACCACACCCCACACCACGCAGAGGTATACACACACCTGTGTTGAAATGTGTAACGCATTCGTAAGTGACAATATTTTCTGCCTTCTTTTGTTTTTATGTTGTTTCTTATACATCAAATCCACAAGTGCAGCTTATTTGAAACAGGATGATTAATTCCTATGCTATAAAAAGTGAACATGGCATCTACAAATATAAGCATGTAACAGCTTTTGTTGCTATGTCCCAACACATAAATCACACACACCACAACACACACACACAAAAACACAACGTACACACAAACACACACACAAGCACACACAGAGGTATACACACACAAACACACACAGACAAATCCACACACACAGACAAATCCACACACACATACACACACACTTACACACACACTCACTCCCTCCACACACACACACACACACACACACACACACACACACACACACACCACACAACACACACAACCACACACACACACACTGAACACAATGGCCTACTCTTACGAAAAGCGGAACCCAAAAGTCCTTCGGATGAGACTATAAACCGAGGTCCTGTGTGCGAACGCACGCAGAACATCTTGCGCACACGTTATATCATGTATCGCTTTTCGTAAGAGTAGGCCATTGTGTGCCGCAAATCCGCATACGCACGGGGACTAGATGTAAAAAAGCACATAAGTGCTTATTCCATTTTCCTCGATATAAACGCATATAAAAAACCTACTGCGTACATATAATCTCTCTATTATGACAGTAAACAATATATCATAGATACAAAGAAAGAAGGTTGGTTGACTGTGATACCTTCACAATCATAATCCTGTTGAAGTCAACCTCAGCAGTGTCAGATATCCATCAAAAGAAAACAATAAAGTGAAAACCATGCTGATGCTCGCTAATCCTACTTTTAACTTTGTCAAAAGCCACCCTCTTTTATTCTTATTTTATTAGTGTATTTAATTTATTCATTTATATTTTTATTTCGAGATAACGAAATAAGCGCTCATGTACTTCTTTTTTTTTTTTTACATCCAGTCCGTGTGTAAGCAGTGTTGTAATTTTGTTGTGTTCCCGGCACACACTTTCAAAGCAGACGAGTTTTAGCGTGTACTGTGAAGATGTTCTATGTGTGTTTGCACGGGCACCTGGCTCTTATAGTTCTCATCTGTGTGTGTTGTGTGTGTGTGTGTGTGTGGTGTGTTGTGTGTGGTGTTTGTGTGTGTGTGTGTTTGGGTGTGTGTGGTGTGCGTGCGTGTGTGTGTGTGTGTGTGTTCTGGACAAGATGTGTGTGTGTCTGTGTCGTGTGTGTGTTTGCGCTCGCATGTGCGATGTGCGTTTGGTGTGTGGCATGCTGTGTGCATGCGCACGTGTTTGTAGTGTCGTTGCTGGGCGCGCGGCGCGTGTATGGTGTGTGTGGTGGGGGTGTGGCGCGCGCATGGCGTGACGCTTCGGCAGAGGGGGAACACTTCACTTTGGGGGGGGGGGGGGGGGGGGTCAATCGTTTTCAGACATGACCCAGTGACCGTTATCACAGGGCCAATAATGAATGAAACATGATAGTACCCCCAACCCCCATCCTAGCTGATGTCTCTGTCTGTGTCTGTATGTCTGTCTGTCTGTCTCTGGTCTGTCTGCCTATCTGTCTGTCTGTATGTGTGTCTGTGTGTCAGTTTGTCTGAGTGTTGTATGTCTGTCTGTCCTCTAACCTCGTATCTCTATATTATCTATCTATCTCTATCTATCTATCAATCTATCTATCTATATATTATTATATATATTATATATTATATATTTATATCTCTCTCTATCTCTCTTATTTATCTATCTCTATCTTCTACCTCTCTATCTATCTATCTCTCTGTCTCTGTCTCTCTTTCTCTGTTTCTCTCTATCTATCTGTCTCACTCTCTCCGTCTCTCTGTCTCCCTCCCGCCCCGTTATCATTCAGCATGTAGGGTCATTCAACTTTGTCACAGTATATCTCGATGGCTGTTTTGCGTGCTCAGAGTGAACGCAGTCAGGTAAGCAGGATGCTGTGTTGAGCCAAGCTGCCTGATAGATACTCTGTGGTTCATCTTCCCGAGCGAAATGTCCATAGTTTTTCACCGAGACATCGATAGTGTGTGTCAAGTCAAGTCAAGTCAAGTCAAAATTTTATTTCCAGATGGTACATTGAATAAGCAATGCATTTGCGTGTGTGAGTGTGTGTATGTGTGTGAGTGAGTGTGTGTGTGTGTGTGTGTGTAAAATGTGTGTGTGTGTATGTGTGTGTGTCTGTGTGTAAATTGTGTGTGTGTGTGTGTGTGTGAGTGTGTGTGAGAGAGTGTGTGAGTGGGTGTGTGTGTATGGTGGTAGTGAAAGTGTTGTGTGTGTATGTGTCTGTGTGTAAAATGTGTGTGTTGTGTGTGACGAGATAGAGAGAGTTTGTAGACATAAAAATGATGATGATGATGATGATGAGTGATGATGATGATGATGATATGATGATGATGATGATGATGATGATGATGGTGGTGGTGACGGTGGTGGTGGTGTGTGTGTTGGTTGTGTGTGTAGTGTTGTTTGTGTGTGTGAGAGTGTGTGTAAATATAAGATGATGAGGGATGATGGTGAGGGCGGTGGTGGTGGTGGTGGTTGGTGGTGTGGTGGTGGTGGTGTGGTGGTGGTTGTGTGTGTGTGTGTGGTGTTTATGTGTATGTGTGTGTGTACACGTGTGTGTGCGTGCGTGCCTGCGTGCATTTTTTTAATGTATTTTATTTTATTCTTTTATATCGAGGATAATGGAATAAACCATTATGTGCTTTTTTTTACATCCAGTCCCCGTCTGTATGCGGTTTTGTAAATTTGTCATCTGTTCCCACCGGCACACAATGGCCTACTCTTACGAACAGCGGAACAGGATAGCGTGCACGTGCGCGTGTGTGAAAACACGGGTTTCACACGGGTGAAAGCGTACGTGTGTACGTGCTGGCGACCACACTCATGCTGTGTGTTGGTGTATTTGTCTGTGTGTGAATACGTGCATGTGTCTCTGACAATTTTCTTGCTAATTACTTCCTTGTTAATGACAGGGCTTTACAGACCTAAGAGAAATAGGAGTGCCGTAATTGCTTCATCACCTGCCGCCTTGAGATTAACTGTGAGGCGTCATAATCAAGGTGAAAGACAAGACGTACTTCACAAGAAAATATGTCCCCATCCCACCCCCTCCACTTCCTCCCCTCGCTCCTCCCCCTCTTTTTCAAGGAGAAGAAGAAATGAAGTACAAGCACAGAAAGGAGAGAGAGACAGGCAGGAAGACAGGCAGGAAGACAGACAGAAAGACAGACAAAAGAAGGAAAGAAAGAAAGAGAGAGAGTTTGAGAGAGAGAGATAGACAGACAAAAAAGAAAAAGAAAGAAAGAGTTGAGAGAGAGAGAGATAGACAGACAGACAAGAAGAAAGAAAAGAAAGAGAGTTGAGAGATAGATAGACAGACAGACAGACAAAACAGACAGACAGACAGACAGAAAGAAAGAAAGAAAAGAAAGAATGAAAAAGAAAGAAAAAGAAAGAAAGAAAAGAAAAAAAAAGAAAGAAAAGAAAAGACGGAGAGAGGGTAGAGACAGATCGACAGATGGACAGATAGACAATCGGAAAGAAGGAAGAAAAGAAGACAGAAAAAAACAAGCAAAACAATAAAAACGATAAAGAAAAAAAACGAAGAAAAGGAAAGCAAGGTGGAAAAAAAGAAAATGAAAAACAAACAAACAAACAAAAAATAAAACGTACAAAAGCAGAAAAAAAATCAGACAACATAAAAAGACGCGAAAAGCAAACAAATAAAAAAACAACAACAAAGACAGAAAAAACCCAGAAAACACCCAAACAAAGAGAGAAACTAACCATCAAACAAGGAAGATGGTATCTTTTCTTCTTCGTCGAACGCTGAGACAGCAACTATTGTCTGCTATATGAGCGAAAATGCGACACGCTGCTGTTAAGCGCCTGACAAATCAGGCCCAGCACATCCAACTTCGGCATAAAGAGAGAATTGTTATCTCTTACCTCTGTCTGGGGGGAAAAAAGGCAGAAGAGTAGTCCAAGTAGGTAGGAAATAGACTAGAAGGAAGTGACAGGGAAAAAAAGAACAAAGCAGAAATAAAGAGAGAAAAGAGGAATTTTTTTAGCACAGAATTTCCAGAATGTGGGGATGTTGTTTATACTGACAGGCCCCCCCTACCCCCCACCCCCCTCCGGCATCCCCAAAGGAGACATCAAGAAAGATGGCACACCATTTGAATAGGACGTCATCTTTTTCAAAAGATGTTCCATGTATACTAATTGCATGGCAGTCACAAAGCAAGGGGACGAAACGGGCCAGTGGTTACAGCATCCTACTCCAAATCTGATTGCTGCTGATGGCACAGGTTCAGAATGGTCCAGATGTCCAGGAGACCAGCCGCAAGCATTCTACTCCAGACTCCCTAAAGATACTTTTTCGTGATGTTCTACCGGACACCAATTTTAACTTTCTTCAGAGAATCAGGCTTTTTCCCGTCTGATATGAGCGAAGATGATTGTCATAGTAAGCAAATATAAGAACAAGGTTGTTATAAAGAATCTTGGTATTTGGGTTTATCTCATTTTTATGTGTGGTTGATGTGGTTTCTACCACAATGTGGTGACGGTTCTGGGATCACACGCACACACACACACAGATACACAGACATACACACACAGACATACACATACACACGTTTTGGTTTAGGGGTGGGTGGGGTATTTTTACATCTTCAACTGATTTTAATGGTTTCTCCTAAGCATAAAGAAATACCCTGTCACGCACACACTGCAATACCTATACCTCTCCACAGCCCCCCTCCCACACACACACACACACACACACACACACCTCGCCGCCCTCCTCCCCGCCCCCCCCCCCCTCCCCCATCCACATACAGACACTGCACAAATATACATAAGTACGCATAATTATTGGCAAATAAACTCCCACACACACACACACACA
>CM054149.1:40706949-40709449 GCA_028751875.1 Rapana venosa | reverse complement strand
GGGGGGGAGCAGGGGAGAGGGGTGGAGATGGGGAGGTGGAGAGGATGTTGGATGGAAGACAAAAGGTTGTTAACCTTTGTGTTGTGTATCATTTTCAACCTTGTGACGACATAGGAGAAAAACAGCCCATACATCTCTCTCTCTCTCTCTCTCTCTCTCTCTCTCTCTCTCTCTCTCTTCTCTCTCTCTCTCCTCTCTCTCTCTCTCTCTCTCTCTCTCTCTATCTATCTATCTCTCTATCTCTCTCCGTCAGGGGAAGGGATAGCCTAGTGGTTAGAACATTGCGCTCGCAATCTGACGACCCAGGTTCGATTCCCGTCCAAGGGGATATTTTCCCTCTGGAGTTGACATCAGTGCAGACTCCACTCTCCTCAGAAGTCCTTAGGATGAGACAATAAAACGAGGCCCTGTGTGCGAATGCGTGCAGAACATCTTGCGCACACGTTAAATCCTGTTCCGCTTTTCTTAAGTGTAGGCCATTGTGTGCCGGTGGGAACAGATGACAGATTTTACAAAACCGCATACACAATGTAAAAAAGCACATGAATGCTTATTCCATTATCCTCGATATAAAAGAATAAAATATAAAATAAATAGATAAATAAATAATAAATAAATAAACAAATAGATCTCGGGGAGAGTGGCGGGGGTGAGGGGAATTTGTTTGGTGTTTTCAGTTTGTTGGGGGGGGGGGGGGGGAGGGGGTTTTCTGGTGTTGTCTTGTTTGTGTCTTTAGTTCTTTGGTTGGGGGGTGGGGTGGTTGGGGGTGTTTTTTTTTGTGTGGCTTTTCTAACCTGATGCTATTCCTGCTGATAAAATCACTTACAGAGATTGGGAGTAAAAAAAACAGAACCAACTTATGAGAGCCTATTTATTATCCTACAAATAAAAGAAAATTTGATTTGCTTCTCGCTCTCTCTCTCTCTCTCTCTCTCTCTCTCTCTCTCTCTCTCTCTCTCTCTCTCTCTCTCTCTCTCTCTCTCGTTCGTTCATTAACAACGTACACTATTGAAGTCGATCTATTCGTGAGGAATTTTGTCCTTTTTTTTTTAAAGTACAGTTCAATAATGAAAAACAAACAAAAACATTTTGTGTTGGATTGTGCAACGCACGCATGAAGCTTTAAGGGTCACATTTCTCAAAGAATTGAAAAGACTTCCCCTACACAGATTCCGAGAGCCACTGATTCTATTCTCAGATAGGAGTCATCTAAATTTATGTGCTTCGAGTAAAAAATAAAAATAAAGCAACAACAACAACAACAAAACTTTACGACTATAAAGTGCAATTTTTATGTCTATGGCTTGTGACAACTTGAATTCCTCTGTATTTGCATTGAGATGATAAAGTGCTGATATTGGTGTGGGTATTATCTTCTAATGTGTGCGAGGTGATGTTCGTATACTGATTTGTATTTGGAATATATAGCGCTATATAGATTCCATTTTTTATATTATTATTATTGTGGCATTTTTTTCTGTGATAATTGCTTTTTTTCCTGTTTACTTTTTTATTTTGTATATATAAGGCTTGTAACCTACATGAATGATTTCTCCGTTTGTGAGATAATAAAGTATTTGAGTTGAATTGAATTCAGTAACTCCTGGTTTATCACAGGTGATAGATAGAGAGGGAGAGGAAGAGAGAGGGGGAGGGAGGAAGACATGGAGAGAGAGAGAGAGGGAGAAGGGGAAGGAGGAAGACATGGAGAGAGAGGGGGAGGGAGGAAGACATGGAGAGAGAGAGAGAGAGAGAGAGAGAGGAGAGAGAGAGAGAGAGAGAGAGAGAGGGGAGGAGAGAGAGGGAGAGAGAGAGAGAAACAGAGAGAAACAGAGAGAGATGGAGAGAAAGGGGGGAAAGAGAAAGAGGGAGAGAGAGAGAGGGGGGGAGAGAAAGAGAGAGAGACACAGAGAGAGAGAGAGAGATGAGAGAGAGAGAGAGAGGAGAGAGAGAGAGAGAGAGAGAGAAGAGGAGAGAGAGAGAGAGGGAGAGAGAAACGCAAAACGCAGTTTTATTTCACGGGGTAATAGATTAAGCTACAAAGACTTTTTTCATTCCAGCTCTCAGGCGAGAGAGAGAGAGAGAGCGAGAGAAGAGAGAGAGAGAGACAGACAGACAGAGACAAGAGAGACACAGAGACAGAGAGACACAGACAGAGACAGACAGAGACAGACAGACACAGACACACAGCACACAGAAGAGAGAGGGGAGGAGATGAATGATGAATGAATGAATGAATCTTTATTTTTCAAGGGTAACAGAATAAGCATGCGCAGATAGAGACAGACAGACATAGACAGAGACACATAGAGAGAGAGACAGACATACAGACACAGACAGAGACAGACAGAGAGAGAGAGAGACAGAGAGAGAGAGAGAGAGAGAGGGGGGGGGGGGAGGGGGGTGAACTCATTCTCCTTGGCAGCGTGTGAGGGTGTATATCTCGCTAACACGTCAGCCACCATTGGCAAGAGAGAGACAACTCCGATACGTCTGATGG
>CM054149.1:40696949-40701949 GCA_028751875.1 Rapana venosa | reverse complement strand
TGGGTTGGATTTTGTCATCACTTGCATCAGTGATGTTTGTAGGGAGGGGGGACGGGGTTGGGGGAAGAGTAGGGGCAGTATGTGTGTGTGTGTGTCTATGTGTGTGTAATGCAGAGAGAGAAAGACAGAGACAGACAGAGAGACAGACAGACAGGTAGCCAGGAAGACAGACAAACAGACCAACAGAGGCAGACAGACAGACAACCTGAAACAGATTCAGACGCAGACAGATACGGAGTGAGACAGAGACAGAGACACACAGAGCAGATGGGCTGTATTTAGATAGTCTTAAATACGCCGTGATTAAGTTTGGCCAAGGACTGCTACTGTTCGTACTACGCATTTCAAGGAAAAAAACAAAAGCAGCCATTTTTCACCACAAAAAAATCAGCAAAAAAACCCCCAGACAAACAAGGCAGAGCTTTAGCCTCATGGTCAGGGACCCTAACTGCCATCAGTGGCCGGAATATTGCAGAAGGTGTCCACAGCAGCGCTGACAGAGCCACGGGGAGGGAAGGAGGGAGGGAGAGAGGGAAGGAGGGACAGGGCAGTGTCATCAGAGAGTGCAGTGGTGACGTCAGCCAAACCCCGTGATGGCGTCACGGGAGACAGGGGAGTGAATCACAATATTTTCTGACGGGGTGAATTGCCCTTAACTCCGCCATGGCCGGTCCCAAGCCCGGATGAGAAAGGAGGAGGGTTGGGCGTGGGGCTAGCAACCCCACCCCGTAAAAACAAAGTTTGCTACAGAAACGCCAACAACAGACCAAGAGACTACTGCCCAGGGAGAGGAAGGGTCCTCGCCAAGAGGATGTATGACGCCGTGTGGTGAAAGCCGTGAGTCTACGGAAGCCACAAGGCCGACCCCCCTTTTATCGACCAGGGAAAACGAAAAAGAGGAAGGCCAAGAAACACCTGGCGACGCGACCTTGAGGCAGAAACCAGGAAGATGGGATATACCTGGAGACAGCTGGAGAGAATAGCCCAGGACAGAGGACTCTGGCGGACTGTTGTCGGCGGCCTATGCTCCAGGGGGAGGGGTGGGCCTAAGTAAGTAAGTAAGAATTGCCCTTAAGATTTTTTCTTTCTCCCAAGTTAAGCTAGGTTTTGATCCTTCAGACGCATCGAAGAATAAGATAAAAAAAAAATTAAAGTATCTATTGAGCCTTGGAAGTTTTGCTCCGGTGCACTGGAAAATATAACTATAAACTTTCCATGCATCTTATAATTAGTTCTTCTGGTGACTGTTTGATTGTTTGTTTCGTTGGTTGGTTGGTTTAGTTTTGGCTTTATTTTGTTCTTGGTGGGGGTGTTTTTGTTTGGGTTTTTTTGTTTGATTGGTGAGGTTTGAGTGTTGACTGATTGTTTGTTTGTATTTTTGTTTAGGGGGTTGTTTGTTTGTTGTTGTTGCTGTTGTTATTGGGTTGTTTGGGGGGGGGTTTGTAGTGGTTTTTTTCGGGGTCGAAGGGGGGGGGGTCGGATTTAGGCGGTTGTTTTGGGTCTTTTTGCTGATAATCTTCCCAAATTTGACAGTTGTTTGGTAGCAATCATAATTATCTCTTCTTCCTGATTGCACCTGAACAATGCCCTTCTCTAGTCCACTCTGGCAGTAGCTCCACGATTACAGGTGTGCCTGGTACCAGTTAATCTTCCTGCTCACCACAAAGCCACCTACCCCGTCTTTCTGAAGGTGCGAAACAGGAGCCGGCAACTCCTGATCTCTACCGTACTTGTATTCGCGCGCGTGTGTGTGTGTGTGTGTGTGTGTGTGTGTGTGTGTGTGTGTGTGTGTCTGTGTCTGTGTGTGTGTGTGTGTGTGTGTCTGTGTCTGTGTCTGTGTGTCTGTGTGTGTGTTGTAGATGTGTGTGTTTCATTTATTACTTTTAGAAAAGAAATTATCCTCGTATTTCGAGGTGTGTGTGTGTGTGTGTGTGTGTGTGTGTGTGTGTGTGTGTGTGTGTGTGTGTGTGCGTGCGTGCGTGCGTGCGTGCGTGTGTTTGCGTGCGTTTGTGTGTGTGTGTGTGTGTGTGCGTGTGTCTGCCTGTGTTTCTGTATCTGTATGTCTGTGTGTTTTTGTCTGTGTGTCTATGTGTCTTTGTCTCTGAGTCTGTCTGCCTGTCTGTGTCTGATTTTCTTCCTGATAAAAAAAAAATGTACACATTCAAACCTTTATCCCATACTCTGTCATATCTTTGCAGTCTTGAAGCCGACATGATATATATATATATATATATAATTTTTATACAGTGTATTTTGTATCTGTGTAAATGTATAATTTGTTCACCTTCTTTTGCGAACGGTTGCGTGCGCGTGAATGATTTGAATGCAAGCGCTTTGATTGGTTTGCTTTGCAAGATTCAGCGCTACGTGAATTCCATATATTCTTCTTCTTCTTCGTCTTCTTCTTCTTAGTATTATTATTATTATTATCATTATTATTATAATCATCATCATCATCATCATCATCATTATTATTATTATTATTATTATTATTGTTGTTGTTGTTGTTGTTGTTGTTGTTGTTGTTGTTGTTGTTGTTTCTTGTTGTTGTTCTTGTTGTTGTCGTCGTCGTTATTATTTTTTTTAGTTGTTATTTTTATTCCAGCTGGCTGTATCTGAAACTGGGTGTCACGGGCCTTGGTCAAACCTCGCCAGCAAGCCTCTGCCTGGGCCAATCACCTGTCTATGCTCTCTGCTATTTCCTGACATACATATCATCATTAACGGGTATACCACTGCTAGCTGTCTTTCCGCACCCTGGGTGAGATGTCTCTCTCTGAGAATGCTTTCTGACTTGACTTGACTTGACTTGAAATGACTTCTATCTAGTCTTTTTTTTATATAAATCTATTCTGTTATATAATGGAATAATCACCCACGTACTTTCTTTTCTTCTATTACATCCAGTCCCCGTATCCTTGCAGTTTTTGTTCAAGTTTAACCATCTGTTCCAACTGGCATACTATGGCTTACTCTTCCGAAAGGCGGAACGAGTTTTAGCATGTGTGCAAAATGTTCACACACGGGGACTTGATTTTATAGTCTCATTCGAAGGATTTTTGGTGGAGTGGAGTCGGCACTGAAGTTTACTCCGGGGGGTAAAAATCACCATGATCGGGTGTCTTGGCATGAATTGACCTGGCTTGACTTGACTTGACTTGACTTGACACGACATGATTTGACCTGACCTGACCTGACCTGACCTGATTTGATTTGACCTGACATGATTTGACTTGACCTTTTTTGTTTTGTTATTTCGAGTCTGGGCTAAAGCTCTGTGGGGTTCACCAATGATGAGAAGTTTGCGTATGCGACCCTTTTCACCCACCGTTAAGGTATTCATTCATTTATTCAATCATTTATTCATTTACCAATTTAAGTCACGGCAGATTTCTCTGCGTGAAATTCGGGCTGCTCTCCCCGGGAGAACGCGTCGCCACAAGAGCAGCGCCACCCATTTTCTTTTTTTTTTCCTGTCTGCAATTGTATTTGTTTCCCTATCAGAGTGGCTTTTTTCTAAGAATTTTGCCAGGGACAACTCTCTTGTTGCCGTGGGTTCTTTAACGTGCGCTAAATAATTATATGTAACACACGGGGCCTCGGTTTATCGTCTCATCCGAAAGACTAGCGCCCAGACCACCACTCATGATCTAATGGATGGGGGGAAAATTTCGGGTCCAAACGGGATACGAACCACCGCACACTTCCGACCCGGACTTTTCGCTTTCTTGACAGACGCGTTACCTCTAGACCACCGATCCAGGTAGTCACATTCCGACTTCGGGGATGACTTGACCTGACTGGACGTGACCTGACTGGACGTGACCTGACCTGACCTTGCCTGACCTTGCCTGACTTGACTTGACTTCTACCCTGTCGCTTTGATTTGTTTGTTTAACAAGATTCAGCGCTATATAAATTCCATATAGTATTACTATTATTTCTTTCTTAACTGCCCGAGGAGTCATTTCGGGGCTCTGCACTTGAATTTAACAGCAGTATGTCATGAACACGGGATAGCTCAGTGGTCAGAGCACTCGCTTTCCCCCCCAGCTAAGATTAAGCAGCATCGAGCATGGTTACCACTGGGATTCGTGACGCGCCTTGGCTTCAGTACAGTCCCCCACCCAGCTCTTTGGGGTCAGGGAAGGTAAAGCAGCGAGGGAGAGGAGATGGGCGCCGCCCTCAATATGCTGGCTCCTTGAGAAGCTGAGGTCTCTGATGCCTCACTCCCCTACGCCCACATAGGTTATGGGACACCTTCACCTTCACCTTCTATGTCATGAACCTGTGGAAACCCCTCCCTCCCCAAGCTGCCTGAGAGAAGCGAAGACATTGTGTGCACACTACAGCCCTACATCCTCCCAGATTCCAGAGTCAAGACTAACTTCGTCATCTCATAATGAAGACGTTTGGGTAGGTGCAGTACTAACTGAGGATAGGACGATAAAGCATTCACAATAAACATTGTATCAACATTCCCCAGACACACAGATCATTCATTTTCTCTACAACATGTTACTCGTAGCGTAGTCATGTGAATATTATGAATGCAAGCGCTTTGATTTGTTCGCTTTACAACATTCAGCGCTTTACAAATTCCGTATATGATGATGATGATGATGATGAGTAGTAGTAGTCATTTATCAGACATTGGAGAAGCAGAGAAGCAAACTAACACTACACAACACCTGTAAATTAAGCGGTGTCGGGTAGAACCATGACCCCCCAAAAACAACCCGCCTTCATAAACATTTCATCTACAGCTATTTCCAAGCAAATTCGTCGTTAACAGATACCACAATCTGCCTATTCATTTTTCTTAAAGATCTGACAGTAAAAACAAAATCAATGAAATGCTAAACGCAATAATTACCGAGGCTACTCACCTGCTTACAAAACAAAAACCGCAACGTTAAAAACTCCAAACGACCTACAGATAGGCTAGTCATTGACGTGAAGCCACTGTCACATGGCTCTACCTTTTGTTCAGATTATGT
>CM054149.1:40686949-40689449 GCA_028751875.1 Rapana venosa | reverse complement strand
CAGCCGGTGGGTCACTTTCCAGAGAAGAACCCGCACTACCTTAGAATCACTTCAAACGTGTTCTGAGTTTGAAAAAAAAAAGTGACTTTTCCAGCTCTGAAGAAAATCGCGGATGCCTTAAAACTTCATGTATATATTCAGTCCCGTAGTGGGGTCTGAATTCCAAAACCAGCGAGAAAGAGGTGGCGTCAAGTTTCACAACCAGCCCCCAAATACTGTGTGCCAGCAAAACTGCTGGCAACAGAAAGTCGAACAAACTTGCGAATTGCAGAATAAAAAACACAAATGCTCAGTGAACCTGCCTGTCTGCCTGCCTGCCTGCCTGCCACAACTGTCTGTGCATGCAGCGTGTGCGCACACACACACACAACACTCTCACAGTACAGTCACACAGATACAGTCAACTGGCTGTGTGTGCGTGTGTGTTCGTGTGTGCGTGTGTGTAACAGGAGAGAGAGATAGAGATAGAGAGAATGTGTGTGTGTGTGTGTGTGTGTGTGTGCAGCCGAGATATATATAAAAGTGAGAGAAGCGGCAGTAGAGCCCGCGCTAAGTTATGAGAGAGAGAGAGAGAGAGAGAGAGAGAGAGAGATGCATCGTTTGTCTCCCTCATTCTTCATACCGAACCATCTGTGCTCGCTATCGCATGTTACGCAGGTACAGTGCACGCGCGCGCCACACACGCGCGCACGCACGCTCGCTCATTAACCCACCACCCCCACCCCCATTCCCTTCTAGGGCTACCACAGATACTATTCCCCTTCCCTCCCCCCCCTCCCTTACCCCCTCCCCAACCCACCCACCCCACCCCTCTTCTTTTGCTATAGTCCCAGTTGTAACGGTGACGCAAGAATCCTGCTTGTAGTTTACAATACGTGTTGTACTGTTTTGGTATACTGGCAGAAGGATCGAGGGTATTGTATACCACATTATATCACGGCAGATATCTCTGCATGAAAGTTTTTGGGCTTCTCTCTTCTTTTGTTTGTTTGTTTTTGTTTGGGTTTTGTTGTTGTTGTTGTGTTGTTGTTGGTTGGTGTTTTTGTTTTGTTTGGGGGGGGGGGTTTTGTTGTGTTTTTTTTTGGGGGGGGTTGGGGGGAGTGGGCCTGTTGCCACAATAGCTGCGCCACCTTTTTCTTTAATATTTTCCTGTCTGCATGTGTCATTCTTGTTTTCCTACATGGGTAGCTTTTTTTTTCTTACAGAAATAGTTTACCAGGGTGCAATTCTTCTTGTTGCCGTGGGTTCTTTTACGTGCGCTGAATGTGTGTTGCACACAGGACCTCTGTTATCGTCTCATTTGAAAGACTAACACCTAGACTGTTCGCAAATCTCGCTTTCTAGGCAGGTGCGTTACCACCGTACGCGTGGTTATTAGGTACGAGAGAAGAGTTGTTGTTGCCACACCTGTAAGATCACTTGTGTGGGTGTGTTGCCTGGCTGTGAACAGTAACACACTGTACTGCTGTTGGTTTTCTTGTAGGCACACCAACAGGTAGATGCTTTTTTATATACTGTGTGTCGGGGGAGACGGGATAGCTCAGTGGTCGGAGCACTGCTTTCCCCCAGCCAAGTTAAGCAGCGTCAAGCGTGGTTACCACTTCGATGGGTGACCGTTTGCGCGCCTTGGTTTCAGTACAGTCCCCCAGTTCACCCAGCTGTAAATGAGTACCTGCCCTCTTTAGGGTCAGGGAAGGTAAAGCAGCGAGGGAGAGGAGATGGGCGCCGCCCTCAATATGCTGGCCCTAGAGAAGTGAGGTCTCTGACGCCTCACTCTCCTACGACCTTATAGGTTATGGGACACCTTTTATCGGGGGAGAGCGAGGGGGTGGGGGGGGGGGTTAGTCTGGGTCTGGTAGAGTGTTGTGCACGTGATCTGACGGCCCGGGTTCGAGCCACCACCGAGTTCAATGAGGTTTTGTCTCCTGCAGGTAACATCAGTACTGCCTCCACTGCCTGGAAAGTCCTTCACATGAGACTACACACCTAAGTCTCGCAGAACGTATTGCACACCCGCCATAACCCGTTCCGCCTTTGGGAAGCGTAGGCCATTTCGCAGGAACTGATGACAACATCTTTTTGAAAAAAATGTATTCTGGTGTCGCGTTTTAGATACCATCCCCGAAGTCGGAATGCGGCCACCTTCATGGCGGGATAAAAGGGTCCCATACGCAAAAGCTCACCACTGAGGAAAGTCGGGGCTCTAGCCTATGAACGAAACAACAACAACAAAACTTCATCATGTCTTAGTTTTTTGTTTCTAATTTTGTGGTGAGTGACTGGAAATGTGACGGCTGTTGTTGTTAGAGGGTTTTGTTGGGGTTTTTTGTGTGTTTTCGTTCCTCGGCTAGAGCTCCGAGGTTTACCAATGGTGAGAGTTTGTGTTTGCCACCGTTTTTTGCCCACCATGAAGGTAGCCGCAGTCCGACTTCAGGAATATGCTGGGTGTATTTTTGCCATGCATGGGCCGGGCCCGTTGAACCTGTCGGAGCCCACTTCT
>CM054149.1:40581949-40681949 GCA_028751875.1 Rapana venosa | reverse complement strand
ACTCTACACCTCATCAACCATCATCACCTACCATCACACCACCACCATCATCATCACCACCATCATCACCACCATTATCACCACCACCACCACCACCACCACCATCATCACCACCATCATCATCATCACCATCATCCCCATCCGAAAGATACAGACGTGAACAGCACAGCACAGCACAGCACTGCAGACGGCACTCACTCACCATAGCAAAGACCATTCATTTTGCCAAAACAACACACCGGGCGCCTGCTGATCTACACCCCACACCGACATGTCAAACTATCACCCCAGGCTGGTCCACCACATACATTCAGCTTTCCACTGAACAGCCTTTCCCGCCAATGTTGTGACACTTGTTAACCCCACCACAGCTCAAGTGGCCAGACAACCCAACACACAAACTCCCTCACCTCATCTCACCCCCCACCTATTCTGTATTACGTAGTCTGGTTCTATAGATCGTTGGGGACACCACTGAAGATGTTGCAACACACACACAACACACAAACTACCAACGAACGCATTGATAGAGAAGGAAGACGGAAGCTGTGGTGTGGTAGAACTAGGCCTACTACCATAGCCTATGATGGTTTCACACAAGCGTGGTTTAGTGCTGGTTTGAAACTCAATAATGACTGATCCTAAACTTATTCTTCTCTTTCTATTGGGGCCAAGTTCGAGGCCATTTTGACCAGGAATAAGGAAAGTCTTTTAAGGAAGTCGACAGGAAATTTTATAATATAAGGAAACTTTTCTTTTCTTTCCTTTTCTTTTTTTCTTTTTTTATGGGTGGTGGTGGTGGTGGTGGTGGTGGTGGTGTCATCTCTGCTTACAGCTATAAAAGAGTGGGGGTATAAGTGGGTGGGATTGGGTGGGGCCAGTTGGTCTAGGGGTCTAGAGCACAAGGTTCGTGATCTGGACTATTATGAGGGTTTAGGTTTGAATCTTCGCTGAGCTGGGTTTTTTTATGTATTTATTCTTTTAATTTCGAGGGTAATGGAATAAGCGCTCATGTGCTGTTTCTTCATCCAGTCCCCGTGTGTATGTAGTTTTGTAAATTTTGTCATCCGTTCCCACCGGCACACAATGGCCTACTCTTCTGAAAAGCGGAACGGGTTTTAACGTGTACGCAAGATGTTCTGCGTGCGTTTACACAGGGGACCTCGGTTTATAGTCTCATCCGAAGGACTTTTGGGGAGAATGGAGTCGGCACTGATGTTAACTCCAGAGGGAAATATCCCCTTGAACGAGAAGCGAGCCCGGGTCATCAGATCAGCAATACATCATTCTAACCACCAGGCTATCCCGTCTCCCCGTCTCTTTAATAAAAGTTGTTGAGTTTGTTGTTGTTGTTGTGGTGGTGGTTTGTTGTTGCTGTTAATTGCTGTTGTTGTTGTTGTTTTCTTCACCTGGACTTTAATAATAATAATAATAATAATGTTGATGATGATGATGATGATAATAATAATAATAATAATTAATGGAATGTATATAGCGCTATATCTTGCAAAATCGAATCACAGCGCTTGCATACAACACACCCACACACGTACAGCCAATAATAAAGTTTGTAGTTGATCCTACTCCATTCCCCAGCAGGATGAGTGTATAGAAATAATAATAATATAATAATAATAATAATGTATGGAATTTATATAGCGCTGAATCTTGTAAAGCAACAAATCAAAGCCCTCAATCAATAGAGGTGACGTCACGTGTAAGGAACACAGCCCAATATCTTGTAGACACGTTTAACACTTATCGATCTATTGTAAAAAAAAATTTTTAAAGAGTAGGCCACCTCTGGCCGGTGATAGGAATGACACGAGCATACCCAGCATGCAATCAGTGACCCGAACATGGATCAGCTCCGCTAGATCTTTATATTTGGTTGTTTTGTTCTTCCATTAGAGCTCCGAGGTTCACCTCACTAATGGTGAGATTTGGCGTGTGTGTGATCGATCAACACCTTCTACTAGCCACACAGGATCGTGAAGCATGGAAAAAGATCTCTGTTGCGTCTTCTCTCATGTCCCCCCTACGTCCTTTGGGACCTGGGACTGAGTGAGTGAGTGAGTGAGTGATCGATCGGTGGTGCTGTTTTTTTGCCCGATCGTTAGGGTAGCCACATTCCGACGTTGGGGACAGCTAGAATTGTTGAAAAATCTCTTCGTGAAAGTTTCAGAGGGTTGTAACATGGAGTCCCTAGGGAGTGATAGGAAGAAAAATGATAGAGGATAGATGTGAAAGGGGTGGGGTGGGAGAGAGAGAGAGAGAGAGAGAGAGAGAGAGAGAAGAGAGAGAGAGAGAGAGAGAGAGAGAGAGAGAGAGAGAGAGAGAAGAGAAGAGAGAGAGAGAGAAAGAGAGAGAAAGAGAGTATATATAAAGAGAGATAAAGAGAGAGAGAGATAAAGAGAGAGAGAGAAAAGAGAGAGAAAGAGAGAGAGATAAAGAGAGAGAGATAAAGAGAGAGAGAATAAAGAGAGATAAAGTGAGAGAGATAAAAGAGAGAGATATGAAGAGAGATAAAGAGAGAGAGATAAAGAGAGCTAGAGAGAGAGATAAAGAGAGCTAGAGGAGATATATATAAAGAAAGATAAAGAGAGAGAGAGAACATAGTTGTCTTTTACATTAATGGCAAGTCCTTTATTGGACAGAAATTTGTGTGCTTTTTACATAATTTTGTTGATTTCATGCTTAGAAATGACAAGAACAGATGGAGAGACCCACGAGTGTGGACAGTTATTCCTTAGTTTCAGGTCATCACTAGCAGTAACCTAAGCACGTGTCTTTGCAGGACACAGAAAAGAAACGTGACAGAGTGTCTCTGTGAATGAAGACGACCCAGTTTGTTTGTGTGTGTTTTTTTCAAGGAAATAAATCAGAAGAAAAATGGATATGCTGTCGAATGACGTTGAGGAGATATGGTGGTGGTTGTGGGTGGGTGGTCTGCGACTTGCGGGAGGAAGCTGAAACAGACATTTATTTCTTTATTATGTTTTGTTTATTTATTATTATCTTATATTATGGATAATGAGATAAGTACTCATGTGCTTTTTTTTTTTTACATCCAGTCCTCGTGTGTGTGCAGTTTTGTCAATTTTGTCATCCGTTCCCACCGGCACACAATGGCCTACTCTTCAGAAAAGCGGAACGGGTTTTAAAGTGTGGGCAAGATGTTCTCTGTGCGTTCGCACACAGGACCTTGGTTTATAGTCTCATCCCAAGGATTTAGACATGAGGGAATAAGAGGAAATAGCATTCACAGAAAAGAAATGGCTGTTTCAAAATTCCCTCGGAGGCACATCAAAATAGTTTAAAATGTCTCTTCTCAGCCAGAGAACTGCACTGGTGTTCCAATGGATCCCCTCCCCTTGCGGCATAGAGAGCAACGGAGAGGCGGACGCTTGTGGAAGGCAGGCAGCAACTTGGAGCAGCCAGCCCAGCCAGTGTCCTACAGTGAGGCAAGGGCAGTGCTGAGAACCAGCTTCAGGAAAGCATGAGTAGAAGCATGGACCTCAGGCCACAAGATGAAAAGGATGACATTCTTGAGCTAGATAGGTAGAGCTGTTCAAGTTTCCATCCTTAGACTGCGGAGAGGATACTGCCAACTCTATCCTATCTCCATTGCCTGAATCTATTCCACACTGACCAGTGACCCTGAGGCACAGGCCCACAATCCCCCTTCTCATATTCTACAGTCCTGTCCTACCTTCAACACTCTGAGACACCAGATCTGACCCAGCCCAGCAGAGCTCCAGGAAAACCGACATGTGTGGACTGTCAGGGACACAACGACAGACTGCACACTTTGCCTTCACACTTTGCCTTCCAGGCAAGAGTAGAAAGTTAGTTTGGCCATAGAACGCTGAAGAAAAGGAAGAAATTCATTTCACTTATTCAGCACACAAGAGAAGATCTGGCCTTTGGGGTACTCAAGTTGGCAGGAGAGTGTGTGTGTGTGTGTGTGTGTGTGTGTGTGTGTGTGTGTGTGTGTGTGTGTGTGTTGGGGGGGGGCGGTCAAATACTTCCTTCTCTTCTGGGTTCCCTGACCTTGTTACTGAATGACCATACTGGGTAGGATGCATAATACAGCAGTGTCTGGTCTTCACCTGTGCTTGCAACTCTCCAGCAGGTCTGCTCTCTGGCTCCAGCAGACACACTCTAGCTTGAAAGCAGCTCGTTAAACTTATGCACATGAAGGGCAAAGGCTGATAGAAATGACACCTGTTTTCCTGTGTTCGTTCAGCGGCTCATTTCATTGTGCAGGTTGCATGCTGGGTATGTTCGTGTTTTTGTGATCCATCAAACTCTGACATGAATTACAGGATTTTTAACATGGATATTTGACCTTCTGCATGTGTATATGCACAAAAGGAATAAAGGCACTGGCAGGTCTGCACTTGGCAGTTGACGTGGAAGATCGCGAACATCCCCACCCCTAATTCAAGAGACGCCGACGCTGAGATTCGAACCCAGGACTTCATGGACTCCAGAGGTTGAAGTCAGACAGTCTTAACCACTCAGCTATGGCGTCCTATGGAGGCAGTTAGAAAGTCATACGATATTATTTTATTTTCATGGCTTTAATTATCATTAGGGTTTGACTTCAGTATGCTTTTCCTTACTTCCTTTTCGTTTGTTTTTTGTTTTGCTTTTGTTTTTAATCTGTTTAGATAACGACAAAAGATATCAATGTGACCTGTGTGAATGGTGGCGTGTGCTATACGATCCTCCTATAATTTGCTCACACACACACACACACACACACACAGACGACAGACATATACACAGACAGACATAGACAGACACACAGAGACAAAGAAACAAAGAGGCAAAGACCTCATGTAAAATCAACCAGTACAGCACAACCTTTAATAATCCAAGACGGTTACATACCCAAAAATCCCAACTGAAAAAAAAACCGAAACAACAAACAAACAAACAAACAGTAACAGTAACATTAACATTAACCCTCAGCATCTCCACACCAAGTTACAGTGAGGCAGTTGCCACAGCCACATCCCACCAGAGGGAAGGCCTACCTACATGACTGCTATGTCCTCGGCACACACACTGCTGTAGTTATCCAGATGCAGCACGAGGAAGGTGCATGCTTGCATGCTTGCAGTAATATCCCGCTGATGCCAAAAGCACGCACGCGCCATCATGCTTCAAACCACGTGGCCTAGGAATGCATCAGAGACGGGGGCTTTTGATTGGTGCAGACAGGCTACAGCATTTGCATATTAGTACTATGGCTTCCCGCGAGTACTTTGCCGGTTAGAGAGATATGTGTGTGTGTGTGTGTGTGTGTGTCTGTGTGTCCAATTGTGTCAATTGTGTGTGTGTGTGTGTGTGTGTGTGTGTGTGTGTGTGTGTGTGTGTGTGTGTGTGATTGTGTGTGTGTGTGCGATTGTGTGTGCGTGTGTGTGTGTGTGTGTGTGTGTGTGCAATTGTGTGTGTGCAATTTTGTGTCCAATTGTGTGTGTGTGTGCGTGCGCGCGTGTGTGTATGTGTGTGTCTGTGTCCCTGTGTGTCCCTGTGTGTGTCTGTGCGTGTAGATGTGTACGTGAGTTTGTGTATGTGTATCTCTGTGTGTGCAATTGTGTATGTGTGTAGTCTGTGTGTATGTATGTGTGTGCAATTGTGTATGTGTGTACTCTGTGTGTATGTATGAGTGTGTACAATTGTGTGTGTACGTGCGTGTGTGCGTATGTATGTTTCAGTGTGTGTGTTGTTTGCTTGATTGTTGCGTGACATGGTTGGGGGGGGGGGGAGGTGCTGAAAAAAAAATCTGTTACTGCAATGGGGTCCCTGGCTTGAAGTGGTACTCTGTGTCTGTCCCTGGCTTTAAGTGGTACTCTGTGTCTATCTCTGTCTTGTCTTCTTGCGCACTCTTTTTCTCTCTCTCTCTTACACACACACACACACACACACACACATCATAACACATCCCCCTCACACACTCACTCACACACACTCACACGCACGCACACACAACACCTCCACCACACCAACCACTCTACACAACCCACCCATCACCACCCCCTAACCACTTACGCATCAACCACCACTACCACCACCACCACAATCCCCCCCACCCCCACCCCCCACCCCGACACTCACACACTGGCGAAAGATCACCATCCTCTTGCAGACAGACAGACAGACAGACAGACAGAAGAAGAGGCGGTCACTGACAGTAACCTATCCGAACCCGATACAGACTGCAGCAGTGTCTGCCTAACGCCATGTGGCGCTAGAAAGCGTCCCCTAACCTACGTGGTCGTAAGGGAGCGAGGCATCAGAGACCTCAGCTTCTCTAGGGGCCAGCATATCGAGGCCGGCGCCCATCTCCTCTCCCTCGCTGCTTTACCTTCCCTGACCCTAAAGAGGGCAGGTACCCATTTACACACAGCTGAGTGAACTGGGGGACCTTACTGAAGCCAAGGCGCGCAAACGGTCACCCATCCACTTGGTAACCACGCGCGATGCTGCTTAACCTTAGCTTGGGGAAAGCGAGTGCTCTGACCACTGAGCTGTCCCGTCCCCCACGTGGCGCTACCGTCAGCTGTCATCCCTTACAAACGGGCTTAGAAGGTGGTGCCCTGCGTCCTGCTCAGAACAGGCACCTCTGAACACCACGGAAGTGACCCAGCAGCAGTGCAGGGCCCCTCTGGCTGGTGGCCCCACCGCGGCCTGATAGTGATGGGCTTCCCGTAGACTTCCGACCCTGAGGATGCGACATAACCAATCTGGGTATGGCTGGATGTGGCGGGAAGATTGGGATGAGCGGCGTGTGAACAGCAGGACAGGAACGTCACAGAATATGAGGCAGCAAAAATATAATAATAAAATATTATTATTATTATTATTATTGTTATTATTATTGTTATTATTATTATTATTATTATTATTATAATGATGATGATGATGATGATGATGATATAATAATAATAATAATAATAATAATAATATATTTCCAAGCCAAAAGCTGGGTCAGTTAGTGATGTCAGCTAACTGCCAAGGCCTACACTAAAATGTTGTCATGTTGTAAAATGTTGTGTTGAGATTGCCTTCAGCCATGACAAGCTCTTAACGTAACAACCTGCACTCTCCTTTAAAGGAGAAAAAATCCTCTGAAGTCGGAGTATGGCTGCCTATATAGCGAGGTGTTTGAAAAGAGTCATACACGCACACTTCTCATCCAGGTCTACGTCCTATCTCACAGTGATTCCCAGGTGAGATGAGTGAGTCAGAGTAGTGCATGTTCTGGGTGACGCCCCCCCCCCCCCCCCCCCCCCCCCCCCCCCCCAAGGTGTAAAGCTGGGAACGGCACAACACAAACAACAGCAAATAGTAATGTCACCTACAAATGCCTGTTCTATGCCTTTCACTTTGCAATCAAACAACAAATACACCTCTCTCCCCCCCCCCCCCCCCCCCCCCCAAAAAAAAAAAAAAAAGGAAGGAAGAGCTTTATGGTTAGAACGTGAAACTAGTGCTCTGGCAGTTTCTAAAAGAACTAGGTTCCAGTCTCCACAGAGGTGTCCGTTAGAAGAACGGTGTGGTGGTCACCATCTCCCGGACGGATGTCTGACTCAGTCTGGCTCCGCGACTAAGCTGTAGTTGCTGTCAGTAGGGGGGATTGGTGGGTGGTGTCCTGCCTAAGTTAGCTCTGACCAGGCACCACTGTAGACCATCAGAGTGAACCTAGAGTTGTGCATGACCCCTCTGGCTGGTGGCCCCGTGGCGGTCTAACATTGATAAGCTCCCTGTGGACTTCTGACCTTGAGAATGCTTTTTGGTGAAGGTCGGGAAGGAGAGACTGGAATGAGCAGCGTGGGAACAGCAGGACAAAATACTTCGCTGAAAATGAGGCAGCAAGTAAAACAAGTTCCACAGACGACAGAATTCACAAATTCGTATGCACACGGGGACTATTTGTGAAAAAGCACATAAGTGCTTATTCCATTATCCTTGATATAAAAGAATTTTTAAAAATTAATTAAAATTTTTTATAATCAAGTTTGGAAAACGGAGGTGTATATAACTTATCACCTGGAAGCAAACTATAGGGGTGGTTTTGTGTTTAAAAAAAACTGTTTTGTGGGAGTTTTAATTGTGAAAAGGGCCTTTTTGAAAATCAGCTTGCGTTATGAACTGTTCAATCCATTCCAGTACAGGCGTCATGACATGTTCCCACCTTTTACTTAAGTGTTGTTTTATTTATATGCATTTGCAGCAGATGTTGTTTGTGTTCAAAGTCACTGATAATTATGTCCACCAGCTGCCGAACGAAGCCTGGAATGATATTTGCCTGTGCAGCCCACAATGAATTATGCCGTCGGCTTGTTTGGTGTTCACATTGCTCACGTGTAGAACAACCCTATTTTTTTCAGAATAAACATCTGTATAAGCCAATCTCTTCCAAAGCTACAAGAAGTGCATAATATTGTCAGTTCATGTCTTCTCTTTCTGACAAGTCAGTACATTTCCTTTGTTGATTAATTCTCACAGTAGTACAACATCCATGTCCACCTCCCCCCCCCCCCCCCCCCCCCCCCCCCCCCCCCCCCCTCCAAAACACGCATACATTCATTGACATACACCTTTGTTATTACTCTTTATTACACACACGATCGCGCGCACGCACGCACGCAACACACACGGTAGATCTCTCTATCTGTCTGTCTGTCTGTCTATCTATCTATCCGTCTCTTTATTCAGTCTCCTATTTTAGGGCCGTCTGGTATCACTGACAGTGGAAAGAGGTTAAACTTGAAGACTTACTTTATGCACCCTCTGTCCCTTCTCCTCCAGGGAGACAGACAGGCAGACAAACAAACAGATCATCCTTGACAAGGATTTTCATCCTGGAAGTCAATGGCACCCCCCCCCCCCCCCCCCCTCTTCCTTCCTTCCTGTTCGGCCTCCAGTTTGGCATCTGAATGGTGAGGTGCTGCTACATGATCCGCTTACACTACAGTGCGTGCGCGCGCGCGCACACACACACACACACACACACATGGAGAGACAGACAGACAGACAGACAGAGACAGACACAGAGCCAGCACACACAAAACATAACGCAACATCCCCATCCACCCCACCCCCCATCCTACACACACAGCCAACAACAACAACCAATGCACCCACTCACATAAACACACACACACACACACACAACACACACACGAACTCACGCACGCGCGCATGCGCACGTACACACTCACGCTGCTAACACCAGACAATCAGTCAGTCAGACGTGGGGGTCAAACAAGTTTGATGACGCCACCATAATATTATTATTATTATTATTATTATCATTATTATTATTATTATTGTTATTCCAAGTGGGGGGAGGGAGACCAGTCTCCGATTTCAGGGGTCGTAACCAGTTTGTCACATCAGGTGCATTCAGGTTAATGCGATCGTTTGCACACATGTCCAAGTATGCAGTTTCTTGTTGTTGTTGTTTTTGTTCTTCTTCTTCTTCTTCCAGTAATACTGTTGTTGTTGTTGTTGTTGCTTCAATTTTACGTCTGTTCACTCAAAGTGATATTAGACGATGGGAAGGGGAGGGGAGGGGACATTGATGTTGATGGTTGTGTGCTGTGAAATTGGTATCTGTTGCTAAATATCCTAGGCAGTATACAGAAAAAGGCTAAGCAATGACAAAGATGAGAATACTGTTGTTTTTGCTCTTGTTCTTCCTTTTCTTCTTGTTCTTTTTCTTCTTCTTGTTCTTCGTCGTCAACTAGTAATGCTATTCTTTGTTTCAAGCAATTATTTTCCATATGTAATATCTGTCTAAGATTTGATTTGTTTGCGAGAGAGTTTTTCCCATCTTTGTCATTAATTTAGGCTTTGATTTTGAAATTACAGGTGACCTCCTTTTACTATTTAATTCATTAATGCAGAAATAATAGTGGATGAAAACAAGTGCAGGTACCCACTTACAACTTCTCAATCATTTAGAATATGATTTATCAAAGAATCGATTAAAAAAAAAACTCTAGAAAATAAAATCTTTCAATTACAGCATTTTAGAGTAAGAACCACGCCTTTGGCCTGACCTGACTGGAGTTTCGGCTCCTGGATGAGCCTGACTTCATCAGAGGTCCTGTTGGTGATTGAAGCTTCACCCGCTGTGGTACCTTATAGCGAGACACTTTTCAGAATTTTGAAGTGTCAATCGCATTCACAAGAATATTTGATATTCCTGTGGCCTTTTGAAGTCAGAATTTGCCAGAAAATCTCTTTTGTCTTTCTCTGGGAATTTTGCAATTATTGTTATTTTTTAGCATTTAGTTTTCAACTATAAAATGGTGTCTCTTCTGATCTTTGTTCTTGTCTCTTTTTTAAAAAGTTTTCTGTAATTATTTTGACTGAATGAATCATAAGTGTGTAACGATAACAAAGAGAGAAAAAAAGAAGGAAGGACAGAAGGAAGGAAAAGAGATGGGTTACGTTAGGGAAGGAGAGACAGAGAAGAAGAAGAAGAAGAAGAAGAAGAAGAAGAACAAGAACAAGAAGAACAAGAACAATAAGACCAAGAACAAGAACAAGAAGAACAAGAACAAGAAGAAGACGAGAGAGAGAGAGAGAGTGAGAGAGAGACAGAAACAGACAGACAGAAAACTGTGCAAGAGCAAAATAGTGAGTGGCTTGGGGGAAGTGGGGGGGGGGGGGGGGGGGGGGGGGGGGGGGGGGGGTAGCTGCCTGGTGGTTAAAGCCTTGTACATGTGCCATCTTTGCTAACATTTTAATTTTCATTTTGGTTATTTTATTCTTTTATTTCGAGGATACTGGAATAAGCACGCGTGTGTCTCCGTGTGTATGCACCTTTGTAAAATTTGTCATCCGTTCCCACCAGCACACAATGGCCTACTCTTCCGAAAAGCGGAACGGGTTTGACATGTTCGCAAGATGGTCTGCGTGCATTCGCACAAGGACTTTTGGGGGAGTGAAGTCGGCACTGATGTTAACTCCAGAGGAAAAATCCTCTTGAACGAGATTTAAACCCGGGTCAGCAGATCACGAGCGCAGTGCCCATGACTCTAACCACCGGGCTATCCCGTCGTTTGCTTGTTGGCACAGAATGCCATCTGTGCTAACAGAACTTGTCTGCCTGCTGGCACACACACAGTGCCATCTTTCTTTACTAACATAAATCGCCTGACTGTTGGAACACACACAGTTCCATCTTTGCTAACAAAAGTCGTCTGCCTGCTGGCACAGAATGCCATCTTTCTTAACTAACAGAAATCATCTGTCTGCTGGCACAGAATGCCATCTTTGCTAACAGAAGTTGCCTGCCAACTGGGACATACATACACACACACACGCACGCACACACACACACCCACACACGCACGCGCACACACACAATACACACACGCACACGCACACACACACACAAACACACACACATACACACATACACACACAAACACACATACACACATAACACACACAAACACACACACATACACACACTTACAACACACAAACACACACACACATACACACACACACTACATACAACACACATACACACATACACATACACACACATACAACACACACATACACACACATACACACACATACACACATACACACATACACACATATACACACATACACACACACTACATATACACTCACGCAAACACACACACCACACATAACACACACATACACACACATACACACATACACACACATACACACACACACAATACACACACCACACATACACACAACACACACACATACACACACATACACACACCATGCACACACATACACACATACACACATACACACATCAACACACACACATACACCACATACACACACATACATATACACACCAAACACCACACACACATACACACACAACACACACACACACACACATACACACACACACACACCACACCACCACCACCACACACCACCACCACCACCACACAACAACAACACACACCACACACAACACCACCACATCACACACCCCAACACACCACACACCACACACCACCACCACTCACCACACCACCACCACACCACACACACAACAACACCACACACACCACACACACACACACACCACGCGCGCACGCGCACACACACAGAACCACCACGACACAATACACACTATCACACAGCACACAGCACACCACTACAGTGCCATTCTCTGCTAAGCGGTAAATTGTAGCTTGTGTGCAGTGTTCTGAAGGGTCAGTGTGCTGATGACGTCACAGGCAGCTCACGTGACAGATCCTTTCCGGAGATGCTAGGATATGGGCCGAGGATGGGTTGAATGGCCCAGTTTACGTAATAAACTACCACCACCAGGAACAAAAAACACGATTTAAAAAGGAAGAAAAAAGCTGTTGGCCATTGTTCACGGGGGGGGGGGGGGGGGGGGGGGGGGGGGGTTGCTCGTGTGTGTGTATGTGTGTGTGTGTATGGTTTTGCTCGTGTGTGTGTGTGTGTGTGTGTGTGTGTGTGTTTGTGTGTGTGTGTGTGTGTGAGTGTGTGTGTGTGTGGTTGAATTTGTTGGCTTGGGTTTTTTTGTGTGTTGTTGTTTGTCTGTCTCTGTGTGTCTTTCTCTGTCTCACTACTCAGTCCTTTGTTTTTCTGTCTCCCTGTCTCTGTGTATCTGCTGTCAGTATGTCTGTCTGTCTGTCTGTCTGTCTGACTATCTGTCTGTCTGTCTCTCTTTCTTTCTCTCTCTCTCTCTCTCTCTCTCTCTCTCTCTCTCTCTCTCTCTCTCTCTCTCTCTCTCTCACACACACACACACACACAGAGGGCTGGTTGTAGAAAAGTTTGTTTGCTGATGCCATAATCCTCTTTAAATAAAATTCAATTCAATTCAATTCTCTCTCTCTTAAAATTCTTGATAGCAAGGAACGCTATTTATTTATTTATTTATTCTTTTATTTCGAGGATAATGGAATAAGCATTCATGTGCTTTTTTTTTCATCGAGTCCCCGTGTGTATGCAGTTTTGTAAATTTTGTCATCCTTTCCCACCGGCACACAATGGCCTACTCTTCCAAAAAGTGGAACGGGTTTTAACGTGTGCGCAAGATGTTCTGCGTGCGTTCGCACACGAGACCTCGGTTCATAGTCTCATCCGAAGCAACAGCAAGCGACCAGTCTCAGCGCCCAGTATTGTGTCTGAATGTGTATCTGTTTGCTATTGTTTGACAACTCGCCACAAGTTATTCCCCCTACATTTAGATAATTATGTTACCTGGGATTTGTCTCTTTATACCTGTTGGTTGAACTAGATTTTAAAGCTATTGCAAGATTTTTTTCCTCCATTACTTTTCACCCTTGTTCATTTGTTAATTTTGACATGTCTCTCTACCTGCAGGACCAAGTTTGAAAACAACTGCAGTTTGTTCATTTACTTTTTCCTACCTTTTTTCAAGTGTTGTCTGTGATATTTTTCTTCACCTGTAGGACCCAGTTTCAAAGCTCTTGCCATTAGTTCTTTGGGGAAATGTCAGTGGCAGACTAACCTGTTTTCGCCATCCTTTGATACACTATCCTTCTCTTTTATCCTTTTCTTTCCAGGATAATGGAATAAGCACTCATGCTTTTTTACATCTAGTCCCCGTGTATATGCGGTTTTATAAATTTTTGTCATCCGTTCCCACCGGCACACAATGGCCTTCTCTTCCCAAACGCGGAATGGGTTTTAACGTGTGCGCAAGATGTTCTGCATGCGTTCGCACGCGGGACCTCGGTTTATAGTCTCATCCGAAGGACTTTTGGGGGAGTGGAGTCGGCACTGGTAATAGCTCCGGAGGAAATGTAGACGGCAGACGTGGTCTGATCTTGTTCATATTCAGTCTAGTGACAGTATTAGCATATACAAACACTTTCGCAGTGTTTGCCCCAGTATGTCCTATCTGACGTCATATTTACTCCTAGATATGCATACCCATTTGAGATAATATGTCACAGAAAAGTGATGATCAGCAATATCACATTTAATGAAACATCGTCTTAGCACTGCAAATTGTCTCATAACAAAAGCTGATTGTGTCCAGTATGGACAATGACAATGGCATTTTTTTTTATTTCGAGGATAATGAATAAGCACCCATGTGCTTTTTTTTTACATCCAGTCCCCGCCTTTAGGGAAATATATATGATAATAAAACAAAATAAAGCCAATACCAATACACTATGGAGGGAGAGAGATTCATGTTGTTTCGGGCTGCCCAGTACTCCGTAATATTGGAGAAATTGTCATCAAATAATGCTAAGTGTGATAGACATCTTTCTTTGTTCAAGCTCTCTGCGCTGATATCTTGAGCTGTGACTACCGTTGTGCACAACTGTTCATTGTTCTTAGCTTGCACATAACTTTGCAGTTTAGGGCATTGTCAACTTCATAGCAGATTGCATAGCTATAATATTGGGTAGATGGCGTAGTGCCTGGTCTTTTCCTGCACTTGGAACTCTGCAGGAGGTCTGCCCGCTAGCCTCAGCCAAAAAAGTTACGACTTCAGGGCAGCTCACCAGAAAGTTTTTAAGAAACAATTTTCAGGTTTGCTTGAAAAAAGGCAGGAGAATGGGCTTTGTAGGTAGAAAATAGGCATGAGAAGGAGGGTTCAGACAGGCTAGGTGAAAGACAGAAACAAAGCGAGTAATAGAAAAAAAGGAAATTTTTAACATAGAATTTCTAAAAGGTGGGGATGCTATTTTTACTAGAAGGCAATCCCACGGGGGAGGAGGAGGGGGGCATATAATCATAATGTATGGTCCATCGCTTTGGTGTAGTATGAAGTATTTCCTTCTTGTGCTTTTGCTTGTTGTGTATGTGTACCTTGGTCTCATGCTCTGTGACACGCCTAGTGTGATAATTATTCTCTCACCTCGTCCTAAGAGGTCATGGCCTATATTATGAACAAATCATTCGTATAATGTGTGCTCTCTCCCTCCCTCTCTCTCTCTGTGCACAAAATCATACTATAAGAATGGCGATGTGTCGGTAGAGGTTGCATCATGTGAGCATGTGCTGTAGACGTAATGAATGTTCCTGTGTCATTGGAAATCAGAGACTAGGAGATACCGGGTAATTGGAATATTATGGTCAGAGAATAATCATTGGCGCGCGCCCACGAGAGAGAGAGAGAGAGAGAGAGAGAGAGAGAGAGAGAGAGAGAGAGAGAACGAAATTTTAGAGAGAGAGTGTGTGTGTGTGTGTGTGTGTGTGAGAGAGAGAGAGAGAGAGAGAGAGAGAGGAGAGAGAGAGAGAGAGAGAGAGAGAGAGAGAGAGAGAGAGAGAGAGAGAGAGAGAGAGAGAGAGAGAGAGAGAGATAACGAAATTTTAGAGAAAAGAGAGAGTGTGTGTGTGTGTGTGTGTGAGAGGAGAGAGAGGAGAGAGAGAGGAGAGGAAGGAGAGAGAGAGAGGAGAGAGAGAGAGGAGAGAAGAGAGAGTGAGAGAGAAAGAGAGAGAGGATGAGGAGAGAGAGGAGAGGAGGAGAGAGAGAGAGAGAGAGGAGAGAGAGAGAGAATTTCTTTTTCCCTTTCTTTTCGTTTGTTTCTTGCCTCATTGTCTGTGATTTTCCTGTCCCGCTGTTCCCACGCCGCTCATTTCCAGGTTCTTCACCCCGGCCATACCCAGATTCGCTATGTCCAATCCTCAGGGCCTGAAGTCTACAGGAAGCCCATTAATATCAGGCTGCCGTGGGGCCACCAGCAAGAAGGGTCCTGCAAGGCTACTGGGTTACGTTGGTGGTGTTCTGTGGTGTCTGTTCTGAGCTAACACTCGCAGGACACCACCTACTGATCACACACACCTGCACGCACCTGCACGCGCACACGCACGCACGCACGCACACACACACACGCCACGCTCGCACACACACACGCCCAAGTGACAACAGAGAGAAACCACACACTCTCAAACAAAACACACACACACACACACACACACACACACAAAACCAACACACACACCACTCAAAAATCAACCGCACAGTTTTATTTCTCAGAGACCTCTGAAAATACCACAAAAATACTGCAATTCTGAAACCATATTTCCCAGACATAGGAATGGGGGTTAGACAAAGGAGGGGAGTGGAAAAAAGGGGAGGGGAGGAGAGGGAAGAGGGATGGGGGAGGAGGATCAAAACATAAACGTCCCAATCTGACCCAGCAGACAGGAATGAACACAAACCCAAACAACCAACCAGCCAGCCAATGACCAAAAAAAAAAAAAAATCTTAAAAAAAAAAAAAAGTGCATAATTATATAATTTGCATTTTAGTTACATTATAGTCGAAATAGGGGGAGGGGGAGGGGGATAAAAAAAAAACCCACAAAAAACCCTACAAAATATGTTTTCCATCCATCAACAAATGTCATTAGATAAAAACCAAGATCACAAATTAAACATAAACAAAATCACCAAAAAAATACAATACTGAACAAAAATACTTCGCATAGATAAAACCATAACAAAATAAAACGTATCGAACAAGAAGGAAAAAAAACTTCAATAAACTAGAACAGTTTTCAGCATTTTAGTAGCACACCTTCCTTTTATGAAAACACTAGTTAAGGCATCTATAACACGATACATAATCACTCTTCAAACGTACAATTACACGAACACAGCACACACACAAACACACACTGGTACACACAGACACAGACACACTGGTATACACACACACACTGGTACACACACACACACACACTGGTATATACACACACACCTGCTTCATACCGACTGAAATCATTCTTTTGGAAAACAGACATACAAAACGACAATATAACAAGAAAGCTGATGCTTCATATTAACCAGCATACTATCAGGAACACACACACACATCTGGAATTAAGATCACTATAAACAATAACGTACCCCCGAGAAAAACATAATTCTGATAACTTCAAACCCTTTTCAACGAAGGAAAGGTGTGAAGAAGTAGACTCACAATACAAGAAAGAAAATGGAGAAAGAAAATTTTGATACGAGAAAAAAACCCAAAAAACAAAACTGAGAGATGAGAAAAAGAGAAAGAAAAAAAGGTCACAAACCTAACAAAAGAAAGGATTAGGAGAGAAAGAGAAGAAGAAGGAGGAGGAGGAGAAGAAGAGGATTGAATCAATGATGATGAAGATGATGATGAAGGTTCAGAAGAAGAAGAACAAGGAGAGCAGGAAGAAGACTAACGTCAATAAGAGAAGAATTCAACTAACGTGAGCAATTTCAGATAAAAATATCAACACTGATCACAGAGCCATGGAAGGAAGCGAATCAAGATATCCTGACCCTCCATCCCAATAATCCAGACAGTGAAGAAAAGAAAACAAAAGCAAAGAAAGATTTTTTTTTAAAAAGGAAAGACGATCAACACCAGAACCCAGTGAGCAGAGGAAAAAAGATGATCAAAAGCAGATACCTCCAGTGCCACCAAAAGAAAAGAAAAAAGGAAAGGGGAAATAATAGTGATACCACCAGAACCTAGTCAGTGCTGACAAAGAAAAGACAGTGAACCCAGAACCCAAAGTGATAAGTAAAAAATCCCGAAGTCCGAGTATGGCTACCTAAATGGTAGGCAAAAATGGTCGCATACACAAAATGTCACCATTGGGAGCTCTAGCTGAGGTACAAAAACCAATGCACAGCACGCATGCATGCTAGCATCACCAAGAATCCAAATGAAGAAAAAAAAATTTAAGAAAAAAAAACTACAATAAAAAGTAAAAATCCCAACAAAAACCCCCACCAGCAGTAGCACACAGCATTGCTGATTTCTGTGGACATCGAAACACTACTAAAAAGTCTAAGGTCATGCACTATTCTAATCAGACTTCAGAAGGGTGTGGCAGGGGTGAACCATTACTTTCATATCATACTCAGTTCACCCCTTAAATCAGCATAATGCGGCTACCTTAATGGTGAGCACACACAAAAAACCGGTTGTATACGCAAAGTCTCACTATTGGTGAACCTCGGAGCTAAAACGAGGGATGAACTGAAAATATAACCTGAAGGCAAAGGGTTTCAGTCTCCAAAGGGCTGTCTTTTTGAGAGGGTTCTTTCCCTTGCAGGTGGACATTGGAACTGACTTCCCTCCCCTACAAGCCCTCTGGGTCAGACAGCAAAATAAGATCCTGAGAGAGAGAGAGAGAGAGAGAGAGAGAGAGAGAGTGTGTGTGTTTGTGTGTTGTCTGCGTGTGTGTGTGTGTCCCCCAGCTTTGGTGGTAAGGCACAAAAAACAGTGACACAGACTTGATGAAATGAACAGTGGTTTTTCAGTCATCTACTGAAGCATTCTCTTGTTCACTCACAAATGTACACACATGCATAAACAACAGACACGTACTGTACCCATGCAAGCACACACTCTATAACATATTAAACGCACAGATACACACTGAAGGAGAAGAAGACGAAGAAGAAGAAGAAGAAGAAGAAGAGGAGGAAGAAGAAGAAGAGGAGGAGGAGGAGGAAGAGGAGGAAAAAGAAAAACAAGATGAAGAGAGAGAGAAAAAACCCACTACTCAAAATCACTAGTTAGTCCTTCATTAAGACATTGACATTCTTATGGCAACAGTGTTTTTTCCTGGAGGCATTATCAGGATTGGAAAGATGAGACCATTGCCATGGTACGGGCAACAAGGCTGATGACAGCTAAGATGTGAGGAAAGGAAACAACACCTCATGAGACAGACCATCTCCAACATTACACTCAGAATGATCTAGCTTTACTCCCCCCCCACCCCCCCTGTCTCTTCCACACCTCCCCCCCCCCACCCCCCTTTTTATTTTCCTTCACTGAGAAATGAACTGAGACAAAAGTGGGTATTCTGCCTGCCTGGTAAGTTTTAGGAGTGGGGACTGAATTGGTGTTTACCTGATTTTCCGTTTCCTGCCAAATATTGATTCCATTTTCAAACATAAATTCCACACAACCCTGCTGCTGAATTGATTGCTGGTGTCAAATCTATGACACCATTCTTACCATGCCTGAGTACATGTGCATGTAACTCATCCCTCCCCCCTCTCTCTCTCTTCACACGCGTGCACACACACATACTTACACATACACACACACGCACGCAAGGACGCATGCGCGTGCGCACACACTCACGAGTAAACTATCACCTGATACAAAAGTATGGTATCTGCGACAATGAGAGGCTACAGAAGATTTAGCACACCCCCCTCCCCCCCCCCCCCCCACAACAACCCCTCTTCCCACCCTAAAAAATGAATACATAAGTCTACATATCAACAGCCTGAATATAGATCATTTTATCTAAAAATTTGTGATGGATGCAGGGTAGGGAAAGATTGGTGTGAGTGGGGGGGAAGGGGGGGGGGGGGAGACTGAGAATGAAAATATTGCTTTCTTCATTATTGCCTTTTTCAAATCACATTTACCAATAACAAAATCTATAATAATGAAGCACAACATCCAGACCCCCCAAAAGTGTTCTGACAGGTAAAAAGCAAAATAGAAAACCAAACAACCCCCCCCCCCCCCCCAAAAAAAAAAAAAAAAACCCCAAACAACACACACACACAAAAAAACCCTTACGTAAAACACACAGAAACAATGTTGACAGAAATGAAACAGACAAATAAATAAGAAAACTAAGGACACTGCCATCAACTCAAATACTGTTATCACTTCCACGTCAGACCAAAACAATGTGGATTTCACGTAAGGGCTGGAAATTCATTATATACATACAAACATAGATACAGATACATACACACACACGTGTGTGTGTGTGTTCACATAAATATTAACACGTGACAAACTGATACAGGAGGGTCAAACTCTCCTGAGTCTTCCTCTGTGTATAGTTTGCTTTGCCAATAGCAAGACTAAAACATTTTTAGATCATGTATGCATGGAAGAGTACATATGCTTGCAGATGCACGCACGCTTCTGTTCAGGGTATTTTACTGCCCCGTGACCCCCAACATATTCAGTGTCTTCATTTAGTGCATGCTGGCTATGTTGATGTCACCCACCACATGGACCATAACTAACCTACTCTTTCAAAAAACAGAGGGCTGGGGTTTGAACATGTATTTATACTTCTACCATCACAGCAGATTTCTCTGCATGAAACCTGGGCTACTCTCACCAAGGAGAATACCTCACTGTTACGTGTATCTCCACCCATTTTTCTTCTTGTTATTGCTTTTTCCTATTTTTCCTTTGTGTAAGGTATTGGTGAATCCATTGGCACACTGGACCTTGTCTTAAACAAAACATCTGAAATGAAGTCAGAGCCATGTCACCCAGAGGATTTCGAGGGGAGTGGGGTTGAAGCCATTTCATTTCATTTTCATTTCATTTATACCACTTTAAGTCACGAGATTTCTCTGCGTGAAATTTGGGCTGCTCTCCCCGGGGAGAGCGCGTCGCCACAAGAGCAGCGCCACCCCCCTTTTTTTTTGTCTGCAACTGTATTTGTTTCCCTATCAGAGTGGCTTTTTTCTAAGAATTTTGCCAGGGACAACTCTCTTGTTGCCGTGGGTTCTTTTACGTGCGCTGAATAATTTTGTGTAACACACGGGACCTCGGTTTATCGTCTCATCCGAAAGACTAGCGCCCAGACCACCACTCATGGTCTAATGGATGGGGAAAAAGTTTTGGGCCCAAACGGGATTTGAACCACCGCACACTTCCGACCCGGACTTTTCGCATTCTAGACAGGCGCGTTACCTCTAGACCACCGATCCACGTCACCCAAAGGATTTCAAGGGGAGTGGGGTCAGAGCCATGTCACCCAACAGACTTCAAGGGGAGTGGGGTCAGAGCCAGATCACCCAAAGGACTTCAAGGGGAGTGGGGTCAGAGCCAGATCACCCAAAGGACTTCAAGGGGAGTGGGGTCAGAGCCAGGTCACCCAAAGGACTTCAAGGGGAGTGGGGTCAGAGCCAGGTCACCCAACAGACTTCAAGGGGAGTGGGGTCAGAGCCAGGTCACCCAAAGGATTTCAAGGGGAGTGGGGTCAGAGCCAGGTCACCCAACAGACTTCAAGGGGAGTAGGGTCAGAGCCAGGTCACCCAAAGGACTTCAAGGGGAGTGGGGTCAGAGCCAGGTCACCCAACAGACTTCAAGGGGAGTGGGGTCAGAGCCAGGTCACCCAAAGGATTTCAAGGGGAGTGGGGTCAGAGCCAGGTCACCCAACAGACTTCAAGGGTCAGAGCCAGGTCACCCAACAGACTTCAAGGGGAGTGGGGTCGGAGCCAGGTCATCCAGAGTCAAAGGGAGTGGGGTCAGAGACAGGTCAAAAAAAAAAAAAAAGGTGGTGCATGCACTGCTCTTGTGGCTATGCACTCTCCCTTGGGAGAACCACCTGAATTTCACACTGAGAAATCTGCCATGACTGAAAGTGGTATACTGTATACGTACATACATACATACATGTACACAAGATAAGTATTATAAAATGAACTAGTGCAGATACGTACATCAGCAAACGTGTGCGTGCATGCAATGTACACGCATTACACACATACAAATACAAGGAGACATGTGCGTAACACACACACACTCTCTCTCTCTCCCTTTATCTCCCTTAATCTCTCTCTCCCTTTATCTCCCTCTCTCTCCCTTAATCTCTCTCTCTCTCTCTCTCACACACACACACATTCCCTCTCTTTCTCCCTCCCTTAATCTTTTCTCTCTCATACACACACACACACACAGACCACATAACAAAAGCACCAACATAAAAGTATCCAGTCTCAAAACATTATACAATTCTGATTTTGACAAACATGCCGGCACTTATCTTAGCACTCTGCCGCTTAGGAATTATTTAACCCCTCTTCCCTCCACCTTCCTCCTCCCCCCCCCCCCCCCCCCCCCCCCCAATAAAAAAGGGAAAAAAATAACGGAAAAGTTTGGAGACGTGAGATCGATCAGCAATTGACTAGACTGGCCACATCTCATCATGTCATTTGCATACAAAACTGACACCAGAGTATGCTAAACGGGCAATATGAACACAATTATACTTACATGTAGTTTCTCACAAACAAACATGACAATTTCGCACAGAGAAATACACGCATGTAACCTTTACAATGGGACCAAAACAGAAAGAAAAACTCTTCCCCTTCTACTTCCACAGTTCTCACATGTCTCAGCTGGGCGCTATGGCTCACCTGGTGAGAGCTAAGAAGTAGGGGGGTGGGGTGCGGAGTTTCTGTTTTGTTTTGGTAAACATTCTTCTAAGGTAAACAACCATACTATCAATGTGCAACACCACACACACATACATACACTGTTTAAGAATAAATAAATACCTATGTAGTACAAAAATGTAAGATGAAAAAAATAAAATTTCTATCCAAAAACAACAAAAAGAGTGACACGAGTGTTTGATACCAGAGCATTGTGAGTTAATACTTGTTCTTTAGGCAGCAAAAAAAGAAAAGAAAAAAAAGGAGTTGTTTATTTTTCTGATTTTTCAAAAAGGGGTTGGGGGGATGGGAGAGGAGGGGGCTGGAAGATCATTATGTAAGTATGCAGCATTGTAAGTATTGGTAATGAACAACGTGTATGACAGCAGGATAAACTGACACTTCACATACAATAAGTATGTTCTTTCGAGCCAGAAGGCCCATAGAGCCGGAGCTTATCCCGGTTTCTGTAGCGTTAAGCGAACTGATGGTTTTTCACCACCCCTGTGACAGGACGCTAGTCTGTCGCCAGATACTTCCCCAGCAGAGCTGGTACCCACTTGTACACCTGGGTGGAGTGAGGAAAGTAGGAGTAAAGTGTCTTTCCCAAGGACACAACACCGAGCCGAGCGGGGATCGAACCCGCGACCTCTGGATCACGAGTTGACCGCCTAAACCACTCGACCACGGTGCCTCCCTCACATACAATAAACCAAAGGGATAATACCAGTACTGACAATGTCCACGTAAATCTGTGAATAGTAATAATAATAATACTAAATGAAAATCTGGATTTCCACCATATAAAAACCACAACATAAAAGAAAAACAACTACGCACACACATAACATGATTTTGATACCGAATCTCCAAAGATGGATTTCTCACTAGTTCAAACAGTTGAAGAACTAACACTAACAACCCCCCCCCCCCCCCCCCCCCCCCCCGAAAAAAAATAATAACCCCCTCTAATCTTCAAGAAATTTATTGCAAAAAACCCAAAGCAAAACAAAAACCAACCCAAAAAATCCCCCAAACAAAACCCCACCCCCTTCTGTGGATTGCTGGTCTACAGGTAATGCACCTGCCTAGAAAGCCAAAAGTCCAGGTTGGAAGTGTGCGGTGGTTCGATCCTTGTTTGGGCCCACAACTTTCCCCCCATCCACTAGACCTTGAGTGGTCGTTTGGGTGCTAGTCCTTCAGATGAGACAATAAACCAAGGTCCCGTGTGTTACACAAAATTATCTAGCGCACATAAAAAGAACCCACGGCAACAAGAAAGCTGTCCCTGGCAAAATTCTACAGAAAAAAGCCACTCTGATAGGGGAACAATTACAGATGTAGACAGGAATTGAAAACAAAAAATAATGGGTGGCACTGCTCTTGCAGTACTGTGCTCTCACCAGGAAGAGCATCCTGAATTTCACACAGAAATCTGCCATGGCTTACAGTAGTATAAATTTTAAAAATAAATAAATAAATAAATGAAGTCAATATTTCTTCTTTTTTTATTTATTGCTTACAACTATCTGTACAATTTGCTAAGCAGTGGAAGTTACATACCCCCCTCTTCCTTCCTTACCTAACGAAGCAACATTCCTCTGAATAAGGTTGAGGAATAAGGTGTGTGGGTGTAAGTGTGTGTGGGTGTAAGTGTGTGTGTGTGTGGGTGTAAGTGTGTGTGTGTGTGTGTGGGTGTCTGTGTCTGTCTGTGTGTGTGGTGTGTGTGTAAATGTGCATGAGTGTGTGCATGTGTGTATGCATAAGAGCATACATGGCCAAAAATGTGCCAGACAATTTTTACGTATACATGTATGCATAATCCATAATAAGCTATGCATATCTAAAAAGGTGTGCATAAGATGCACACAGTACAGATAATTTTGTTGTTGTTGTATGTATGTCCATATCACTGTGTGCCTGAACACACACATGAATACATACCTTCTATGTGAATACATACATGTGTAAATGCACACACACACACACACACACACACACACACACATGGATATGTTTCAGCAAGTTTCCATCTCACAATTTTTAACCCAGAAAAAAAAAGAAACATTTTTCACAGTAATTATACACAAGTTATGACTTATTACAACAATCACCATCACATCCAGTTTCACAGACAAAAACTGAAACACTGAACAACATTGATTAGCATTTCGCTCACAGTACTCAGGGGAACACAGCATAAAATGATAACAGCACTTTTAACACACACTACGTCATCAAATGGAACAAAGATCCACTTTACACACAAACTCATCACAAAGGTTTGGGTGTGATATGGCATCCTGGCTGAAAATGAAAAACAAACAAAAAAACCAAAACATGGCTGGTATTATACACAGAATAGACCAAACGCAAAAAAAACCACCCAAAAAACAATAAACCCAAACACAAAAAACCCCACACACCAAAGGGCAATCATTTATAAATTAATCGATGAACAATATTGTATAAACTCATCTGATTATACACCTCTGTAATTTGTCCATAGCGGCAAACATGTTGAGTGTCTCTGCTACAAAACAGGAATTCTACATTTGTAATAAAAAAAAAACCCAATAACAATGGTAACAAAATCCTAAACAAATTAATGCTATCTCTTCATAAGCATTTTTTCATATCAAGTTCAGTACCATTCTATACGAAAATAGCTCTTGTCACTTAATAATCAGTATTATTGCTTCAAATTTCTGTCTTTTGTGTTTTTTTAAGGTCTGATGAGCACAAGTCACCCCCACTAGCTCAGACCACAGTGACATGGGGTGTGTGTGAGATGAAAAATCCATCGATAAGAAAAAAAAGAAGGAAAAAAGTGAGACATACAGGATAATCTTCAGCACCCCTCGGGAGATTTGACGACATATGACACAGCGTTATACCCATGGCACCACATGACACCTCTCAGAAAAAAACCAACATGACGACAGTTTTCATTTCATGTTGACAGTATGGACATGATGATATTACACTTCATACATTTCAATGATGATGGTGTTGTTTGTGTGTTTGCTTCAGACTTCATCATCTTTCTGTACTAAGAATATCCCCCAATAGTTCTCTATACGTATGGTATACATGTATAGTTATACAGATGCATTCAGGGATACAGAGCCTGGTTGGTGTGCTCTCTTCTTGCGTTGTTTTTCTTTTGCTCCATCTTCAAACAGTCGTATCAACATTATAATCAAAGTATCAATCAATGACTGATACACCAGTCCGATTGTTAGACTTCTTTTCTTCTTCTTCTGGTTTTGTGTGTGTGTGGTGAAGATGATGATTCGTGGAATATGCCAGTGTTAAGATGAATTTTCCCTCTGGCAAAGTCAAGATTATAGCAAATCAAGGTGAAATAAAATTGCTGGAAATATTCAGTAATTTGCCGTTGTTGCTGTGATTATATTTACGACCCATGACATATCCAACAGTCTACTCAAATGTAGTGGCGATGGTTGACTCGACAACCAGTCTTCTCCATCTTTTACTCTGTCCTCTGCCTCTCTCTTGCAGTACTTCCTGCTTCATTCATCCCCAGGTCTGTCCAGTCTGGAAAGTTGTCCTCCTCCTCCTCCTCCTCCTCTCATCTCCTTCACGCTCTTCCTCTCATCCTGCCTCCTATGCTATATAATAAATGACAAAATCCAGGAATAACGCAAGCAAGCAGAATGAGATGATTTTAGCGATGAAGTCTGCCGAAACAACAGACGACACCCATGACAGCTGGAGACTGCAGCACTGAATCACTGACAGCATGGGGTCAGTTGTTCCGAGTACAGGAATGACAACAAGAAACAGCAGGTAAATAAAAGCACCAAAAAGTCATGGTTTGGATGTAGCTTCCATCCTTCACCCCCTTCCCCCCCCCCCCCCAAAACAAAGAGTGAAAGAAGTGAAGGGCTGAAACACTTACTAGAAGTTAGGGGAGGGGGGTAGGGGAAGCTTCTTCTTTGAAACCCTTCTGCGGTCTAGCTCTCCCTGGAGTTTCTTTCAGTTAGTATGACGTGATGCTGAACTACACTTTCTCACTATGGTCTCCAAGTTTTTGTGAGGAAAAGAACGGCCAGGATGCCAGTGTTCTCACAAGAAAAGGGCACACTGGTCAGTGCAGGGAGGAAAAATATGCAGTAAACAGCGGCAGTAGCAGGCTGACTAGACTAGGTTCACATGTTCTACTCCAACACACATTGTTTCTTTTAACATCTCGAAGGGTTATGAATCTGTACTGTAGTCATTCAACACATACTCTACCTGGCACTGGCTCTCTTGCTTCCCTTACTCTTCTTGTTTTGACTTGTGATTTTCTTTCTCCATGCCTTGTCTGAACACACACAGGCATGTGAGCAAGTACGCACACACACACAAACACATAACATAAATACTGGATGCATGCACATGAACGTACATACCTACATAGGTACAGGATAAATTTGCATTGTATATAAAGTGTACATGCTGTGCACATACATTTGCTTGGATATGCTGCAGACGTTTAAGCAGGACAACACACACACACACACACACACACACACACACACACACACACACACACACACACACAGAGTCTGTGATGGATGTTGAAAAAAAAAAAAAAGGAAGACAGTGCTTTTGTCAGCAGAAGACAGATTTTAAGGCAAGGCACAAAATGCACTCTTGGGAAATTAAAAGGAAAAAAAATTCCACACAGATCTGTTTTTCTCTCATCCTGTCGTCTTTTCACCTGTTACAATCTGCAAACCCTATCACTAGAAACAGTAAACTTTCTTCATCTATTTCAAAAGAACATATCAGTTGACTGACACCTTGGATCGACTCTTCACACAAAAATGTACAATCTTCCAGTTTGTTTTCCAGAAGATGCCAAACCTGTAGAATATCAGTGATGTTGCTGATGTGTACATGCACCACCATGACTGCTGCACCAAAACGCAGTGTTTAAAACTCAAAGCAGTGTCAGAAAGTGAATGCTCCTGTGCTGAACACGGAAACCAGCCACGCTCTGAGGTAGCTTCTCATTTCTGTGACAGTTTCTCTCTGGTGGGACAGTTTCACCCCACATTGTTTTTCGAAGGATAAAACCTGCTACTTATATATAATAATGTAGGGAATTTATATAGCGCTGAATCTTGTAAAGCAACAAATCAAAGCGCTCACTATATGTGAAGACTTCTGTGAGTATATCTCATAAAGAAACTTTGGCAGTGCAGCATTTCTGTGAAAATAGAATCCTGTTATTTGCTTCGAGGTAAGAAGTTTCAGAAGATGAAAAAATTAAGTTTTGCAAGCCCCATTTGTCAGTTTCTAAGGCAGGGCTGAATAGAACCATGCCAGTTTTACAAGAGATTCCTTAGACTGCAACAGCCAACGCCAGTCTGTGACAGATTCTTATGTGCTTTGATATGTTGCCTTACAAGATTCAGAGCTATATATAAATTCCATACATCATTATTCTGATCAGTTGCAGCCCCTATGTCCCTAAAGGCAAGTGATGTCCTAATGGTATAACTATCAGTATCAGCTTGTAATATACTTGTGGTCGATGGTAAGCCACAGCTGTCAGTTTCCCTCACTCTCAGCTCCTATCCAATCCAACCCAGCTGGTGCTAATTATAGCAGAAACTGACCGCACATGGGACTTGGCAAAAGAAAGGGGCTGATTTCAGCACTGGGTCCTGGACTGAGTGATGCTGGATTTGTGCACTGTGCTAGGTAGCCCACACTGTTCCACCTTAATTTACCACTTCTGTGACTGGGCTTGTCTCGGGCCTGCCGTTCTGCTGGCCTAAGGTTACCTTCAAAACATTTGGGGCAAGTAGATAGATGTATTTGTTTCGGGGTGGCATCTTTCATTACTAACGAATTCAAATAAAATTTCACATCTCTACAGAAACATAACTGAGAACAACAAATTTTCAAAATAGAGTTTGGGTTTTTTGTGTGCGTGGGTTTATCCTTTCATTTGTTGTTTTTTTGCTAGTTACTTACATAAAATTCAATGTACATATACTATCTGCTGCCAAACTGACAATTTTTTTCATATGTATCACTGACTGAAGGCACTGCCACATCAATTTCAACCATTTCTAAATCAACTTTTTCATCAGATCCGACCTCTTTTCCTCCAAAAGCATTATCATAAATGGTGAGCAGACAGGTCATTTTCTTATAAAGCAAACCTTAATTTTGCAACATTTTTTGTACAAGAAAATAAAGACCAATGTTGCTTCAGCCCCCTGGAAAAGGTCAGTCTGTTGAATGAAGTAAATCAAGGGAACTGACTTTGAATGAAGTGTGGGGAGAATTGGGTGAATTTTGTACCTTTATATGAAAAATCTACAAATGATGCTGCCTACAAGTGATCTTGCAACTCAGAAACAGATCAATATTTTTTGTCAGAGAAGTGCTAACGAATCTGTCCTTTATCTTTGTTGATTTTTCTACTAAAAAAAATTTGTGAACACTACTGGATGTAAGGAATTGGAGTAGTACAGGAAACTGTATTCACTTCATTAAGAAATATACAATCAACCACCGATTCCTGTAATTATGAGTTAGCATGTGTGTGTGTGTAGAGTGAGTGAGTGAGTGCACGCATGTGTGTAAGTGAGAGTCCTGGTGCATGTATGTGTGTAAGTGAGAGTCCTGGTTTTTTCCCCCTCATTTTGCTTTCAAGACATATTTCCTTAAAAAGTATTTAGAAAGAGAACTAAAAACCTGCGACCTTCTTTTCCACCCCACCCCCCCTCCCCGAACCAAACCAAACCAAACCAATATATTATAAACAGTGAGCATTCACTTTTTAACTCTGCAGAGTTTGTTTAACACCTTTCTTTTCAATTCTTCAAACGACACAAGAATACCTCTCATACCCACACACACACACTCTTGGCTTCTCTTGTTATTTGAAACAAGCTCCGTCACTCGAAATGTCTTCAGAAATCCACAGAAAAGCACAGGTCACCTTACTGCCAGCAGACGCACACAACACATACACACCGTGTTGCAAAATCTGCTCGGTCATGAATTTCAACCCCCTAAACAGTTTCGGCATACGCGTTGACAAGGATTCAGGCGAGAGATGACCAACTTGTCAGTTGAGACGTCCGTATCCGTGCATGGCGTGGGAGTTGTTGTGTGTGGGGGGCAGGTTGGTTTTAGGGCCTCCCATACCTGTTGGAAGATGACAGAATGAATGAGTAAACACATAGGTAAGTAAAATAACTGGGAAGGTTAGCACAAACTGATGTCTGTGGGAAATGATAACTGAATGAATTATATAAATTCATGGCAGTGGTGTTGACTTCAGCTTACGGCTCATCAAATACATAAATAAATGAATAAAATTATTACCAAAAAATTAATAAGTCATCGGTGCAGGATCTACTTCATCTTCTGGCTTCTCATCAGCACTCACTCACTCACCCACTCACCCACCTACTCACCCATTAATTCAGCCAATCAATCACTCACTCGGTAAGGTTCAACGACTCAACAGCAACCTATATCAAAGATTCATGCTTGTACACATGCACACACACACACACACACAAAAACACACTAACAAACACTTAACCCCCACCTCCCCTGCACACAGACACACTCTCTCCTCCAAAAGCCAACAGCAGAGACTGACTGACTGACTGACTGACTGACTGACCAGGCGTAGCAGCAGACCAGATGTTGCGTGTAGCCACAGGGTCGCTCCACTGCATCTGCAGGGGGCGGTGGGGGGCAGGGGGTGGGGGGTCAAGCAGGTCGGGATAATCGGCAGCGGGGGGGAAGTGGAGGCCTGCTCCAGGCAGGTGTTGCATCATGGGCCAGGTGTTGGTGCTGCCCGCCTGACGGTCCTGGACACACCAGAACAAAACAAAAACTTTTAAAAAGAATTAAGATGAATTCAGAGCATGCAAAAGCACCTACAGCAACAAAACAGTTCCCCAGGACAAAATTCTGCAGGAAGTTTTTGAAGCAGTTACTCTCTGGCAAGTTCAACCTGGCAAAGCCTATACATCTTCAGACTGTGTGGTGCATGCTGGGTATGGCCTTGTCACCTGTGCTACCAGACATTGCTGGCTAACTCTTCTATGAAAGAGGAATAGAATGACAGTGCATGCACAAAATATTGCGGGTACGTTGGCACACACAACTCCAGATTATAGTCTCTTCCAAAGAACTTGTATGGAGATAAGAGTCAGAATCAATGATATCTTTAAAATCAAAATGCAGTTACCTTAATGGTGGGCATATGGTTGCATATGTATAATCTCAACACCATTGGTGAACCTGAGTTCCCGCCGAGGAACATGAGGAAAAAATAAAGCAATAACCCGTATAAACTCTTTTATTCTTAAGAAGTAAAACTCCTTTCAAGCACAGACTTTAGAGAAGGCTTAAACATGCATCCTCACTTACTGTCAGACAAAGAGTAAAATGTTCTAACCACAACAGTACTCCACTGCCCAGATGAAGAGGAATCAGCAGAGGAAGAGGAAGGCAGGCAAGCCATACTCACGTAATCCAGAAAGTCGGCGTGGATTTTGTTCTTGCCGGAGTCTCCCTCATCCTCACTGCTGTCATGTCTGAATACCACAAACCAACACAAAAGGCGATCAATCCCATCTCTAAATACCACTTGCGAATCAACACAACAATCTCTAAACACCAAAAACCAACACAACGATCAATCACATCTCTGAATACCAAAAACCAACACAACAATCTCTAAACACCACAAACCAACACATCACACCAACCAACCCAACTTTTCTCTAAATACAATAAACCAATACAAAAACTATCATTAGGCTAAATTAACTTTAACATCTATTTTCCTTTATTTATTTCTGCCTACCTTGATCTATATTATTGCTCTGTGATCATTTGCAACATTTTTATCCTATTCTGCCAATTAACATACATAGTTTGTTTTATTTTTCTGAACACAATATGTGAGAATATATGTAACAGACATATGCCAGTTGGATGAAGAGGATGACTTTTCATGTGTTTTCTTTTATCTAAAAGAATACAAGTATTGTATACACTTAAACTGAAAATTAGATTTAAACAACATAATTGAATACACACCTCCTCACCTTGAATCTCTTAACGCAAATGTGTATACACACATTACCACTGTATATCACACACACACACACACACACACACACACACAGAGCAGGCCATTGTGTGCCGGTGGGAGATGACAAAATTTACAAAACTGCATACACATGGGGACTGGATGTAAGAAAGCACATAAGAGCTTATTCTATTATCCTCCAAAAAAAAAAATAAAAAAAAAAATAAATTTTAAAAATACACACACATAACCTTTCATACACGTTAAAACCTGTTCTGCTTTTTGGAAGAGTAGGCTACTGTGTGCCAGTTGGAATGGATGACAAAACTGACAAAAAGGCATACACACTGGGACTGGACGTAAAAAAGCACATGAGTGTTTATTCCATTTTTCTCAAAATCAATGAATAAAATAGAATAAATAATAGAATACAATTTTTAAAACACACACACAGTACCTGGAGTCAATGGCATTAACTATATCTTTGCCGACGGCGAAAAAATGATCTCCGTTGGAAGAATCATCACTTCCATCACTGCCATCCTGAACCCCTGACCAACTGCTGTTCAGAGATTCCCTGCTGAAAGTTAAACCAAAATAAATAATAAGCATTCACAAAGTCTGTTAGTGTGCTAAGAATGAATGAATGATTGTACAAAAGAATGGTGTGATTGTACGAAAGAATGAACGATCGACCACTCACTTTCTTTCTCTCTTGCTCTGTCTCTCTCTTCTCTGTGTTTCATTATTTGGCTGGGGTTCATAGCACCCGGTTTTCACCTGTGCTTTTTTATAACTCTGCAATAAGTCTACCCACTGGCCTCAGCGGACACATTCCAACTTCAGAGCAGCTCATTTTTTGTACAGGATGCATGCTGGGTGTGTTCACACTTTCCATAACTCGGTGAATGCTAATACAAGTCGCAGGATCTTTCAAGTGCATATTTCATGTTCTGCATATAGGCACTAAGGCACTGGCAGGCATGCACACTAAGCTGACCTGGAAGAGAGTAAAATCCAAACTCTTAATTCATCAGACGCTGCTCCCATAATTGGGATCCACACTCTTCATGGACCCATGGGATTGAAGTCTAGTGGTCTTGACCACTTGGTTATAGCATCCGTCGAATGACCAAACAATGATAATTCATATAGTGCATAAACGTCGCCAACCCCGTTGTTATAAGAATTAGTGATGAAGTAAATAAATGTGAAAACTGATAAACAATTTAAAAAAAACACCAAGCTGCAGACAGTGTTTAGTGTGTAATTTTTCCTCTGAATTTTAACAGTTTTGATGGAACGAGTGTGTGTGTGTGTGTGTGTTTGAGAGTGTGTGTGAGTGTGTGTGTGGTGTGTGTGTGTGCGTGTGTGTGTGTGTGTTGAGTGTGTGTGTGTGTGTCTGTGTCTGTGGTGTGTGTGTGCGTGCAGGCATGCTTTGTACGTATGTTACAAACAGACACACACGCATGCGCGCACACACACACACTATCACAAACCAAAACATACACCTACATAAACAACCCATTCACATCTTCCATACTTTCTCTCACCCCATCGTCATGGTTGCCGGCTGATACAGCGGCCACGTCCCACTCCCCGCATCTCCATCCCCCCTCCTCCTCCACCCGCGAAGGACGACCACTGCGACCCTGCCATGCCATCCCCCCCATCCCGCCGCTGCCCCCTCCCCCTACGCTGACCCCTGACCCCAGAAAAGCAGAGGGCTGGCGTGACGGCAGAGCGTATTCGGGAGAGGAGAGAAAGCGAGCGTTGGGGGGCGGGGGGTCCATGTAAGGGTCGAGGTTCTGACGGTATGGGGAGTGGAGCTGCCCGGCGGGGAGACTGGCACGATGGTGGTGGTGGTGGTGGTGAGGGTGGTGAGAGTGGGGGTGGTGGGGGTGGGGCCAGGTGCCTCCTCCCATGGCCGACAGGTCCAGGCAGCCTTCCGAGCGACGGTGAAGCTGAGGAAGGAGACAAGAAATGTGACGGGGACAGGTAAGTAAAAATGTCTGTAAGAGACAAGAAATGTGATGGGGACAGGTAAGTAAAAATGTCTGTAAGAGACAAGAAATGTGATGGGGACAGGTAAGTAAAAATGTCTGTAAGAGACAAGAAATGTGATGGGGACAGGTAAGTAAAAATGTCTGTAAGAGACAAGAAATGTGATGGGGACAGGTAAGTAAAAATGTCTGTAAGAGACAAGAAATGTGATGGGGACAGGTAAGTAAAAATGTCTGTAAGAGACCAGAAATGTGACGAGGACAGGTAAGTAAAAATGTCTGTAAGAGACAAGAAATGTGATGGGGACAGGTAAGTAAAAATGTCTGTAAGAGACAAGAAATGTGATGAGGACAGGTCAGTAAAAATGTCTGTAAGAGACAAGAAATGTGATGAGGACAGGTCAGTAAAAATGTCTGCAAGAGACAAGAAATGTGATGAGGACAGGTCAGTAAAAATGTCTGTAAGAGACAAGAAATGTGATGAGGACAGGTAAGTAAAAATGTCTGCAAGAGACAAGAAATGTGATGAGGACAGGTCAGTAAAAACGTCTGCAAGAGACAAGAAATGTGATGAGGACAGGTAAGTAAAAATGTCTGTAAGAGACAAGAAATGTGATGAGCACAGGTCTGTAAAAATGTCTGTAAGAGACAAGAAATGTGATGAGGACAGTAAGTAAAAATGTCTGTAACAGACAAGAAATGTGATGGGGACAGGTAAGTAAAAATGTCTTCAAGTGACAAGAAATGTGATGGGAACAGGTAAGTAAAAATGTCTGCCAATGTACTGCTTCAAGGTAGGTGTTGAAAATCCTGAGGTTTGTGTTATTCACTCTCTGGAATCCTTCCTCTCCCCCTTACCAATTATACTGCACTGAGTGTATTCACTCTTCACGCTTAAGAATCTTTTCTCTCCCCCTTTACAAATGGTACTGCCCTGTACTGTGCTGGCTTGTATTGCTTCCGTTGTTGTTGCACGTTCCCTAGCTTACATACATTCTGGGGGGGGGTGGGAGGTCACCCAGAATACACACTCTGACTCACTCATCAAGCCTGGGAAGAAACACTGCGAGACTGAAAGTACAAACTGGATGAGAAGTTTGCATGTTTGACGGTTTTCAAGTACCTCGTCATAGAGGCAGCCACACTCCATCTTCTGAGGATTTTCCCCCCTCCTTTGAAGGAGAGTGCAGGGCATTATGCTAAGAGCCTGTCATGGCTGAAGACAGTCTCGACGAACATTCTTAAACATACCAACATTATAATGTAGGCCTTGGGCAATTTTGCTGACATCAATTACTGATAAAGATTTGGGCTAAATGATGAAAACCTGTAATGCCTGTGCTCTCCCGTAGGCAACAGATCACATTACAGTGATTTCAAACAGGACAGTCGTTTACATGTGCTCTAAGTTAACTGCCCTTTTTTCCTCTTTTTTTTTCTTTTCTTTTTGGTCCAGGTCATTTCTGTTGACCTCTGCTGTCCAATATCTTTTTTTTTTTATCAACAATCCCCCTCCCCACCACTACTGCAATGCAATGTGCATGCGCGCACACACACACACGTACACACATGCACACACACAAATGCACAGTGCACACTGACACATACATTTATCTCTCCAAGCCTATTATCATCACACTCAGCTGACCATCAGTTGATCAACATCAGGTTTCAACACTGTCTATTTCCACATATTCCCCCATGGGGATGCTGGAGGGCCTGTCAGCATAAACAGTATCCCCACCTGGACATGTTGTAGGAATTCCCTCTTTTCTATTCCTCTCTTTGTTTCTGCCTTCCTCCTTTTCTTCCTCTCTCACCTCCTTCTCATTTCCATGTTCTGCCTTTCTGGTCCATTCTCCTGCATTTTATTTTCAGAAAGACTTAAAAAAGATAACAATTCTCTTCCAAGCCAAAGTCAGATGCACAGGGCACAACTTATCAGACACTTAAGAGCACCACAACGCAATTTCACTCACGAATAGTACAAACAATAGTTACTGTCTGAGTGTTCAACAAAGAAGAAGAATGTTCACAGATTCTCATTAATTTTCCTCCCCCCACCCCGCTCTTTCTCACCTGGGCCTGCAGTTTCGGGATCTGCAGTTCCTCCACCTGAGTGTCAGAGGCTGGGGAACGCATGCGGTACATGGTGGGCACCGTCAGCTGCATGGGGGTGCGAGACAGGTGATGCAGGTCGGGGCTCCGCGGGGGATGCTGGTGCAGGGGGTCGGGGCTCCGCGAGGGAGGGTGAAGGTCGCAGGGAAGACTGTTGGGGGTGGAGGGGGAGGTGTCGCGGAGGAGGAGGTCTTCGGGGATGGACAGCATGCTGCTGGGGGTGGGGGGAGCCCCCGTGGGGGAGTGAGGGGGCGGGGGCGAGGTGCAGGTGACCCCTGACAGCAGGTTGATGACGCTGTCCAGGTCTTCTTCAGACGCCAAACGACCACTGGCCGAGTCCTCTGTTGACACAGTGAGGTAGGGATGACCACAACAGTTATAGACGAAACGGTTCTCTGATATAGCTACACATATCAACATGGCGAAGTAACCCTCAAGATAAATACCATGAACTGATAGTGGATAGGAATGATTATCATGACGAAGTCAGGTGTGCTGGGCCTCACTTGTCAGGTGCTTAATGGCAGCACGATGCATTTTCGCTCATGACTGACAACAGTAGTTGATGTCTGAGCATATGATGATCAAGAAATTATCATAATGTCTCCCTTAAGACTGAGGAAAATATTTCCATAGAAACTGCACACACAAAAAATCTGTGTCTACCTAATAATGTAAATGTCTTGTGTAAAAACACGTTATTTTCATAAGTTGATCTTAAGATGCATTTTTATACTGTTTATTCAATGCTTTGAAGGGTCAAAGACCCTAAGACCTGAAGTACACATTGTGTTGTTTTGGTTTTTTTTTAAATCTACAACACACAGTGGTTTTGGTGGGGGATTTTTCCCCCTACATGTTTCAAATACACTTAAAAAAGGCATGATTAACACTGCATTCTGCAAAAAATTCCTGTAACTGAAAAAGTACCCCCCCCTCCCCTTCCTAAACTGTCAGAAATATACTGGACAGTCTCTTACTTCACATAAGGAGGAAAGGCATGATTTTACCCTCATCTCCTTGATGACAATCTTTTTTTTTCCCCCAAAACAAAACAACAACAACAACACAACAACAACCAAACCAAAACACACTCACACACACAAAAAAACCCCACCAATATCGCCCCCTTCTTCCCCCAACAAAAACAAAACAAAAAACAAAAACAGAAACAACTATCCCTTCACTCACCCAAAGTGAACTCGGGCGCGCACTCATTGTTCATTTCGTCCGTGCGGGTCACCAAAGGGACGCTACCCAGCACAGACCCCTCAGGAACCACAGCACCCAGGCTCCCCGCATCCCCACCACTCCCCAAACTGTCCACACACACCCCGTCCACCAGACCCTCGTGCCCGTCCTCCATGCCCCCCCCTCCTGCTGCTCCGCCACGCTGACGTAGAATGCGCTCTTCCCCTCTTCCGGCGAGGGCTTGCGCTCGAACAAGGAGAACAGCTTGAACCCTGACCCGCGGGATTGTGCTTTGGGCGACCCCAGCAAGGCTTTGCGCAGCTTGGGGCTGCCCCAGGGGGTGCTGGGAAGGCTGGTGATGGTCTTGTCGTTGGACACTTCTTCCGCCAGGCCCAGTTTGAGGATGAACTTGGTGACCTCTCCGGAAGGGTCAAGGTCCTTGGCAGAGAGGAGGTGGTGGAGGAGGTGGGCCATCTTGTGGTGGCACATCTGGAAGTACTGTTTCTGCAGCTTGGCGAAGAGCAGCAGCACGTGACAGCAGGTCTGAAACAGAAGGGCGATTGACTCTGTGTGGTAAACATGCATGATGTTGATTGATTCTGTGTGGTAAATATGCATGATACTGATGCCAAACAACTATTGTACCGCACTTAATTTACAGTGTGACTGAAAAAGCTTGAAAATTCTGCATGGAAGAATGATAATGTACAGTGTATAATGATATTATACAAAAACACACAACAACACATCCAAAACAGCGTGAAAAATCTTCATGGCAAAAAGCTCATGCATGTATATACATTCAGACACAATACTAAAATATATTACAATTATATAGCAACTATACAGCATATTATATAGCATAATGAAAGTTGAAACATCTGAAAATGCATGCATGAAAATTCTGCATGTTAGAAAGGCATACATATATTTACAAAGCAATTCAGAAACATGTAGTACCCTGTTTCGGTGTCTGAAGCAGCATTTGTTAGTACTGTAGGTTAAAAATGGATCAGAAACACCTTAACATTGTGGTACATGACACAGACATGGGGAGTGAATAGAGCATGTGTGTACCTTCTTTTGTGTGTGATACCTTGTGCTGTGAACCTGTGTGTGTGCAGGTGTGAGTCATTGATGACTCATCATTCATAATGCAAATAATCTGAAGTGATTTTCTTTTGGGCTATTCTTTTAGTTTTATTCTTATCCTGATGGTAGCTGATATTTTCCTAACCATTAATTGTTATAGTTTTATCCCTGTCATACTACCGTCATTTATTTTATGAGGTCCATCTATGTTGTTATTGTATTTATATAACTAGTGCTTTGGGCATCTTCAATTTCAAAGTCTCACAGTTCTCACTGAAACAACTGGTCAAGTGTCTATTGTTAGAATTAGAAAGATATACCTGAAACACAAAATAATGCTGGAATTATGTGTGATATCAATATATATCAAACTTGAAACTTATGAAAGCATGGCAGTATAAAAAAAATATATCTATCTCATATCTGTCTGTCTGTCTATATATAAAATTTTCAACGCTTTTAAAATTGAGTCAATTAAATATGAAGTTAAAACTTAAAATGTTAATGTTCTGTCAGTCTTGCTTGTCATGCACATGCATGCACACACACTCACATACACACACGCATGCACGCACGCATGCTCGCAAGATTTCACACACACTCATAATCAAACATGTGACATGACCAACACGGCATGACACAACATGATTTTTTTTCAACAACACACACACACACAAACACACACATGAAACCTGTTACCTACTTGTAAACTAGTTTTAACTACAGCTGTTGCTCTCATAATGTCAATTATGGCTGCAATCTATGCTGTAAGTATTGATCATGTTTTGGACAATACTATTTCTTTCAATAGTTTCATGGTCAATGGCTTCTCATGTTCAACACATGTTTTATCTTTGTCTTACCGGGTTACCCCCATGAGGATAGCATGGGCTCTAAAAAGAATCCCCACCTTCTTGAAAATGTGTGCTAGAAATTTCCCCTTTTCTATCACTCTCTTTGTTTCTGTCTTTTTCCCTTACCTTTCTAGTTTCTTTTTTTGTTGTTGTTTTTTTTTGGATTGTCTTTTTGCTTACCTTTCTTTCATCTACCTTGCTTACTTTATGCCTTCCCAGTCTATTCTTCTGCCTTTTTTCAAGCAACTCTTACAAATACTTTCTTTTATGTTATATATCATATGACATTTTGTCTGTACTGTTTTGTTCTGCCACCACGTACCAGGTAGGGATATTGTAAATACTGGGATGAGTACAGGATGTCCTTTCTGCTGTTATTTGCCCATACTATATGGTATTTTTATGTATTGAAGTGGTCCTTATCCTTTTTTTGTTTGTTTTTGGGTGGGTTTTTTGCTTTTTTTGTAATATGGGGAGGATGAATTAAGCAGAATGGCTGCCATCCTATCCATGGCCTGGTTATAATCTTATATTGGCCTTTAAGGACTGAAATAATTAAGGTGCTTTGTCACTTTTAAAAACTTTTGTGTTCAGATGAATTTATCTACAAAGGTGTTCTGTTAGATATCTGAAAGGACTAGATGGTGTTGATGTTGAACTTGATGTGAATGTTATTGGAGTTGCTGAAAACTGAACAAGGTGACAGCCCTGATATGGCCAGCATGGTCAGTGGGGCTACACAGATCTATAACCAACATGAAATTTATTATTTATTTTTATTTATTCTTTTATATCGAGGATAATGGAATAAGCACTCATGTGCTTTTTTACATCCAGTCCCAGTGTGTATGCGGTTTTGTAAATTTTGTCATCTGTTTCCACCGGCACACAATGGCCTACTCTTCCGAAAAGCGGAACAGGATTTAACGTGTGCGCAAGATGATCTGCATGCATTCGAACACGGGGCCTCGGTTTATAGTCTCATCTGATGGCGAATGGAGTAAAAACTGTTGTAAACTCTCCCCAGGGAAAAGTCTATTCAAACAGACACCTTAGCAGAGAATCAAACCCCCATACCCTTACCTAACGCCAGATCACAAGCACAGTATGTTTTGTTTTGTTTTCTTTATTCTATTATTTTCTGTCACTATATCCACCCACATGGTACCCATATATACTACGATAACTATACATGTATGCATACAAAAATTGAGTACACACTATATGTAATACGCATAATTTATATATTATTATTACATTATCAGATGGAAATACTGTCCAAATATGGGCTAAGCATGATAATATGATAAACATTTGTGGGATATATATACATACATGTGCTCATGTACCTGTACACAAACATACACACACAAAACAAACACACACACACACAAAATGCACACACACACAAAATTCTTTTAGAATGCAAGATATCTGAAATATAATTTACCTGATTTCACAGTCTGTTGCTAAGAGCAAATTCTACAAGACATTATATTAATGAAAAAAATGGTATTGTCATTAAGTCATAGTCCTATTATCAGATTTTTAAAGTATAATGATGTTTCCAAGTTATATGAATTACAAAGTTAGTCACTTAGTGTTTAAGAATTTATTATTTTCTTTTTAACATTCTAGTTTTACTGTTTTCATTTTTGTTTCTTACAGTTGTTTCATGTGGATAATTAGCTATATGCACACACCCCCCTTCCATCCCCCCCCCCCCCCCCCTCCTCACACACAGACACGCACACACTCACACACGCACACTTTCCTGTCTGATATCACTAATAAGTGGAAGGATGTTAAAGTTGAACTGAAGAACACACACGCACACATACAGTGTCACACACACACACACTCACAATAACGTATGCATAAACCACTAACACACACACACACCACACACACAGAATACATACCACAGTGATGAGACATACGCTGAACAGTAACACCATGAGCACAGGGGGTGAAGGCTGACATTATTGATTTTGTTTTCTTCTATTTTACCAACACTAAGGACACTGGGCTGGCTGAATATAATATGGTGCACTCTGCTATCTATAGATAGAAGTAAAGGAAGTCTCTTCCACTTGTCTTTACATGCCACAGTATGGATGATTCATTGCTTTCTTGTGATGATGACGACAGTGATAATAATTACCATGATAGTGAATGATGGGTGGTGGTGGTGGTGGTGGTGGTGGTACGATCCTACCATACTGTCTGATAATCCTACCGTACTGCCCAATAATCTAACATACTATCTGATAATCCTTCAATACTGCCTGATTATAATCCTACCATACTAGCTGATGATCCTTCAGTACTGCCTGATTGTCCTACCATCCTGCCTGATAATCGTACAATACTGGGTGATAATCCTACAATACTGGCTGATAATCCTACATTACTGGCTGATAATCCTATCGTACTGCCTGATACTACTGCCTGATAATCCTACAATACTGCCTGATACTCCTACAATACTGCCTGATACTCCTACAATACTGCCTGAAACTCCTACAATACTGCCTGAAACTCCTACAATACTGCCCAACAATCATACAATACTGCCTGATAATCCTACAATACTGCCTGATAATCTTGTAATACTGCCTGATAATCTTACAATACTGCCTGATAATCATAATCTTACAATACTGCCTGATAATCCTTTCATACTGCCTGATAATCCTTTCATACTGCCTGATAATCCTTTCATACTGCCTGATAATCCTTTCATACTGCCTGATAATCCTACAATACTGCCTGATAGTCCTTTCATACTGCCTGATAGTCCTTTCATACCGCCTGGTAACCCTACCATACCGTGAGATAATCCTACCCCGCTGCCTGATAACCCTGCAGCACTGCACCCGTACCTGTGCATACATCCTCCTGACCTCCTCCTGGGCCCCGTCTGTGGGCAGGTCCAGTCCCTTCAGCAGTCCCTCCATCTCCTTCAGCTGCTCCAGGAAGCGCAGGGACCCGTGGCTCCCGTACACCTCCCGGAAGCCCCCGGCCACCTGCTCCCCGACGCGCTGGTACTGCGTGCCCCGGAGAACCTGCCCCAGAGACTCCGTCAGGTGGGTGCCAGCCCCGTCCAGGTTCTTCAGGGCGCTGCGGAACTCCTCGATGCCCTGGTAGCACTCCCGCATCTCCTGCCCCAGGCTCTCGTCCGAGGCGTTGTTGTTGTTGATGTGGAAGACTGAGCGTGATTCTGCCGCGCCACCTGCCGGCATCACTCCTACAGCAGACCGGCTGCTGAGAATGTGTCGCATTTTATCCATGGTTGTATTTTGGGTGTGTTTTTTTAAAACTTACAGATGATTTTTGTTTCTTTGCTTTTTCAAATAGATGCTTGACGCGATCAGAGACCAGCTCTTTGATGTTCGGGTCTTGCTCACTATAAACCCAGTTCTGTTTTTCTTCGTTATGTTCAGCGCTACAAAAGAGATCTACTCAGCAAAATCAAAACTATTATTCCAAAACTGATGCGCGGTTCTAGATTACCATGAACAAGGTTTTCTTTCTCTCCCTCTCTCTTTCTCTGCTCCATGCAACAAAACAGTAATGTTGACCCCGAGTCACAACTCTTCGTCTAATTTCTTTCCATGACAAGATCAATTCCAACACTGACACAGGTCTGACCCTTTGCTTGCAGCTACCTTTGCTCTGCACACAAATTGTTTGACACTGAAAACAGTGCATTGGACTGCATTTCAGTTCCAGGTAAAGTCAACCAAAGAGTACATCTGAGAACAGCATACACAGCAAAATACAAAAAATGACCCTTTTTCTGCTCCTTCTTATAGTCTCTCTCTAGGAAGATATGAATGATTGAACTGTAATGAATGAACAGAAATTGGTTTATTTTATGAAGCTAGCACCAAATCAGTTGAAAACTGAGACAAAGTACAGTACAGACTTTGCGAGTTGTAAGTATTAGGTTTTTTAAAATTTGTCAGGGATACACAAAACTAAGAAAAAAAACAACAACCCAAAAATACTGTAGTAAAGGAATTCAGAGTGGGTAGTATGGATTATTGCACTTGTACACAATCTTTTGGCACTTTTTAATCCTAAGAATGTGGTAATACTCTTCTTGTAGCAGATCTTAGCAGTTTATAGGTTCTATGTTAAAAAAAAATACTCACAAATTTTTTCCCAAGCTAAATGTCCTTTGACAAGACTGTACGACCTGCGTATTCTTAGCCAAAATGGAGATTATAGCATAAAGAGGGAGATCAAATGACTTGGGATATGGCTGAAGTTGGCCATTTACGTTCATTTGCAGAAGTTATGCACCATTAAGCATTCACAGGTTGTTGTTGTTGTTGTTTTATATATATAGGGACTAAAGTGTTGTTGGAAACAAAACTAGGAATCAAGGAAACTAGGAATTAGACCCCTCGAGCCTGCAAGGGGGGTTGTTCCAGATGTCCGATGTCTGAATCCTGCCCGTTGCTCTTCCTCACTCTCACCCAAACTCTTTGTCATTGCCGTTGATGAGGCTTAGGAAACCTTTGCTTTGACACATTCTACAACTCTTCCACAAGTACTGAAGCCATCACTGAAGCCATGTGAAGTAATCAGGACCACTGTTTGATAAATCCGCTCTTTCAAAAGCTGAAACGAAAATAATCCAGATTTTTCATGACAACAGGCAAACAACAGCGGAAGTGGGACCATCGATTAGCAATCCAGCGAAACAGCAACCAGGAGATGTCTTCTCTGTGTGACGAAGGACAGGAGTGTCGGTGGTGATGCTAGATTTCCACACGCCTGAAGGGGAGTTCTGTCAGAGGAGGAAGCCTCCTTCAAGCCAGGAGGAGTCACCCCTGTGTGCTCTTCACATCTCTGCTAGCCACCTGGATTGCATTTTCTGAAACACAACATTCAGTCTGAGTTGTTAAGCACAGAGCAAAAAAAAAATATACATATAAATATGAATAGAAAATTCATAGAGTAATTTTTTAAAAAAGAAAAAAAGGCCACTTGAGGCATCCAAAATCCTGAATTTAAATCAGGTATTTGTAGAAAAAAAACAACAACCCCAAAACCAAAAGAAACTCAAAATAAAAACAACAGCTGTGAGAAGGGGTCCAAAAATTGTCATCTGCATACCTGTGGTCTGTTTGTGCTTTCCAAGACCCATCAAACATGGACATGAATTCCTGGATCATTAACATACATGTTTGACCTTCTGTGTAGATCTATGATCACAGAGGGAAATATTCAAATATGGCACTGGCAGGTCAACAGATTGTAAAAACCCCCAAACATTTAATTCAAGAAATGACACTGCCAAGCTTTAACCACACAACCTCATGGGCCCACAGAGTTCATGTCAAACAGTCACAACCACTCAGCTCCAGCATCTGTCACTGTACAGTACAATACTAAGAGTCAATGGATTGAGCCAACTAACCATTGAGACAGAGTGATCACTTGGTCAGCCACACACAGACACACACACACATGTCACAATCACAGTGCTCCATGGATATCACTGATAGCCAGTTATCAACTGACAGACAACACATTCCACTCTAAGGCTGGACAGAGACTTTGAATTGTTTCCTCAATGTGTTTATCTGAAAGGCTGTTAGAGTTATATGCTGTGAAATGGTAGCAAAACGTAGGGAGGATATGCTGGGTGGCAAAATTTTGTGCTTTAAATCTAATCAATTTCACAGGTTAATACAGTCAATTCTCTCTCTCACGCACATGCACACAAACACACACAGTCACACACACACAGAGTCACACACAGTAACACACACACACACACACACACACACACACAGTATACACACACACCATTTCTACAATCTACACACCATTTCTACAATCTACAAAAAGCTTACCCATATGGAAAGAACAATAGAGCAACCTGAACCCTTTCTTGCATATGTCACTAAGTAAACAGTAAAACACAGAATACACCTAGAGCTTCCTTTCAGGCCTGACCTTGGGTTCTGAACACCTTCCCCCATCCCAACATCTGTTGTCCTACTGACTTGACGATGGACCCAGGGGTGACACAGATGGGGCAGGAGAGGGGGTGACAGGAGGGAAGGAGGTAAATTACGTGGGTGGATGCTGTTTATAAATCAAAGGGAGGGAGGGAGGCAGCAGCATAAGGCGAAAGATAATCTGTATTGCTTTTGAACTTTCTCCCTCTCCACACACAGGCAGACACAGACACAGGCAGACACACACTTGCATACAGTATGTGTAGACATGTATGTACCCACGCATCCACACACATGGACATTTGCAGTTGCACAAAACAAATATTTTTTGCAGACCTGAACACACCCGAACGCCTGTAAAATGATTAGGAGTGAATCAGAATGTACTGAAGCAAACATAGTGCTTATCAAAATTTTACTGACAGAATAAATAAATTTCTTTGAAACGAACTCAGAAGGCTCTCCTTCCCTGGGAAAGCATTATAACGGGAAATGCTATACAGTGATGCCACTTTCTCCTGCCCCTTTTTATCAATGTAAAATTTTGTTATTATATCCCCGTGCATTTGAGAGTGGCTTTATACACAAAGGAGGCACCGTGGTCGAGTGGTTTAGGCGGTCGACTCGTGATCCAGAGGTCACGGGTTCGATCCCCGCTTGGCTCGGTGTTGTGTCCTTGGGAAAGACACTTTACTCCTATTTTCCTCACTCCACCCAGGTGTACAAGTGGGTACCAGCTCTGCTGGGGAAGTATCTGGCGACAGACTAGTGTCCTGTCACAGGGGTGGTGAAAAACCATCAGTTCGCTTAACGCTACAGAAACCGGGATAAGCGCCGGCTCTATGGTCCTTCTGGATCGAAAGAACATACTACTTTTTTATACACAAAAGTTTTCCAAGGCTGCCATCTTTTTCTCTCTTTTTTGTCAGCTGCTTTGCTACATAGTACATGTATTGAACCCTTGTTACATACAAGATCTTGGTTTATCATCATTTGAAAGACTAGCACCTAGACCACTACCCAATTGATGTATTGGTCCATCCATCTGGAACAACCTTCCTCTCTCTCTTCGACAGAGGCCTACATATGACACATTTAAATCGAGCCTCAAGACATATTTGTTTCAAACCTAACTTTTTCCCTCTTTCATCTCAAAACTGCCCCTGCCTTCAACAGCCCAAATCCCATTACCTTGCCAAATCCTACAACCTGTGTGTGTGTGTGTGTGTTGTGTGTGTGTGTGTGTGTGTGTGTGTGTGTGTGTGTGTGTGTGTGTATAGGTGCATACATTTGAATTTTGTTTAAGCTTTTGATAGTTATTGGCTGCATGACTGTAAGAATATGTTGAATGCAAGCGCTCTGATTTGTCTTTGCAAGATATAGCGCTATACAAATTCCATTTATTATTATTATTATTGTGGAATAGGAGTGGAGGGTGGGAGGATAACATAAAAATCAAGCTTCAGACCAGATTAAAACATTAAATTTAGACTTGCTTTCTAAATGGGCAAGGCAAAACTCTAAGCCTTTAAATGTCTCCACTCTGTGTGTCAAAGTCAAAGTCAAACTTTTATTTTCACTTTGACACACAGAGAGTGTGTGTGTGTGCGTGTGCACGCATGCATGTGCATGCGCGTATGCACATGCGCATGCATGTGTGTGTACTATCATGCACGTGTGTGTAAGCATATGTTCCCACATACTTGCACCTTTTTGTCTGCCTGCCTGCATAACCCTATCTTTTCAACCTAGAGACACCCCAGTACACGGAGAACAGATCTATAAAGAAAACATTACATCTGTCAGTGTCCTTAGTTAAAAGCCACCCAGCATGTACGTGTCTATTGATCATTGCCACATACCTGACATAGGTTGAGAGTAGAGATGATAGAGGTGGTGGGGTGGTGGTGGTGGTGTGTGTGGTGGTGGTGTGTGGGGGGGGAGGGCAGCTGAGAGGGGGGGGGCAGGGGAGGGGGAATGGGGGAGGGGGGCAAAGCTGTTGAGTCATCTGTTCAACTGTCAGTGGCTGTTCTGTCAGCTGCTGCAAGCTGTTGTGTCAATGATGTCAGTAATAATCAGCCATGTACTAGGTAATAGTGAGATGACCTATGCCACATGGTATGCTGCAAATATAATTACGCTCACCATTTGTCCACTAACGCAGGGACCATTACGTCTGTGTTTTTATCAACATTATTCTGTTTAAACATCATCCCCCTCCCCAAAGTGGGAATACAGCTGCCTTAACTGTGGGCAAAGGGTCACACAGGCAACATCTCACCATTGGTGAACCTTGCAGCTCTAGCCAAGGAAAGGATTCTTATAATACAGATTAGGTTTGTTGGGGAGTAATGGACTATATGAAGACAAAAGTATTACATGTGTGTGTGTGTGTATATATATATATATATATATATATATATATATATATATATATATATGGTTGCGGGGTGAGGGTTGAGGGATTTTTTTTTTCTCTTTTTGTTTTTTGTTTGTTTGGGGGTTTTGGTTGTGGCTTTTGTTTTGCACTTTTGGTTTTGTTTTTTTCAAGGGTGTGAGTGTTTTTGTTGTTGTTGTTTGTTTGGTTTTTTGGGGGAGGGGGTTGTTGTTGGGGTTTTTTTTTTTTTTTTTGGGGGGGGGTATTTTGTTTAGTATCCATGGGAGATCAAGTTGGATTTTTTTCTGAAGTGCTTAAAATACAAAATATTGATTGAGTAAATGGTACAACACAAACACACAGTCACACACACACACCACACACACACACACATACACACAGTACACACACACACACATTTGCTTGCAGGAAGAGAAACAGGGTTTGTACTTGCTCTTAAAGCATAATGTATACTAACTGGTCATGCATACGCACATGTGCACACACAATGACACATACACACGTGCATGCACACACACATGCATGCACACAAACACAAAGAGTGACACACACACATGCATACATATATAGAGAGTGTCTCTCTCTCTTTCATTCACACACATGTACCACACACAGACCTCTCACTGGCTCCATTCTGATTTGAAACTAATCTTTTGACGTTTTGTCCACACCCTAGACCATTAGAGGTGGTCAGAGTTCGAGTATTTTGGGTAAGAATAGTAAGATGCTGGAAGAGGCCCCTAGTGCAATGCAAAATTTCACACAAAAAGATCAGCTAACAACTACTGAACTAGCAACTACTGAACTAGCAGACAGCAATCCATGGCAAACTCATGGAAAAAGCCACTCTCACATGAGTCACAGTCATATTCAGTTAATTCACACACAGGAGAACAAATTATACATCCACAGACAAGAGAAAAAACATAAGATATGGTTGGTGCTGCACATATCCCTTTGGATGCATGGTCTTGTTTAGGACTAAAAGGCCAAATTTCACACAGAAATACAAATTTACCAAAAATGTAGCAAACTGCAATATAAAAACAAAATCAAACAAGTCCAAGACAAACAACTTGAAATGCTCAACAAACTTTTTTTCCCTCCTCAATCCACTCTAACACTTGACACCATCACAGCTCCACTACCTTGCAAAACAACTTAGCACAATATTTTGCTCACTGAACTCCTTCAGGCAAATGCCATACTGATTTAGTGATTATCCCAATCATTTCACTTAAGTCTTGTAACATCAGCACAACTACAGACTACAGTCCCACACAGTCACAGACGCACACACACGCACACACACACATGATTTATCTCATTTCTCACAGAATCTATCATTCTATGGCAGTTAACCACCAATGACTGACCAGATCCTTGTGTGTTCTACTTCTAAACACTATTTAATTATATTCAGTGACTCACAAGATTACTTCATTTTTCTAGTGTTGTACGGCTATCACTGTCAGTTTAACTGGTACGTGGTAGTCAGCAGTGTCAAAGTCAAAGTCAAGTGTGTGTGTGTGTGTGTGTGTGTGTGTGTGTGTGTGTGTGCTGTTGTTGTTGTCTTCAATTTAACATCTGTTCACTCTTAGTGATATTAGACGAGGAAGATGGAAAGTGTAGTAGGTGGAAGTTCAAGAAAGTAGAGAACGGGGTAGAAGCAGAAAGCATGATGAAGAGATAGCATGTGTGTTGGTGTTTTTGTGCTTTAGAATTAGAAACATTATATAATAATAGATCATTAAAGAAGTTATTTTTAACAAGAGAAAAACTTAAACTTAACAAAGTGTGAACATGAAACAACAGAAAAAATACTGTAACTACAACAAATGTTCAAGCAGACTGTACAAAACAATAGACATCTAGCAATGGCAAAGGCTAACTTTGAATTTTCAAATATATTTTTCAGACACTGCTCTGAAAATGTTGGTAAAAACTACTATAAAGGGTATGACAACCGCTAAACTGGGCACTCAAATATATTATATACATGTATGTGTATTGGAAATATAATTTCCTCATGGACACCTGATGTGTGTGTGTGTGTGTGTGTGTGTGTGTGTGTGGTAATGCCCTAATGGTATTGCCATGTGTGTAACGATAAATTACTATGTCAGTATGTACCTCTGTATGTGTGTGTTCGCGCGCGCGTGTGTGTGTATGCAAATTGTTTCACTTTTTTCATTAACATAAGATTTATCAAGCTTTGCAATTGCAAAGTTTTCTACTTTTCTAGATTTTCTGAATGTTTAAACTTTAACTGATTACGACACCTAGTCGCTAGGTTCATACATTTTTTTTTCATTCTAAACATAATGACGATTTCTTAAAAATCGACACCAATGCTAACACAATAACAGATTAACTCACGACCGTATGACAATCCCACAGCCTCTAGTGGTAAGAAATAAAAACATACTCATGATACTCTGTATACTATGAATAACTTGGAAAATCTCAACAACAAACGACAAGCAGCTTCAAATATTCTGATATAAATCATTTGATAAAACAAACATAGATAGTATCTTACGGTATCATACACATGAATAACTGACTTGTAAACAATGTTTTGCCGATGACGAAAATTCACACAAGCGTTGACTCACCTCAGTTTGGTTTGTTTTTCATCATAGCACGCCCCTGACTCGAACACACAGCCTTACAACCGGAAGTCTGCCCACTTTCCGGAATGTAAAGTTCAAGGCCATTGATTAAGGTCACGGACTGAGAGAGGTCGCGAGGGACAGCAAGGAAAATGGCTAACGTTCAGAGGCCCCTGCTCACCGAGGAGCCGGCTTGGAAAGATCTGCAAGATTACTTCGATCATAATGGCTCCAACATCAACATGGCCAAGATGTTTAAGGAAGACAATGGCCGTTTCAATAAATACAGGTAATCTGTGCTTTATTTTAGTCATAGAATGTTGCTTGTGAGCTATGATGCAGAACACTGCCAGAATGAGAAGTTGACAACTTTCAGTCTCTCATCTTAATTGGTGTGCTTTCGATATAGCCTACTAGGTTTGAATTCTAAGTGAAATGTTTAAGTGATTGCCATTTTGTGTAAACATTGCCAGTTCGATGCGCAATATTTTTGTAGGTCTGCATGTTTTGGTAGCTATTTAATATGGTGCAAATATGAAATCATAGTAAGAGTAGACAGAAAAAAGATAGCAGACTTGGGTTTTACTTTTAGCAGTGTCACTCTGACTCAGGTAGATTTCAGTGAAGCGCTCAAGCATGACATTTTCATAGAAAAAAGACACTGAACCTTGTGGCATTAAAGTCAGGCTGTATAGAAAATGACCTTTGTGCATGAACCATGAACTGGCAATAGGAGATTGTTTGTGTGTGTGTGTGTGTGTGTGTGTGTGTGTGTGTGTGTGTGTGTGTTACTGTGGTGTGTGTGTGTGTGTGTTTTGTGTGTGTGTGTATGACTATATATATATATGTGTGTGTGTGTGTGTGTGTGTGTGTTTGCATGTGTCATTGTGTACATGACTGTGAGGGGGTGTGTGCATGTGTGTGTGTGCATGCATCTACATGTGTGTGTATGTGTACGTGTATGATGCTTGGATGCTTGTGTGTACTGTATATGTGTGCATGCATGTGTGCATGCATACATCATTTACATGTGTCACTGTGTGTGTGTATGTGTGCAAGAGAGAGAGAGTGTGCAAGAGAGAGAGAGAGAGACTGTGGGTATCTAGACTCAGACTCACAGTCACACACACACACACACACACTAGTGTGTGTATGTACATCTGTATCATCAATATATGCATCTGTCTGTGTCAGTGCGTTTGTCTAGATTTATTACACATTACACCAATTCCCTAAAACCTACCCACTGGAGACATACATGTCTACAAAACTGGTATGGTAGAAAGCTCTCCTTTCCCCTAACTGCACCAGGCTGGAAGTGAAAGACTGGAACACTCTCCCAGGGTTCTTCTCTCACTCACGTGACGCTGTCTATGCCCCAAAGGGCCAAACCTGACTTCCTTAGAACTACATACAGTTCCAGATCGGTGGTCTAGAGGTAACGCACCTGCCTAGAACGTGAAAAGCCTGGGTCGGAAGTGTGCAGTGGTTTGAATCCCATTTGGACCCGAAACTTTCCCCCATCCATTAGACCATGATTGTTAGTCTGGGTGCTAGTCTTTCGGATGAGACGATAAACTGAGGTTTCGTGTGTTACACATAATTATTTAGCGCACGTAAAACTAAAAGAACCCACAGCAACAAGAGAGTTCTCCCTTGCAAAATTCTGTAGAAAAAAGCCACTCTGATAAGGGAAACAAGGAAGGGAAAGAAGGTGGCAGGATGGTTAAGACGTTCGCCTGCCAACAAGTAAACCGTGAGGTTCTGGGTTCGATTCCCAGCCTCGCCCTTCCCAGTTTGACAAAAAAATCGAACTGAATGTCAAAGTCCTTTGGATGAGACTATAAACCGAGGCCCCGTGTGCGAATGCACGCAGAATATCTTGCGCACGTGTTAAATCCTGTTCCACTTTTTGAAAGAGTAGGCCATTGTGTGCCGGTGGGAACAGATAACAAAATTTACAAAACCACATACACATGGGGATTGGATGTAAAAAGCACACGAGTGTTTATTCCATTCTTCTTGATATAAAAGAATAAATAAATTAATTTAATTAAATAAACAAATACAGGTGCAGACAGAAAAAGAAAAAAATATAGGTGGCACCGAGAGTCTGAATTCCATGCAGAGAAATCTGCCATGACTTAAAGTCGTATAAATAAATAAATACATACATACTGTATACATACATACATACATAATGTATACATACAATGATACATACATACATATATATACATGTATACATACATACATATACATACATCATACATACATACATATATATATATATATATACATACATACAATACAATACATACATGTATCTATCTATCTATCTATCTGTCCCGTAGTCTGACGACCGTGGGGGACCCTCAAAGACTCAACAACCAGTTCCCTCCATTCCTCTCTCTGTTCTGCCTTTCTCAGGGTTTTGTTGAGTTCTAGGCCTGTCCATTCGCTGATGTTATCCTCCCAGCTCTTCCTTGGTCTGCCTCTTCTTCTTCCTCCTTGGACAGTGCCTTGCAAAACTGTCTTTGTAATTCCTTGGGATCTTGTGACATGCCCATACCATTTAAGTTTACGCTTTTTCACGATCGTTAGAAGGTTCTCATAGGGTCCAATGGTTTGCTGGATTCTGTTATGCACGCTTTCGTTGCTTATGTGGTCTTTGTAGGAGATGCCAAGGAGTCTCCGAAAGCATCTCATCTCCACTGCCTGTACTCTTCTCTCCAAATCTGCAGTCAGGGTCCATGATTCACAGGCATACAGAAATATGGATATGACAAGGGAGCGCATTAGTCTGATCTTGGAGATGAGTGAGATATTCTTATCTCTCCAGATGGTGTTTAGTTTTGACAAAGCTGTTATTGTCTGTGCAGTCCTGCATACTACTTCTGGCTTGGATCCCTGGTCTGACACAATGGCTCCCAGGTACTTGAAGCTTTGAACTGTTTCCAGCTTCTGGTCATTCTCTGCACTGATTTCCATGCCGTATGTTTTGGAGGCCTTATTCAAGTGTTCTGTTAGGCTGGCAAGCTCTTTTTCTGATCCTGCTATTCCATCAATGTCATCTGCGAAGCGGAGGTTTGTGATCGTTCTGCCACCAATGCTGACTGATCCTTCATGATGTTCCAGTGCATCAGCCATGATTCTCTCAAGGAAGATGTTGAAAAGAGTGGGTGAGAGTAGACAGCCCTGCCTTACTCCAACTGTTGTTCGAAACCATTCTCCAATGTTGTTGTTGTAGTACACTGCACTGGTGGCCTCGCTGTACAGCTGTTTGATGACTCTGATCAGGTTTGCATTGATGCTGTACAAATTCATGGTTGCCCACAAAGCTGCATGCCACACCCTGTCAAATGCCTTCTTAAAATCGATAAATACGTGGTAAAGGTCTTGTTGATGTTGAAGGTACCGCTCACATAGTATTCTGAGGTTGAATATCTGTTCTGTTGTGCTGCGCCCTGCTCTGAAACCTGCTTGTTCCTCAGCAATGATGGTCTCTGCTTGTGGCTTCAGTCTATTCAATATTATCTGCAGCATGACCTTGCTTGGGTGACATATGAGGCTGATTGTGCGGTAATTATGGCATTGTTGTAGATTTCCTTTCTTGGGGAGGGTGATGATGAGTGACTGTGTCCATGGTGTTGGCCATTTTCCTGTCTGCCAGATCTTGTTGCAGATTCTTAGTAGGGCGCTGATCATGGCTTCCCCTCCAACTTGGACCAACTCAGCTGGAATGTTGTCAGCCCCTGCTGACTTCCCCTTTTTCAGCGATCTGACTGCTGTTTCCACTTCTTCTCGGAGGATAGGGTGACTGTCTGTGTCTTTGCTTTCGGGTACATTAAGGACTTCTGGATCTCCTGCGGTTCTATAGTTATACAGGTCGGAGCAGTATTCTGTCCATCTGTTCAGAATATCCTGGTCGTCAGTGAGACACTTCCCATTTTTGTCTTGGATTGTTAAACCTTTTCTCTGTTTCGTGCTAGTCAGGTCTTTCACCAGCTGATATGCTTTCTTGCTATTGTTTTTCTTGATGTTCTCTTCAATGTCTTGGCACTGTTCACCGATCCATTTCTCTTTTGCCTCCGTCATGGACTTCCTGATTCTTTTGTTGACTGCCCTATATTGTTCTGCTCTTTCTTTTGTTTCATTTTTCTTTTTCTTCAACTCTCTACGCTTGTCGCATAGTTGTAGTTGTAGGATGTTAGGTGTGACCCATGGTTTTTTGACTGGTCGGTGTTTGCCAAGAAGCTCGTTTGCTGTTTCAGTCACTGCTGTATACATACCTACATACATACATACATGTATACATACCTACATACATACATACAATGATACATACATGCATACATACTTACAAAAATTTTACATACATACATACATGTATACATACGTACATACATACGTACATACAATGATACATGATACATACATACTTACATACATGTATACATACATACATAAAGATAGAGCCAGCTCAGGAAGTGCCATTCACTTAACCAGCCATTGCTTCAGGGGCATACTGTCACACGAGGTGTCAGTGAGCACTTGGCCAGGATTAGGAAGTAATATATAGATTTATAATTAATACACACTAGTGGTAACCATCACTTAGCACAATGCTGAGTGGTGATGTGAAAATAAAATTGTTGGTATCCCATTGTGAACACTACCTTAGTTAATTATTTATCATTATTAGGTGAGTTTTGGGGGAGGATAGGAAGTCTTTCTGTCAAGATTATACATGTCTGTGTGTGTGTGTGTGTGTGTGTTCTGTCCTCTGTGACTTTCTCCTCTCTCTCTCTCTCTCTCTCTCTCTCTCTCTTCTCTCTCTCTCTCTCTCTCTCCTCTCTTTCTCTCTCTCTCTCTCTCTCCTCTCTCTCCTCTCTCTCTCCTCTCTCCTCTCTCTCTCTTCTCTCCTCTCCAATATTAACTATTGCAGTATTAGTGATGGAAATTTCCATAGGGAATTATCATATTATGTTTTGACTAAAACATTTTTTTGATATAATTTCAGTGTGAGGGTCAACACCAGTGATGGTGAGCTGATGCTGGATTATTCCAAGAATCTCATCAACGACGATGTCATGAAAAAACTCTTCACCTTGGTCAGTGTTTTGATTACAACTACAAGTCATTTTTATTCATTGAACTGTGACAGTGATCTTGATCAAATTTCAGACCAAAAGACTTTTCTAGTGACCTATTTTAGGAAATGACTGCATACTGTGACATGGCTGAGTTATAACTTGTCGTTCTACTTGTGAATAAAACTAAAAAATAACCTAGCATTATCTGCATCAAATGGTATGATACTATAGGAGTTTTAATTAACTAAAAGCTTTTCACACACACACACACACACACACACACACACACACACATTTATACATGTGTGTGCACACCACATTCACACAGGGCTATTATTCTCACTACCAGAAAATATTGCAGACTACACATTCCTTTAAAGGGTTAGCTCTCTTGCAAGGTTTTTAAGAGAGCATATATATATATATATATATATGGCAATTCAATTTGGAACAAATGAGTGTGATTTGGCAAGGTTACCTGAATCTTACTATTTGTAGTATTTCAGTATTTGCCTCTTCTACGTGTGTCAAAAATTCATCATTTGTTGAAGTCAGGATACAGAGAATGTATAGATCTGATTTTGTTTGTTTGTTTGTTTTGTTATAAATCTGGATGCTGATAGAGATTTTTACTTTTGTGTTTTTTCAATTGGATTTTCCAGCATTTTATTTGTGGTGTGACCATGACACATTTTCACTCTCTTTATCTCATTTGCTGATTTGGTTTCTGGTATGACTATGACATATAGGAACTGACAAAGTCTGTCCCTGTGCAAGCTAGATTTTCTTTTCTTTTTTTTTTTTTTCTTTTTTTTTTGGGGGGGTACTTCTTCCATCTGATAGCGATACTGCTGGTTGACATGAATAATGATATGGGCAGCACTGGGACTGAAAATCCAGACCTAACTTGGATGGGAGGGGGAGAGGAGGGTGGTAGTAGACAAAGGGAAGTGGTGAGGAGAATTAGGGAATTGATGGGTTTGACTTTTTTTGCCTAATTCAGCTTAATTGCCATAGAGTAATGGGGAATACACAGAGTAAGTTAATGATTATCAAGACAGTACATTTTATGATTTGATATCAAAGAGTCAAAGGATGAATAGATTAAAGATGAAATCATGAAGTGTGGTGTTACAACTTATATGCTGTGGTAAGTGTGACAGTTTGGTATGAGTGGGAAGGAGACAGACTTCAGTCCTCTAAAACAAAAAAAAACAACAACAAAAAGTTATTGCTTATGGACAATACTGTAGGCTTCAAGTAAAGGGAGATAATGAGACAGTTTGTTGTATATGAACAGTGTGTGTGATGCAGTTGTTTCCCTTGGGTCATTCTATATACACCCCCCCCCCCCCCCTTTTTTTTTTTAGAGAGGGGGGGGGGGGGTGTTAAATGGATGATGGATTATGGTGTTGAGTTCTGTCAATAAATAATACAGAGTAACTTCATGAACAAAATATTAAAGAAAATGAAAGTTACAGATAATGACAACTGCAATTTTTGTGGCAAGGAAAAGGACACGATAAACCATTATTTATGGGAGTGTCAGTATATACAGAATTTCTGGAAAGAGCTTGTCGTGACTATAAAACACGACTGCTATCATTGCGAGAGACTGGACCTTAATGTGGAAATAGTGCTTTTTGGCACTGATGCAATTACAAAAACTGATGAAGTGTTCAACTTAATAATACTGTTATCAAAGTTCTATGTATATAAATGTCGGATTGGTAAAATAAAACCTAATATTGTTAATTTTTTTAATGAACTAAGATATAAATATGAAATGGAAAAGCTGGAGCACTGCAAACAAATGCAGTTGACTAATTTTCAGAAAAATGGTTCCAGTACATAAACTTAGCAGAAAGTTGAGTACCATTTCAAAATATTAGTAACATTCTGTATGTAATCTATAACTCTTGTCTTGACAATGAAAATGATGATTGATTCTTTTTGTACTTTGTGTAGCTAGTAGCCTTGTATGCCTGTAAAATGGAAATGATGTAATGTTGTCTGGATGAAAAGTTAATTTGTTTGTTTGGAACTGTATATGTGTGCCTTTCAAAAAGATTTTTTTAAAATAGTACTGCTAATAATAATAGAGTAACCCTAATCATGTGTTAGTCATGTAAGGAAAGTGCCAAAGACTACATTCAAATTTTTTTTTTTTAATTTTTAAACGTTATGTTGAGATTGTCTCTACCCATGACAAGCTCTGGGCAGGGCAGTCTGCTCTCTCCATTCAAGGAGAAAAATCCTCTGAAGTCAAAGTGTGGCTGCCTGCATGTGGTGTATGGTGTGGAACTTGAAAACCACCATGCACAAGTGTACACTTCACATTGAGTGCGTACTCACAGTGATTACCAGGTGTGGAGTCAAGAGTCAGTAATTATTCTGAATAACTCCTACTCCTTGGATTTTGAGCTGGGAAATGAGCAACAATAATAAATCTGTTTTTCCTCTTTCTGTTGTTGGGGTTTTTTTGGTATGTTTGTGTGTTTGTTTGTTTCAGCTGGTTGGTTTGTTTGGGTTTTTTTTGTTTGATTGGTTGGGTTTTTTTGTTGAGTGGGTGGGGGGTATTTTCCTTTTGTTGGCTGTTTTTTGTTTCTTTTTGGTCTTTTTGTTTTGTTAGTGAGAAGCATTCACTCATTAGTCTATTTGGCTCTGACTTAATAAGCAAAGTGACTAAAGATAGATAGATAGATAGATAGGTATGTGTGTGTGTATGTATATATATATATATAATATACACACACACACACACACACACACACACACACACACACACATAATGAGTGGTGTGGCACCAGGCCAGGGCCCGAAAAGTGGAGGAGATGCGAGACGTCATGTTTTCTGGGGGCAAGATCAACTTCACCGAGGACAGGGCCGTGCTGCACATTGCCTTGCGGAACCGTTCCAACACCCCCATCATGGTCAACGGCAAAGATGTGAGTGAGTCTCTGGCCTGCAGGTCTGACAGGACTCGTGTGTTCATTAGTGTGGGTGTGTGTGTGTTTGTTCATGTGTGTGTGTGTGTGTGTGTGTGTGTGTGTGTGTGTGTGTGTGTGTGTGTGTGTGTGTGTGTGTGTGTGTGTGAGATGTGAGTCTCTTGCCTGCAGGTCTGACAGGACTCGTGTGTTCATTAGTGTGGGTGTGTGTGTATGTTCATGTGTGTGTGTTGTGTGTGTGTGTGTGTACATGTGTGTGTGTTGTGTGTGTGACTGTGTGTGTGCGTGTGTGAAATGTGAGTCTCTTGCCTGCAGGTCTGACAGGACTCGTGTGTTCATTAGTGTGTGTGTACATGTCTGTGTTGTGTGACTGTGTGTGTATGTACATGCGTGGTGTTGTGTGTGTGTGTGACTGTGTGTGTGTGTGAGATGTGAGTCTCTTGCCTGCAGGTCTGACAGGACTCATGTGTTCATTAGTGTGTGTGGTGTGTGTACATGTGTGTTTGTCTGACTCTTTGTGTGCGTGCGTGTATGTGGTGTGTGTGTGTGTTTGAAATCTGTGTTATTAGTACAGCATTCAACAATCATTTGTGTGTCAGTTATCTTTATCATCCCCACATAGCTCAAAAGATGTTTGGTCCTTTCTCTCTCTCTCTCTCTCTCTCTCTCTCTCTCTCTCTCTCTCTCTCTCTCTCTCTCTCTCTCTCTCTCTCTCTCTCTCTCTCTCTCTCTCTCTCATGTAAATAGGGTGATAGAACTCATGTGACAGTTTATCATTCAAGCCATCAGCAAACTGTGGATGATGATGATGATGATGATGATGAAGATTGAGCGCTTTGATTTGTTGCTTTACAAGATTCAGCGCTATATAAATTCCATACATTATTATTATTATTATTATTATATTAATGATGATATTGGCAGTGATTGTTCAGGTGATGCCAGAGGTATTTAAACAGTGTGTTAGAGCATGTGTGACAGTTCACCGCATAGGTCATCAGCAAGCAGTGGATATTGATGAGGATGATAATGACAATGATGACAATGAAGATGATAATAACAATGATAATGGTGATGACTGTTCAGGTGATGCCGGAGGTAAACAGGGTGCTGGAGCACATGCGACAGTTCACCACACAGGTCATCAGCAAGCAGTGGAAAGGCTACACTGGGAAACCCATCACGGACGTTGTCAATATCGGCATTGGAGGATCTGACCTGGTACTGATTTGGGGTGGGGGCTGTATGGGAAGGGGAAAGGCTGTGCGTGTGTGTCCTTGCGTGTGTGTGTTTTGTACCAGTTGCACCATTTGAGGGAAAGAAATTTTGTTCCTTTTTGTCTTCATTTCATATGACAGTAATGTTGGGGAGTTTTTAATAGTGAGATGAAAATTGACCATGTTTTTCTCCACAGGTACAATAATAATAATAATATAATAATGTATGGAATTTATATAGCGCTGAATCTTGTAAATCTTGTCTTGTACAAGACAGTTTCTGGAGATGAAAATTGGTCACTTCATATTGTATTGTATGTGGAGGTTGGGTATAATTATATAATGTAGATTGCTGGCAGTTAAGGTCTCAGAGATACCACCTGGCCCTAAGTGGTTTGCCAGCATCTAAAATTGAATAGCGATAGTGATTGTATTGATGACAGTAAAAATAATGTAAAACCTGTTGTAATCAATGTGAATAATTATTAACATTGAAGTTCTTGTTTACTGGCTTCTAAGCTCAATATGGTAGTAATGATCACATTATCAAGAGAATAAATTATGTAAAACCCGCACTAAACTGTATAATTATCACTGGATGTGTATGAAAGTTAATGAATTTCAATTTGTGGCTGTCAGACATGACTTCATGATTTGGAAAAGAAATGTAAATATTATTTGTATGAAAGATAGTTTACAAGAAAAAATGTTTAGAATGAAATTCATCTTGAAATAACGTTGAACAACAGATTCAGTCTTAGTCAAGAAACTGCATGTTGCATAAATGACAATGAAACAATGTCCCCTTTGCAGGGCCCCCTGATGGTCTCAGAGGCTCTGCGACCTTACCAGGTGGGCCCCAACGTCCATTTCATCTCCAACGTGGACGGCACTCATCTGGCTGAGGTCCTCAAACCGCTCAACGCTGAGACCACCCTCTTCATCATCGCCTCCAAGGTCAGGGTCGTCTGTGGGTTCTCTGTGTTTCCTGTGTGGTTGTGTGTTTTTATTGTTTTGGGAGGGCTGCAGGAGTGGATTTTCTTTTGTTTCATGTGTCATCGTGAAGCGAGATAAAACAGATTGGTATCTATGAGAGAAGAATGATCAGTTTCAGTCACTTTAATGTGCTACCATAAACATATAGACTCCCTCTCTCTTTCTTTCTCCCTCCCTCCGTCCCTCCCTCTGAATGCATACAAATATCTTGATTTATATTTTTTGATCAAACATAGTTTTGGCTTTGCATGTCAAAGCAGATGGTAAAAAGATCAGAACTCAAACAAAAGTCTAGCTAAAGTTTGTGTAGTGGATTAGCATAAAAATGATTATACTTGATCATGCGTTGAAGCAATTCTAAATTATCATGTAAATCTTTTACCATCTCCCTCGTTACCTTAAAGCAGAGACCTGCCAGTGCCGTAATTCCCTTCATGTATCTATGTACTGATGCAAGAGGTCAAATGTGCGCATCAAAGATCCCATAATCCATGATAGCATACGCTGATTTACATAACTATAAAACTGCCCAGCATGCAGTCTGTACTTGGAGAGGGTTGAGCTCTACCAGGTTCAACTTGCCCAACAGAGATGGCCTGAAAAATTCAAAGCAGTGCATTGACGACTGCTGAGGGATTTAAGGGAGAAGAGAAAGAGAGAAGGAAGAATGGTTCGTTAGACTGACAGAGCCCATGAGTCGGCCTAGATGGGGTACGCAATTAATTTTCTTTTTTAGATCGTCCGTACCTCTCGGGCAAGTTGAACCTGGCAGAGCTCATCCCTCCAGGTACAGGAAGCATGCTAGGTATGTTTGAGTTTCCATAACCCACCAAATACTGAATTACAGGATCTTAGACATGCATATTTGATCTTGCCTGGTATGGTACAGTGTTCTAGCCAAGTGTACATTTGCAGGGGAAAAAAAGTTGTGATGTTGTGTTGTGTTGGCAGACGTTCACCACCCAGGAGACCATCACCAATGCCAACTCTGCCAAGGAGTGGTTCCTGGGCTTCGCCAAAGATGTAAGGCATTTTCTCTTGTCGTCAATCTGTGTGTGTGCGTGTGCATGTGTGCATGCATGCTTAGTGATTGATATTTTGTGACATTGTGCTAGTACTTTTCCCATGTAGCTGCATCTTGTTCTGGCCACACATAGCTTGTCTTGTCACAGAGCCAACAGTCTGTAGAAGGTGACCAGTGTTTTGCCGCCACCCAGGAAATACCCTGCACTACTGCTGGGTCACTTTCTTAGTAATCAGCGGTATCGGTTCTGATCCAGTATACACAGGACACCACCTACTGAGCCCTTTACAAGCGCGCTAGCTAGATATGGCTTGAGTTTCTTCCCCTGCACTGTTATTATTGACTGGTGTTTTTGAAGTCATTTATTGACTGAAAGTGTGTTTCAATCAGACTAGCTTAGCTTATTCCTGCAGGCAGGCAGAGTGAGATGCCTAGTGGAGAGTAGGTAAGTGTTGACTCATCCCTCTAATTGCATTTTCTCGTGAGTCTGCAAACTGGAGATGATTATCTACACTTTCCATGATTCTTGTAAGTGGAGGAAAAACCGAGTGAGGTCACCCTGAGACAAGGACCTTTGAACCTAAGATCATTCTCTTCATTGCGTGATGATCAGTGAGATGAGCTAGTAATGTTGCTGCCAATATTCAGAGGGGTTTGGGGGTTACATGACGAAGTGAAATTCCTGCCTCCTTTCGTGATGTATCCTCTGACATCTACCCTGACAGGGAATAGCTGCATTTGACAGTGCTGGGTGATGATATGGAGCGGTCGTTTAGGGCAGTTCTCAGTTTGAAGGAGCTGTTAGTGTGATGGGATGCCTCCCCTTAAGAGTTCTTAATGGTTTCAAGTTCATTTCCTCTGTAAGTCCTTCCCATGAGACGTAAACCAAAGTCGTGTGTTAGAACACTCGCAGTGACATTGTACACACACATCAGAAATTCACTCATCTTTCATAGAAGACTTGGCCAGCTTTGGCAAATGGTATGGATGACCAAAAAAATCATACCCAGCATGTAGTTTGGGATCGGGAGAGAGAGAGACGGGCTCCGCCAAGTTCACTTTGCCTTAGACACAACATGAAAGTTTCAGTAGTGTGCCCCAGTGATTTCATGGGGAAGAAGAGGAGAGAGAGAAAGAGAGTGAGTGAGAGAGAGAAAGGCATGCCTACTCCATCTTCAAGAAGTGTTCATTTCTAACTGTACTGTGGCAGCACGCTCCCATGGCACTGTTGAGACACAGAGTGCAAGTGGATGTGGAAGTGGCAGGGGAGGTTGTTCAGAACTATCAGGCTGATTTGGGTGACGGGCCTGTCAATCTGGTATTCTAAGCACGCCGCATTTCTGTTGCTGTGTTGTGCACAGTTCTGTTTCATTTCTGTTTCTGCATTGTGCGGCTGCAAGTTTCTGAAGTTTGCATTGGGTGTTGCTGTTGTTGTTGTTGTTGCTTTCATATTCTTGCCTTGTTTTTGCATTTAAAATATATTTTTTTAAAAAGCGTGTGTCTGGCTATCATGTGTAAAATTCACTGCAAACTAACTGAAGTATAAAAAGATGCTTGATCTAGGTAGCCTGCTAATGATGGGCAGTTTTACACATCTGTTGATTTTGTTGAACTGGGGTTTGTGGATGATGATTCTTGAGAAAGCCGATCCAATCAGGTTGGTAGGGATTTATAAGAGCAAAACAAAACAGAGAGTCTGTCTTATCTGTTTCATTTGATTATCCTTGTGTACGCATAAAATCACTGTGCACATGGTTTTGAAATTGTTGAGGTTCTTGGATTTTGGTTTGTCTCTGACAACTGTAGACTCGCTCATGATGAGACTGTTGATTTTTACAAGACCTTCATAAAAAGCTTTAAAAATACAGAATAGATCAATAAAGAAAAAACAACAACAACAGTTCTACAGAATCAAATAATGTTGGGACCACCTGCCTTTGGTGTAGTGCTTATCCACCTGGATTTGGGGCTGTGAGAGAGTGGGCTTAGATCTCAACAGAGACACATGTTTTGGGAGTTTTCCAAACCTCGACAGGTTCCTCTCCTGTTATGTAGTGTATAGGCTCTGAGAAACACGGAACCACACACTTCATAACAAAGCCATCTCATCGATACATGTGTATTTTGTGAGTGTGGCTCAAATTGTCTAACCAAACACTTCCGTCTCTCAGGCCTGGTTGATATCAGGATATCTCGTGAAAGAAAGTAGGGGAAGAGCAGTATCATATCGTCTGAAAAATAGGAAGCAGTATTGTCAGTCATTTCCATCTGCATCAACCATCATGCAAGAAAAGAAAAATGTCACTGTGATTCTGTGGCGGATTTTTACCCTGGCCACATGGCAATGGCCTCACTTTGTATTTCTCTTTTACATTGGTGCCTGTGATGTGTTTGTGCCAAAGTATTGACAGTGTGTGGGTTGGGGGATCGTTATGGCATGGGTCATCAACCTAGGAGTGGCATCTCACTCTGTCTATCTCTAACCATTATCGTTGTCCATGGGAGGCTGTGGGAGGGGGGTGGTGTTCTGCAGAGGCTGGATCAGAAAGAGCCTTGCTGCTGTGGCTGTGTGTGGTGTCGTTGGACTGTCTTCATGGTGCGACACATGAACAGAAACACTGTCATTCGTGGCTCAGTTTGGCAGAAGAAAAAAATATGAATAGAAGTAATCTATGTGATTAAGCAAAGAGGAAAGGAAGTAAACAGTGCATGTGCATCTGTACATTTGTATGTGAAAGTATATGTGGCCATACATTTGTGAATGTGTGTGTGTGTACACTGGCTTTTTTCATTGTCTTGGGGGGATTTGGATTTGGCCTCGTTTCAGTTGTATTACAATGAAAAAATATTTCTTGATTGGAAAAGTTTATGTTTTTATTATCATTCAGCATGTTTGTGTTTCATTTGGGGCTTTTCCCCCCTTTGGTGTTTTACATTTTGTTTATTCATTTTTTTATAACTGTACCGTTGAAAATATGTGATTTTCTAGGCTTTTGTTCTCAGTGTGTGTGTGTGTGTGTGTGTGTGTGTGCAACGTGTGTGTGTGTGCAGCATGCATGTGTGCATACATATGATTGTAGCTGTATAACCGTGTACATTCCTGCAAGTATATTCTTTTTGAATGTCACAGTGGCCTAAATCTTTTTGTGTGTGTTTGTTTTAAATGGGTTGAAACTTGTCATTCTGAGTGGCAGTCCTCTTGTGTAATAACGCGTGTTGTGTCTTTCATTGTGTTTTCCAGGCTGCCGCTGTGTCCAAGCACTTTGTGGCCCTGTCTACCAATGGGGTAAGTTCAGCACTGCCGTTTTTGCCTGATGCTACACGTTGCTGTTGATATTTCTCTGTAGGAGGGTGGTGAGGTGGGGGGGGGGGGGGGGGGCATAGTCTAGCAGTTAGCGCATCATACTCCAAATCTGGTGGTTACTGAGAGCATGGGGTCCACACGGCAGTCGTTTTCCCCCATTTTCTGCTGCACTTAGACGCTAGAACTTGACCCCTGATGTGCTATTTTTAGCTCTGGCACTGACCAGATGCACTGGTCCAGTTTGGCGCCATCAAGATAGCGCAGCGTTCTTTCCACTGTTTCAGTGGGGAAAGTGGCCACACGGATTTTTTATTTCCAACTTTTAAGTGCGTTTTGATATCTTTGTCATTTTCTTCAGCGCTACATTCAGGTGTATTCAGTGCAGTGTTCTCTTGTTGTTGTGGAGACATAAATTTGAACAAGTATACCATTTTTGTGTTGGCGTTATAAACCGAAATAACAGATAGATTGGATGTTCTCACCAGATAGCTCTTCTTTGTTTAGTATTGAGAGTGATAATTTCTGTGCTAGTGACGTAAATTGATCGCAATTTTCCTCCTGAAATTGTTTAAATTTCACTTTGGCAAAGTCAGGTATGTAATGTTAATGTTTGATTTTTTAAGCTGAATCAACTTTTGTTGTATTTAGGATACGTGTTCATCAGTTTTGAAGGGCTCAAATTTGGGCAAAATCTTGTCTGTTTGCTCTCTGAATCTAGCCTAGGCTTAGTTCCTGTGTGTGTTAAGAGGATAGGCAGGCCGCACGCATACACACAGCGGGCTTGTCTCCTGTAGGCCTAGCCTAGCCCAGATCTGTAGCCTTAGGCTTATATATTAGGCCTGCCGCGCGAGCATGTGTACGTGCTACTAGGCTTGAGATGCTGTGAGGAGGGGGAAGGGGAGGGGTGAAGAAATGGGAGGGGTGTGGGGGTAAAAAGGTCGGGGCGCCCTAATTTTAGCACTCTGCTTGAACCTTTGACTGAGCGCTGCTGTATAGGCGCGCTGTGTCCAGTCTTCGCTGAGGAGGTGTTTGTGCGTGGAGATGTGAAAAAAAAAATCTTACGTACCAGACCTCTACTCAAGGTCAAATGGAGGGAGGGTTAGAGAAATACAGGTTCAAATGGGGATCGAACCCTTGACTTCTTGCTTTCTAGGTAAGTGGATTATGTCTAGACCGCTGATCCACTATGTCACACATATTGGTGGTATCGCTGTGAGTGCTGTAGGCAATGTCCAGTGTATGGTATGATTATTATTGTTCATAATTTGTTAACAGGTTAAATCACATTGTACCAGTATCACTGTTCATAATCTATATTGTATTTGATGATTTGGTTTTTTTCAGCAAAAAGTGAAGGAGTTTGGCATTGATGAGAAGAACATGTTCGAATTCTGGGATGTAAGTCTTCTTTTTCTTGTTTTTTGTTGTTGTTGTTTTTTTTACTCCATAGCTTTAAAATGTGTTTGGTGGTGGTTTTGGTTATGTGGTTAGTTTGTGTGGAGGGGATGGGGTTTACGTTTTAAGTGCATGTGTCGGTTGGGGGGGGGTGGGGGGGGGGGGGGGGGGGGTTGCGTGTGTGTTTGTGAGAGTGTGCGTGTGTCTGATGTCTCACTGTGTGCGTGTGTTTGTTTATTTATTTATTTTATTCTTTTATTTCAAGGATAATGGAATAAGCATTCATGTGCTTTTTTCATCCAGTCCCCGTGTGTATGCAGTTTATGGAAATTTTGTCATCGTTCCCACCGGCATGTAGTGGCCTACTCTTCCAAAAAGCAGAACAGGTTTTAACATGTGCGCAAGATGTTCTGTGTGCGTTCGCGTATAGGACCTTGGTTTATAGTCTCATCTGAAGGACTTTTGGGGAGAATGGAGTCGGCACTCTGTGTGTGTGTGTGTGTGTGTGTGTGTGTGTGTGTGTATGTGTGTGAGAATCTGTCCTGTCAATATATTTTTAGTCTAGTCTGCAAACTTGTATAGAGATCAATATTTTTCTTAGTATATTTTGATATTTATGTCTATTTACCTGTATATATGTCTACAAAATGTTTGTGCATATACAATAAAAATAGTTAAAAAATATATTAAAGAGCCTATTTAAAAAAAAAATTTAAGATGTCTTGGATTTGTGTATGTGGACATATATGCGATGTTTGCAAATGAACTTCTGTATAAAAAATACCCTCCTCCTCCCCTGCCCCATGTTAAAAATGTCTTTTTTTTTTTTTTTTCAGTGGGTTGGTGGTCGCTACTCCCTGTGGTCAGCTATTGGGTTGTCCATCGCTCTGCACATCGGTTAGTTTTTGCTTTGGCCTCTTTCTTCTCTCCCTATGGTCTCTGTGGTTAGCCTACCCTTCTCTTTCTGGGGGGGAGGGGGGTGGGCAGAGTAGTCCCATGGGTAGACCTTCCTGCCCATGACCTGACGGTAATGGACACAGTACTGACTGGTTTAACCCTCTTGTTGTTGGATTCTATGGAGCTAAACTGCCTGTAGATTTTGAATTCTTTGAAGGTTTTCTACCTCCATCTGACTTACTTTACTCCTAAGACAATTGTGTGTGTGCATGACAAGTTATCAAGCTGAAATTTTGTCACAAGCTAGGTATGTCTTTGTACTTGCATTTAGGCGCAAGTTTATGTGTCTGGTCACCAGATGTCTTGTCATTGTCACCTTATTTGTCTCCAATCACAGGTAAAAATATGGTATATATGATAAAACAGCAAGTCCTGCATGGATTTGACAATAGTTCAAGCATGTTAGTGTCGAATAAGGAAGTGATACCCAGCTGATGTGTTTACCAATGGTTATGTGCAATAGTACTTCAAGGATGTGTCACACAATGTCCCTATAGCACCTGTTGTTTTATGGTATGTCTTGAGGAGACAGAAGTTTTGTTAAACTATTTTTTCTTTTGAAAACAAGTCATATTCAATCAACATGTGACCTTTATACTGTACTTCATATCTGCGTGTGCTACCACATGTTTGTTAAGTGTACAGAAGTGTATTATTGTACATGACTGTCACACTGTCACCAGTGTCACAGCACAGGTGTGACAAATTCGAAACAACACAGAACTTCTGTAACCCTACAAAATTTTAATGTTGGTAGTCTCTAAAGTAGTCATAGTGGTGGCACAGGGTCACATCACATCACAAAAAGCACAAATTATGGATGTGTGGGGGGGGATGGGGAGGGGGGGGGGGGGGGTGTACCCATTGCTCTCACCTGTCGAACCTTGGCAGACGGGAGAACTATTTTCTTTTCCTTCTTGCTATTTTCATTATCGGCATATCTGTTCGTTTCTGCCATTGCAGTTTCAAAGCAAAAGTGTGGTAATAATGAGAAAACTGAAAAGGCATCGTTTTCAGGCGTCTATGCCGCGGACTGGCCAGGAGGTCAAATTTCTCCACAGTCGTGTGTGTAGCACAGGTCAGGAATGTGCCCTGTAGCACATTATTTTCAGGCTCACTCTTCTCCCTAACTGCAGCATTTCCTTCCTCCTCTTCCTCGTAAGCGTTTAATATCGGACTCACTTAACAATTCTCGTTCAAATGTTTCTACTTCCAAGACAATAACATTCAATTTATCGTCTCGCTAATCAGATGAATCGTGTGCTACTAAAGAAAACGCGATTTTTTTTCGCCACGCTGCACCATTGAAAAGCGTTCCGGTCGCTGACTGTTATTTCTTCCTTCCCTCCCCACTACATGCATGTTAGTGGTCTAAATTTATCACTGGCACCGTCTGACACCCTCCCTGCATCGCCCCACCAATTTTCAGACACACAGTGTGAAAACCACGAGGTCTGTGTGTGATGGAAAAGTACTGCCCACGTGGGCAGCACCAACTGTCAGCTGCGGTCGGATTGGAATCTAGCGGTAGCTTACGTTACTGTCGGCTGCGGCCGGATCGGGGACTAAAGGGTTAAGTCTGTGCAGAGTGTGTCCATTCTTGAGGATTTTTCTCCGAGGGTGAACGTTGCTGTTGGCTCCACTCACCTGAAGTCATTTGGATAGGACTACACACCAAGGCCGTGTGGTGAAACACATGCAGAAGATCTTGTACTTGAGACATAAGTTTAGGGTGATAGACAACGAATGTGTGATCTCTTTTGTCCAAGCTGTACGGGTGGGGGTGGGGATGGGGGAACTAATCTATGGGCTCCCTGAGGTCTGTGTTCAGTGAAGGATGGTGCCCTTCTTTGTTGCAGGCATGGACAACTTTGAGAAGCTGTTGAGCGGAGCTCATTTCATGGACAACCACTTCAAGACCCAGCCGCTGGAGAAAAACGTAGGTGGTTGTAGTAGACTTTTGTGCAAAGGCAATGAGAGACAGAGACCAGAAAGAGAGACTAAGAGAGAGAGAGAGATGTTGATGATGATGATGATGTGTGTGTGTGGGTTTTTATTGTGGCTTTTTATTTTATTTTCAAGTTCTCTGATGTTTAAGTGCTGTGCCTCCTATGCCTCTTAACTGCTGACCCCATCACATTCAGTCACACCTCTGTTGAGTCTGTTGTTGTTTCTTTTAAAGTCTGTCGACTCTTGTGGACATGAGACTTAAACAAAGATGTGAAATTATATCAAAAACAAAATGGTCACTGCATACGCAAAAATCTCACCATTGGTGAATCTTGGAGCTCCAGCTGAGGAACAAGAGAAAAAGAAAATAAAAGAAACAAAATGACAAAACAGTTAAATGCAAAATAAACCTGCAATAGAACGTTCAGAGCAGACCTAGAAATAACCCAAGAAACATCAGCAGTTTCAGCAAGTCTACAAGTGAGTATTCAAATAGATCCCTTTTCCGATCTGGGGTACTGGATTCTTTATAAAATGAGTTCTCTCCAACAAGTAAACTGTGAGGTTCTGGGCTCGATTCCCAGCCTTGCCCTTTCTTCCCAGTTTGACAAAAAAGTTGAACTGAATGTCAAAGCCCTTTGGATGAGACTATAAAGCAAGGCCCGGTAAGCGGACACGCACATAGAACATCTTGTGCACATGTGAAAAGCCCGTTCCACCTTTTGGAAAAGTAGGCCATTGTGTGCCACTAGGAGCAGATAAAAAATAAAAAAACCTTGCGTGCACACAGGTGCTGTGTTTAGACACCTTGCCCAAAGTCAAAGTGAGGCTACCGAAATGGTTGGGGGAGGGAAGGGGGGACTGTCGCATACCCAAAAAGCAAAAATCTCACCATCGGTGAACTTCAGACTCTAGCCAAGGAACAAAACATATAAATGCATACAATGAGTTCAAGATAGGGCACAGTCAAAGAGAACATGCTGATTGATTGGTTGAATGGTTGGTTGATTAATTGAAAGATTGGTTGATTGATGGTTGGTTGAATGGTTGGTTGATTAATTGAAAGATTGGTTGATTGATGGTTGGTTGATTGATTGATGGTATCTGTCGTTTCAGCTGCCAGTGATTCTGGCATTGCTGGGGGTGTGGTATCACAACTTCTACAAGGCGGAGTCCATCGCTCTGCTGCCTTATGACCAGGTGATATCGCTTGTCTTGTTTGTGTCATTATCCTCTTTGTTGTTTTGGTCTTGTGTTGTGTTGTACATGCTGCCTTGTCATGTTCATTTTTTTACCTTTTTAGTTGTCATGCATAGTCTTGTATTGTGTTACACACTGCTGTGTTGTGGCAAGGTGTGTTATAGGTCTACTGTGTTCTGGTGTATTGTCGCATAGTCTATTGGAGTAGAGTGAAGTTTTGTGTGATTTACTTTCATTGTGCAGTATTCTGTTGCATTGTACTGTGTTGCGGTGTTCTGAAGTATCTGTAGTAAACGTACAATTGTGTATTTGAACTCTGTCATCTTCTGACCTAAGATATACAACTTTGGTTTCTACACCCATTTTCTTGCACACAAACACACACGCACGCACCACACACACACACACACACACGGTGGTATCATAAACACCGTGTGGTAGTAGCCTAGGAGGAGCCACCGCTTCGAGTTAATCTGAGCGCAGGTTACTCACGAAATGCGAACTAATGTACATGTGTGCGCACAGTACATGCAACACATCTATGAATGTGTGTGCATACTGCACTTCCGACTGAAGAACACACACACACACACACACACACACACACACACACACCATCTGTGTCTTCTTGCAGCATGAGATGTACAACAACAGTGGTGGTGGTTTGCCCTTGTTGCAGTACATGCACCGCTTTGCAGCCTACTTCCAGCAGGGCGACATGGAGAGCAACGGCAAGTACATCACCCGCAGCGGGCAGCGCGCCAGCTACACCACCGGGCCCATCGTGTGGGGGGAGCCCGGCACCAACGGCCAGCACGCCTTTTACCAGCTGATCCATCAGGGTATCGGCCACCCTCCACCTCACAATGAGTCGAATGAATGCTCCTGAGGCCGACTTGTTAGCTGTTCACTCGGTATTAATCTAACCCCCCCCCCAAAAAAAAAAAAAAAGGGAATATTCAGTACAAAGAAAGCAGACTGAAAATGGGACAGATTTTACGAAAAAGTTTTACTGATTGAAATGAGAGACTGCAGTCAGTTACAAGAATTAGAAATTGACACGTTTTGCATGGTGAAAGGGGGGTCAGAATGAGGGCTGGGGTGTTTTGGGTGTGTGTTTAAATTTAAAGCGGAAAAGAAATAACATCGTGCCTTGATACTTCCATACAAGCTTACAGTTTTATAGTCAACCAAAATCTCAAAACCGACAAGCTGACCGCCTCTTGCCTAAAATGTTTTCTAGCTGAAAAGGGGGTCCAGGTGCTGCAATGCGACTCATTTTGGGGTGAAGTGTCACATTGTGTCTGTGAATGCCCTGCCCTTGTCTAGTCCCTGTTCTGTTTGTTGTTGTTGTGTTTTTTTGGTTTTTGAAGCGCCACACAGAAACCTGTAGGCTGAATGTCTTTGAGACAAGTTCAACCCGGTGGAGCTTTCTTTTCTAGGATGCAGTTTGCATGCTGGGTATGTTCTTGTCATGCATACCACAGGTTCTTGCTGACCTGCTTTTCTAAGAAAGAGGGATGAGATTTTCAGTACATGTGCAGCAGCGTGATAGTGTGTGTATATGTTGGCACACAGAATGCTATTTTAGAGTTCTCTGTGAGTGTGTGTTTGTGTGTGTTTGTGGTGTCAAGTCATGTCAAACATTTATTTCCAGATGGTGCATTGAATAAGCAGAACATTTCCTCTGTATGTGTGTGTGCATGTACATGTGTGTGTGCGCGCATGTGTGTGTGTGAGTCGGTGTGTATGTGTGTGCATACTTGCAAGTGTGTGTGTTAGTGAGTGTGAGTGTGTGCATGCATGTGTTTGTAAGCGTGTGTGCATGCATGTATGTGTGTGAGTGTGTGCAGGTGTGCGCACGCCCGCGTTTGTGTGTATGCATGTGTGTGTATGCGCATGGGTGTGTCCGTGCGAATGTGTCCAAACCAAACCAGCAGACTGGTGGTGAGGTGATGGGATAGTTACTACGGTGGTTATGGTTTTGTCATTGCAGGAACTCGGCTGATCCCCTGCGACTTCCTGATGCCTGTCAACTCTCACAACAACGTGCAGAAGGGGCTGCATCACGAGGTCAGTCTGACTGTCACTGCTGTCGTCGTCATCGTCATCATCATCATCATCGCCGCCATGGTCGTGCTGTGGTGATGGTGATGATGATGGTGATGATTGTCTTTTGCTCTGGTGGTCCCCCAGCTCAAGACTAGGGGTCACCCACAATATGCTCTCTCATTCACTTCATCCCACCTCCTGGGAATCACTGTGAGGTTGAAAGTACACACTGGGATGAGATGCTTGCATACAGCTTTCCAAGTGCCTCACCACAGAGGCAGCTGTACTCTGTTTTCAGAGGATCATTTTCTTCTTTGATATTATTTGATATATTTTTTTTGTTCTGCATTCATTTATTCACAGAGGGGAGTAAAGCACTGACAGGTCTGCACAAATTGTTGACCTGGGAGATCCCGAAAATCTCCTCCCACTCGTAAGTGCCCTAAGATTTGCCGACTTCCAAGTGAGAATAAGACTTGCACTCTTCAACTGCCACCCCCCTACTCCTCCCCTGAACAGTATTCACTTATTGCAGCAGAAGTGATTGACGTTAACTGCCCTAGTTTGTGATCATCATGACTATGTTTATAGATCCTTGTGATAATGACTATGCTGATAGATCCTTGTGATTATGCTGACAGATGATCATGATTATACTGATAGATCCTTGTGATCATGATTATGCTGACAGGCCATCATGATTATGCTGAACATCTTGCGCACACGTTAAATCCTGTTCCGCTTTTCGTAAGAGTAGGCCATTGTGTGCCGGTGGGAACAGATGAAAAAATTGACAAAACTGTATACACACGGGGACTGGATGTAAAAAAGCATGCAAGTGCTTATTCCATTATCCTCGATGTAAAAGAATAAAATAAAAATGAAAAAATGATAGATCATCGTGAATATGCTGATAGATCTTCATGATGATGCTGATCTTCATGATTATGCTGATAGATCATCATGATGATGCTGTAGATCTTCATGATGATGCTGTAGATCTTTATGATGATGCTGATAGATCCTCATAATGATGCTGTAGATCTTCATGATGATGCTGATAGATCTTCATCATGATGCTGTAGATCCTCATGATGCTGATAGATCCTCATGATGATGCTATTGATCCTCATGATGATGCTGATAGATCTTCATGATTATACTGATAGATCTTCATGATGATGCTGATAGATCTTCATGATTATACTGATAGATCTTCATGATAATGCTGTAGATCTTCATGATGATACTGTAGATCTTCATGATGATGCTGTTGATCCTCATGATGATGCTGACAGATCCTCATGATGTGATCTCATGACTGTGCTGACAGATCTCATGATTATACCATGACTATGTGCTGACAGATCTTCATGATGACTATGCTGACAGATCCTCATGATGACATGACTGTGTGACAGATCCTCATGATGACTATGTGACTAGGTCCGTATGATACCATCATGTGCTGACAGATCTCTATGATGGACTCATGACTATGCTGATAGATCTTCATGATGACTGTGCTTGACATGATACTCATGATGACCATGACTATGCTGGCAGATCCTCATGATGACCATGACTATGCTGACGGATCCTCATGATGACCATGACTGTGCTGACAGATCCTCATGATGACTGTGCTGACAGAACCTCATGATGACCATGACTATCCTGACAGATCCTCATGATGACCATGACTATGCTGACAGATCCTCATGATGACTGTGCTGACAGATCCTCATGATGACCATGACTGTGCTGACAGATCCTCATGATGACTATGCTGACAGATCCTCATGATGACCATGACTATGCTGACAGATCCTCACGATGACCATGACTATGCTGACAGATCCTCATGATGACTATGCTGACAGATCCTCATGATGACTTGGACGACTCAATGACTATGCTGACAGATCCTCATGGACTATGTGCTGACAGATCCCATGATACGTGATGACAGATCCCCATGATGACCATGACTATGCTGACAGATCCTCATGATGACTATGCTGACAGACTCCTCATGATGACCATGACTATGCTGACAGATCTCACATGACTGATATGCTGACAGATCCTCATATGATGGCATGACAGATCCCCATGATGATCCTGACTATGTGACAGATCCTCATGACTATGCTGACAGATCCTCATGACTATTGTGACAGATCCTCATGACTATGCTGACAGATCCTCATGACTATGCTGACAGATCCTCATGGTGACCATGACTATGCTGACAGATCCTCATGGTGACCATGACTATGCTGACAGATCCTCATGATGACCATGACTATGCTGACAGATCCTCATGGTGACCATGACTATGCTGACAGATCCTCATGGTGACCATGACTATGCTGACAGATCATCATGACTATGCTGACAGATCCTCATGATGATCATGACTATGCCGACAGATCCTCCAGGCCAACTTCCTGGCGCAGACGGAGGCTCTGATGCTGGGCAAGAGCAGGCAGGAGGCCACGGAGGAGCTGCAGAAGTCAGGGATGAGCCCAGACCAGATGGAGAAGATCCTGCCCCACAAGGTGCTCTGTGGGTGTGTGTGGGTGTGTGAGAGAGAGAGAAAATCCTGCCCACAAGGTGCTCTGTCATGCTATGGTGTGTCTGTGTGTGAGTGTTTCTGTCTGTCTGTGTGTGTGTGGGGGGGGGGGGGGGGGGGGTGTTTATTTTTGTATGTGTGTGTGTATGAATGTAAAGAACAAGATTTTCTATCCTTTTATACAAGTAAAATCTAAGCTGCATTTTGGGTCCTTTTTTTGTTGTTGTAATTTATTTTGCAGATTTCAAATATGATGGTAGACAGAACAATATTCCAAGAAAAAAAAAATCTTAAACGACAGTGACTTGATTAGTAAACTGTGTGCTGTATGCTAGCGTAAAGAATCAGCTAAGAATGTGGTGTATGCATTGGGGGAGGGGGAGATGGATGCATTGTGGCTCGGGCATCAGAGTTATGACTTGACTGAGTCTTATTTTTTTAGTTAGGCAGATGGACAGCGCAGTCTCAGCACTGAAGGTAGCTCTTCGCCACAGGTGCTTGGCAGTGTTCAGAAGCCGTGAATGTTGATGAGGAGGTGTCTGGTTGAGGGCATGAGGCGTCCATTTGAGGTTATGACGAGGTGGCCATTTGAGGTCATGATGAGGCGTCCATTTGAGGTCATGATGAGGCGTCCATTTGAGGTTATGATGAGGTGGCCATTTGAGATCATGATGAGGCTTCCATTTGAGGTTATGATGAGGTGACAGAGGGGTGTCCATTTGAGGGGCAGCTTTCCTCCTCCACAGTTAGAAACATTGACTCTTTGGATGAAACTCACAAACCTAGGTGACATGTAGGAATGCAGGCCTTACACCTTGTGCACAAGTTGAATCCCGTCCATCCTTCCTAAAAGAGCATAGCGGAAGTGACAGTTGGTGTGGTGGATCAGGAACCTGCCCAGCATGCAATCCACCACCAGGAGAGGGATTGATTTTAACCCCATTCAAGCTGCCCCCAACATGCTGCATGAACTCTTCCATGCAGTGCTTCTTTCAGGAGTTGAAGGAGGGAGGGAGGGAGATGTGTGTGAAGGTGTGTAAAGGCAGTGTCCTTTGCTGCCTGCTGTGTGTGTGTTCCATGCAGTGCTTCTTTCAGGAGTTGAGGGAGGGAGGGAGATGTGTGAAGGTGTGTAAAGGCAGTGTCCTTTGCTGCCTGCTGTGTGTGTGTTGCAGGTGTTTGAAGGCAACCGACCCAGCAACTCCATTGTCTTCTGCCAGCTGACCCCCTTCATGCTGGGCGTGTTGATCGGTGAGTCAGCGCCTGGTTTTCTCTGTCTTGTGTTTGTGCGCTTGTATACACGCCAGCGCCTCATCTCCTCTGTCTTTGAACATCTCTGTGTGTGATCCTCGCAGATTTTCCGCCTGAAATTCAGAGCGCTATTTTGACAGAAAATGTTTTTCCTATAGTACTGTGGCACTTTTCCGTTTGCCATGAAGATTTTGAATTGGATTTCATTTGTTCTATTTTTTCATAAATGCCCTCAAGCTGGTGTTGGTTTGGTTTTTGTTGTTGTTTTTTTTACATGTGTTGAATGCATGCACTATGTTTTTAGGACTTCAACATATTGCATCATCTAAACTGCCACTCGAGATCTTGAACATTCATAAAAGTTTTGACTGAAGATGAAATAGGTTCTGTAAGCCTGTGAATTCCTTGCTTCATGAAAAAACAACTGCAAATAAAAACAAAGAAGCAGACAAAAAGCCCTTTTTGCCATGGAATGGACTGTACTGATATCTGGCTTCCTGCCTCCTCCTGGTCATCAAAACAATGAAAGAAACAAAAAAACATGAAACGAATAAACAGAAAAACTCCTGAGGGCCATTAAGCACTTTTTTTTATATTGTCTGTGTAAACTATTCATGTTGTCTGTGTCTAGAGATGTGGACTTTTTCCCCACCGTTCCTCGGCTTAGCGCACCAAGGTACGCTAATCGTGAGATTTTGTGTATGTGAGCGTTTTTGCCCACCATGAAGGTAGCCACATTCAGACGTTGGGGAGATCTGGACATTATAAAGCAACAATTCAGTCTGTGTTTCAGCTTTTTGTTGTTGTTGTTGTTGGTGTATCTGACATGTATTGTTATGAGTGTCAGTATCATATTATACATGTGTTAGGAAGTTGATGTGGTGTATTTTATTCAGGCCAATGCTGTGCAGTCTTGTCTTATGTACTCTGATGCAGCTTTGATGTGTGTGTGTGTGTGTGTGTGTGTGTGTGATTACAGCCATGTACGAGCACAAGATCCATGTGCAAGGAGTTATCTGGGATATCAACTCTTACGACCAGTGGGGGTGAGTTTTCTTCTTTTGCCTGCTTTGTATTGTCTTGTATTGCGTTGTATTGTATTGGGTTGCCTTATATTGGGTTGTGTTATTGTATTGATAATAATAATACATGAAATTTATATAGCACCATATCTTGAAAAAAACCCAAATCATAGCGCTTTCGTTCAGCCCACTCATTCACATGCAGCCAGTTACAATCAATAGTTTTTACAAATTCAAATGTATACATTCACACGCACACACATAAAGGTTATACAATTCGGCAGGGCGGTGGGGGCTTGTCCGCCAAGGGCAGGGACACAAATGAGATGGAACAAGAGAGGAGAATCCTAGGTTTGAAATAAATGAGTCCCGAGGCCGGACTCAAAAGCTCCACAAGAAGGCCTCCGGCAGAGGGAGAGAGGGATGCCACTCCAGATTGATGGACCAGAAACAGAGAAAGAGCGACAGCCAACAGTGGACCGGCCGAATCTAGGCGTTCTTAAGCACAAGGCATCTGCAGCAGAGCGGAGGGAACAAGGAGTGCACAGATGAAGACACCCACAGAGGTAGGAAGGTGCTGCCCCGTCGAGGCACCTGCAACAGAGGGCACTGATCCCATAGTTCACTCTCCGCGGCACAGGCAGCCAGTGGAGAGATAGCAAGAGAGGAGCAATGCGCTCAGACCCTCTCCCTCCGAGGACCAGTCGAGCTGCAGAGTTCTGTACACGCCGAAGGAAGTGGATAGATGAAGCCGGGAGACCGTCCAGAAGAGATTGATCTGAGTTTGAGTATTGATCTGAGATGCTTTGTATTGTTTTTTGATTGTGTTGGATTTTGGAATGTTTTTGTTTTGTATTGCATTGTTTTAGCGCTATATAAATTCCATATATTATTATTATTTTAACTTGTGTTGAATTGTACTATGTTAAATTGTTTTTGTATTCAATTGTATTGTGTTGTAGTTTATTGAATTATATACCTATGTACATACATACATACACACACACATATACATACATACATACATACATACATACATACACACACACAACAACAACAACACACACACATACATACATACATACATACATACAACACACACACACACACACACACACACACACACACACATACATACTACATACACACACACACATACATACATACACACATACATTCATACACACATATACAAACATACACACACACACACACTCACACATAACATACACACATACACACACACACAGGGGCATGTGCCTTACCTGTGGTGCCTGTCTGTGTGCAGAGTGGAGCTGGGCAAGCAGCTGGCCAAGGTGATTCAGCCCGAGCTGCGAGGTCCGGACCCGGTCACCTCGCACGATTCCTCCACCAACGGCCTCATCAGCTTCTTCAAGCAGCACCGCAGCCAGAGTGCCAAATAAGTCCACCACCACCATCACCACCCGCTCCCCACCCCCCCTTTCTTTGTTTTCCCGTTCCCCTCCCCTGTCCTCGTGGTGAACAGCCTAGCCCGGAGTGATGGGTTATATCCAGTTTTCCAAGATCCTGCTTTCCCTGTTGGTTCGATATTGAGACGACCTTTTTGTTGTTTTCTTCTTTTTGTGATGGAGTTAGAAGAAAAGAGAAAAGAAATAGTCCTGAACACATAGTTCTGGGTTTGTCTGTGCAGAGGTGTTAGAAGTAGCACACACATCTTTGCATTCATGTCATGTTGTCCCCTGTTCCTTATTTTGTAACCTCTTGTTCCTTCACCTGTCGTCTCTTGCCCCTCATCATGTTGTCTCTGTTTCCTGTCCTTTTTCACAAGTTCTGAATGAGAAGGGGAATTTGAACACTTAATCCCTGACTTTTGTGACACGTGTTAGGTGTAGTACACTGGTGGTGGGTCTCCCATCTCTCCTCATTCTTTTTGACAAGTTCTGAAAAAGAAGGGGGGATGGGGGGGGACATGGCTTTAGCGCTTAACCCATGGCTTAAATGACAGTGCTAGGCGTCGTGCACTGTCTGATTAGGGCACTCTGTCTCTTGTGGTCCTTTTAGATTAGTATCTGTGAGTGAGAGAAACATAGATGGCAGGTGCACTTAGCTTATGGCCTGTCTTAAGGTGTTATTATTAGTGGTACACCTGTTTATTATGATACATACTGTTCCTTTTCATTTTGTATAGGAAATTCCCTCTGAATGGCGGAATAATCATGGCTTGAGCACTTGGTCTGTTGCTTGTGTGAAGGTGTGATATGTGCCGCATTTTCTGATACCAAGATCTGATGTTTCTTATTCTGTAGGAAGCATTCTGAACAAGGTAAATTGCATAGCCACTTACTTCCTGGTGGTCTTAAGACATTAGATGCAGTGCATGTTTGTGGTAGTCAGTTATTCAGTGTCCCTTTTTTTTTAAACAAGAATAAGAAAAAACAGGGCTTGAACACCTTTTTTGACATGTATGTTATTTTTCTTTTTTTTAAATTCAAACCAAAAGGGTGCACATACTATAAACAAATGATGTCATGACAAAATTTAGAAAACCGCATATACATGGGAACTGGATGTAAAACAAAAGCACACGAGTGCATATTCCATTATCCTCGATATAAAACAATGAATAAATGAAATAAAAATGTTGTACGATCATGGACCGACTTTTTCAAAAAAGTGGAGGGTTTGAAGACTTGTGTAATAGTGTTAGCAGTGATCTCTGAGCATTATCATCTGTTATTTCTTTGTCCTTTATGAGCAGTTGTGAGGAAAGAGAATTGATGGACTGTGTTAGATTTGGCACACTGGGTTATCTCCGGCCTAGGAGGCGACTTTTTTCACGCCATGTCTCAGACAGGTAGCCTTGTTTCCCCAGTTTGCAGGTGTGGCAAGAGAAAAAAATGGTTACAGATTTTTTTTATGAAAGTGTGAGAGGAGGATCCAGATACTTGCTTTCAAGAATAATGACAAACAATGATGATAAAAGCAGTTACTGATTGTAAAAGACTTGTTCTCGCCAACATTTCTTGGGGTTCAGCTTCACACTTCAGCCGTGGTGGTGGTGATCAGACTTCAAACATAGTTTGAACATTTTTTCTTATTTTCGCAGAGACATCATAAGTTAAAATCGTTGAATGTTTGCAGTACTTACAGTAGTAAACTAACAGATCCATTTTGAGCAAACAACAAAAGTCTGGTTTTTAGAGACAATCAGCCATCTCAGGGAGAGGGAGGGAGGGACTCCATGGGCTTGTTTCAGATATACCACTTGAATGCAGTGCAGTGCACCAATGATTCCTCCAGAGATGAAGACAGAACTCAGGTTGTGTTTTCAGATGGCATTGTCATATTGTACCATGCTGTGTCAGTGGAGGGGATATCTACAGCCACAGGAACTGAACCTGTAGTGTGTACTTAACCGTCTCACAGTGGTTCCCTGGTGTGATGAGCGAGACAGGGTGCATGGTCTGCGTGACTGACCCCCAGCCTGTCAATCTGAGGAAAGTCCAACTAATTGTAGGCATTGTGACCTCAGCCAAAATGAACAGGGTTAAGATAGCATTTTGGAACCAGAGCTTGCCTTGTACGAGTGTATGTGTGTATTGTGGTATCGTTTGTCTTGCATAGTTTGGTTTGTGTTTGGAAGATCAACCCCCACCCTCAACACCCCACCCCTGTCCTGCAAATTAAAGAATTAGTTCTGATTGATGTAATTATTAATATGCTAATTGAGGAAGAAAGCATATTAGCATAATACAGTGTCACAGTATTTGAGGGTTGGTTTTTTTTATAATCAAGAGGGTGTTTTTCCAGTCGTGATGGTATTCCTTTGTGGGTAATCTGGAATCCCCCTCTCTCTCGCTTTCTCATAAAAATTGTGCATTACAAAGATTTCTTTTTTTGTATTTAATGTTGATGAGGATTTAAGTATCTACAATAACCACCATACTGGGTTTTGAACAAACGTATACATTGGTTGTCTTTTTTCATGCCATCATGATTAAATGGGTAAATTCATGTTTTGTCTCATCTTTCATCAGTCTAGTTGACAACTTGCATTGTTAATGTGATCAAGGACAGACTGCTCCCTTGCCATTCAGGTGTGCCAGTATGTTGCTTTGTGTTTCTGGTTGTATACTTCATGGTGGAGTTTTGCTTTGAGGGGTCTTTTATTTTTTTAGAGGGGAGAGGAGCCGAAGAGGTCTGTAAGCCCTTTTTCAGGTGTCATCTGTGTGTTCATAAACGCATGCTGTCTTGTTGATGCACAAGAAAGACATTATTTTCTAAGACCAAAAGGAATAGAGAGGAGGAAAGTACGCAAGTCGTGACAGAATATGTTTGTCAGCTGTGGTTTGCTTTGGTCTGGTCAGTAAAGCATAACAGAGAGAGAAACAAAGAAAAATAGCAAACGGTTTGTTTAAAATTTAATTCACTGTCAAAATTGTGGATCATAGGCATGCAACTTGTATGCTCCCCCACCACCACCCCTCTCCATGGGCGTGGGCCCAACACTCACCTTTACTCTTGCTGCTTCTTCTTCCCAACTTTTTGTCCCACTCTTTGTCTTAAAAAGCAGTTTTCAGTCATCAAAAATTTTGTATAGGTGTTGTATACATTTTGAGATTGGAGGCCGTAATGGGATGTTAATATGAGTGTAAACAGAGCTGTATAATCCTTATGATTTGATACCCTCTTTTGGCTAACTCGCCAAGCTTTGTGATGAAATGTCTGCTGCACTCTCATTTATTTTGTTGCCAGCTTGGTTGGGTTTGGTGGTTGTTGTTTTTGTAAAACTTTTTATCTTTTTTCTTAAGGCAGAGTGTTTTCTCCTTTTTTGCCATTTAAGAAAACGTTAACATAAATCCTCTTTGTCGCCCTTCTTGGAAGCTTATCTTTTTTGTTGAAATATTTATTGATTTGTTTATCTATTGATTTTGTTTATTGATTCATTTTTGTACATGCAGTAATCAATTATGGGCTTATTTGTAAGTAGAAATGATTTATCTTCCCAGCTATGCAGAGATACAGTAGGAAGGTTTGTATCAGATGTCCTACTTAATAAAGTGAATATTATAGGTGTGTTATGCATTTGTGTAGAGTGTGTGTGTGTGAAAAGAGGAAAAGTATGAATAATAACACTGGTTAAATAATCACTTCATGTGAGACACAAGCTAGAACATAATAATAATAATAATGTATGGAATTTATAAAGCGCTGAATCTTGTAAGCAACAAATCAAAGCGCTCCGATGACAATTTTTTTATATATATCAAGGATAATGGAATAAGCACTCATGTGGTTTGGGTTTTTTTTTTACATCCAGTCCCCGTGTGTATGCGGTTTTGTAGATTTTGTCATCTGTTCCCACCGGCACACAATGGCCTACTCTTTCGAAAAGCGGAACAGGATTTAACCTGTGCGCAAAATGTTCTGCATGTGTTCGCACACGGGGGCCTCGGTTTATAGTCTCATCCTAAGGACTTTGACATTCACTTCGATTTTTTTGGTCAAACTGGGAAGAAAGGGTGAGGCTGGGAATCGAACCCAGAACCTCACGTTTACTTGTTGGCAGGCAAACGTCTTAACCATCCTGCCACTTCCTTCCTAATGCATGCATGCATACAAGAACATACTTGCTCACTTGCATAAACTTATGCATCCTCTTCCATGCGCAAATACAGACACACGCGTATAAGCGCACATGTGCAGACATGCACACACACACATGCATTCCATAAATACATACATGCTCCTTTTTAATGTTTGCACAAATGCAAACACACACTTGCCTGTACATTTGTATCTCCATGCATGTACATGCATGCACCTATGACACAGACACATCACATAAGTCCAACTATTTCTTTCTATACTTTTGGTTTAAACAAATGTTTATTCATATATATATATTCTATACATTATTATTATTAAAAGCAGAAACATGTCGTACACAAATACATCAGGAGCAGCAACAAGCTAACAGCTCATAGTGTACTCCATTCAACAAAACGAAGCTTGTTATTTGGCATCTGATCATTGTCCTAACAAATCCATCTGTTGAAACACGGTGTAATGAATAAATTCAAGACATCACTTCTCCACTTGCTGCCTTTACACTGGTAAAAACTTCGAAAACTCATATTGCATATTGCATATTTATAAAATGATCAGACACACACACTCAAACCCACACCCAAACACTTATGCCTCTATGCATGCATGCAAACTCTGTCACACAAATTTTAATTTAAAAGCAAGAGCTTTTTGTGCTATACACGGGCAACACTCTCAGTCATCATTTCAGGAGCGGTTGTGGTGGAGACACTCCTCATGGTGAGTAGGGTGTACCTGGCAGGGAGAGCAGGCGCTAGTGGACGTAGCAGCAGATGTCCTAGTCCTCGGTGCTGTGCTCTCATCACCATTACCGTAACCCTCAGTCAGCAACTGTTGTCTGTTACATGAGCGAAAATGTGTCAAGTGCCTGACAAGTCAGGCCCAGCACATCTGACTTAGGCATAAGAGAGAAATGGTATCTTTGAAGTCTTTTTAGAAAAAAGGCAGGGGAATGGACCAAGAAGGCAGAAAATAGACAAGTAGGAGGTGACAGGAAGAAAAGAAACAAGGCAGAAGCACAGACATTGATAGAAAAGAGGACATTTCTAGCCCAGAATGTTCAGAAAGTGGGGATGCTATTTCTACTGACAGGCCCAGGCATCCCCATGGTGGAATCCTCACTGCAGGACAAGGGTGGAGGCCTGGTTCACCCCACACCAAAGGGGCAAGCTGACCTGGCCTTTTTCCAAGGGGGCCGGAATTGGCACGTCAAGTCCCATTTCTCTGAAACAAAACAATGTCAGTACAATGATGGTACCAATGTGCCTTACTCAAAGCAGCAGCACACACCTCATCTCCCTGCCTTTTCTGAGAATTCCATTGAAGAAATTTTGAACAATGTTAAGTTAACAACTGACATTGCTAAAGGTTTATTGTTAAGTCATATAAGGCATTGTTGTAGTTCTTGTAGTTATTTTTTAATTTCATTTTTTAAATCTGAAAATACTGTTCTTATTTGTTCATGTTAAGAATACTATTTCCTTTGTTATTACTATTTATTACACACATAAGTGCGCATGCATGCAGGGACGCCCACACACACGCGCACTCACACAGAGTATCTCTCTCTCTCTCTCATATTCAGTCTCCTACTTTAGGATCGTCTGGTATCACCTAAAGTGGAAAGACGTTAAAATTGAAGACTTACACATTACACACACACAAATTATGTTCACGCACACACAATGCCCACATATGCGCTTGTGCACACACACACACACACACATTACCGACCCCCCACACACACACTTAAAAAGAAAGATTATAGAACTTAAAAAACTTTTCAAGATCTGTCATTTAAATGAGAAAAAACCGAGGCATTCTATTACTACGTTCTCAAGCTTAATTCATTATTGAAAGAATTCATTTGGGCTAACACCACAGCTGTGAAAAGACTGTGATGGGGTGGCAGTAGGATTACCTCCCATATGTCAGCAGAGTACCAGTGGGATGCTGTGGTTCTAAATCGGGAGACACCAGCCAGTGGTGCCAGGCTCTGTTTGCTTGCCGGGTGGTTTTGACTATAGTGTGCTTACATTTCGCCTACACGGTAAAAACAATGGAAAAAAGACAGGGGAATGTAAAAAAAAAGCAGAAAATAGACAAGAAAGACATGACAGGAAGAAAAGAAACAAGGCAGAAGCACAGACATTGATAGAAAAGAGGACATTTCTAGCCCAGAATGTTCAGAAAGTGGGGATGCTATTTCTACTGACAGGCCCAGGCATCCCCATGGTGGAATCCTCACTGCAGGACAAGGGTGGAGGCCTGGTTCACCACACACCAAAGGGGCAAGCTGACCTGGCCTTTTTCCTAGGGGGCCGGAATTGGCACGTCAAGTCCCATTTCTCTGAAACAAAACAATGTCAGTACAATGATGGTACCAATGTGCCTCACTCAAAGCAGCAGCACACACACACTTCAAAAGAGAAAATTTATAGTACTTATATCAAAAACTTTTCAAGATCTGTTAATCAGACTTGAAAAAAGCTGGGAAGCCTTTCATTTCTACGTTCTCAAGCTATCATTCATTAGGGGGACAGGATAGCCTAGTGGTTAGAACATTGCGCTGCCAATCTGACAACCCGGTTCGATTCCCGTTCAAGGGGATATTTTCCTCTGGAGTTAACATCAGTGCAGACTCCACTCTCCCCAGAAGTCCTTTGGATGAGCCTATAAACCAAGGCCCCGTGTGCGAATGCAGGCAGAACATCTTGTGCACATGTTAAATCCTGTTCCGCTTTTTGTAAGACTGGCCATTATGTGCTGGTGGTAGCACATGACAGAATTGACAAAAAGCGCATACACATGGGGACTGGAAGTCAAAAAGTACATAAGTGCTTATTCCATTCTTCTTCTTCCTTTTTTGTCATGTTTCTCCCAGGGGAGGTTTGACATTGATGAGCCTTCTCCATCTCTCTGTTTTGAGCTACCTCCTTATTTATGCCCAGTTCTCTAAGATCATCTGCAATACAGGTAGCCCAGGTTTTGCTAGGTCTTCCTTTTGGTCTCTTTCCATCCACTACAAAGTTTATTGCTCTTTATGATGTGGTGGTCTGCTTTCCGTTGAACGTGCCCAAACCAGCGCAGTCTATTGGTACTAGCTACAGACTTCAGATCATCAACTTTGCACATTCTCCATAGTTCTTTATTCGTGATCCTGTCTTCCCATTAATTTTGATCTTTGTCATGTAGCGCAGCATTCAGTTTTCACAGCTCTTCAACAAACGGTCAACGGTTTTTGTGAAAACCCACGTCTCCGAACCATACAGGAGAAAAGGTCTAATGCAGGCCTTGTATATCAGACAGCGTCTCTCCAGTGGGATTTTCTGATTTCCGAGCAGACTTGCCAATTCTTTCCATTTCTTCCAAGCACTCCCAATCCTGGTTCTGACATTATCCTCGATATAAAAGAACAAATAAATAAATAAAAATTAACTATTGAAAGAATTCATTTGGGCTAACACCACAGCCGTGAAAAGACTGTGATGGGGTGGCAGTAAGATTACCTCCCATGTCAGCAGAGTACCAGTGGGATGCTGTGGTTCTAAATCGGGAGACCCCAGCCAGTGGTGCCAGGCTCTGTTTGCTTGCCGGGTGGTTTTGACTATAGTGTGCTTACACTTCGCCTACACGGTAAAAACAATAGAAAAAAGGCAGGGGAATGGATAAAAAAAAAAGCAGAAAATAGACAAGAAAGACATGACAGGAAGAAACAAACAAGGCAGAAGCACAGACATTGATAGAAAAGAGGACATTTCTAGCCCAGAATGTTCAGAAAGTGGGGATGCTATTTCTACTGACAGGCCCTGGCATCCCCATGGTGGAATCCTCACTGCAGGACAAGGGTGGAGGCCTGGTTCACCCCACACCAAAGGGGCAAGCTGACCTGGCCTTTTTCCAAGGGGGCCGGAATTGGCACGTCAAGTCCCATTTCTCTGAAACAAAACAATGTCAGTACAATGATGGTACCAATGTGCCTCACTCAAAGCAGCAGCACACACACATACTTAGAGAAAGAAGGATTATGGTACTTAAATTTGAAGAAGGAAAAAAAAAACGTTCAAGATCTGTTATTCAGACATGAAAAAAATGAAGTGTTTCATTCCTATGTTCTCAAGCTATCATTTATTATTGAAAGAATTCATTTGGGCTAGCTAACACCACAGCAAAGTGCAAGGCACCAAAGTGCCTCCACAAAACAGCGCCTTCTTATCTATGTGAATGTCTTCTTCACCTGTGGGGACTCCTTGTTCCCTCTGCTCTGCTGCAGAAACCCTGTGCTTAGGAAGGAATACCTAGATTCAACCAATCCACCATTGGCTCATCGCTCTTTGTTTCTGGTCCATTCATCTGGAATGACCTCCCTCTCTCCCTTCCTGAAAAGTCTACTTATGACAATTTTAAATCCAGCCTCAAGACATACCTATTTCAAAACTAAGACTTTCCCCTCCTGTATCATCTCATACCTGTCCCTGCCTTCAACAGTCAAAATTCCCATCACCCTGCTGATGTGTATAACCTGTGTGTGTACATTGGAATTTGTCAAAAGTGTTAATCATTGTTGGTTGCATATTTAGGGATGGGTTGAATGCAACTGATTTGATTTTTTTTTTAACAATGTATAGTGCTATATAAAATCCATTTATCATCATTATTAATATTATCATAGCCGTCACACTATGTCCTGTGTCACACATAGACTGACCAATCGCTATAGCTGTCGTCTTCTTCGCCAGCTGCTGTAAATTTAAAGGCCTTCTTCTTCCCCCTGTTGCCTCCTCCTCCTCCTCTTCCTCCTCTGCCTTTGCGGCCCTTCCTGGCCCCCCCCTTGCTGTGGAGGTGGTGCTCAGGGCCGCACTGCCACTGCTGGTGCACCTCCCTGTACACCGCCATGGTGGTCAGGGCGTCCACCAGGGAGCAGTGGCCGCCGTTAGCCTGCTGGCGGATTGTGCGCCCTGCACACAACACGACACATCATGACACATGAGATAGAGCAACACGTCAACTCTGATCTGCTGTACACCTACCTCTATACAAGAAGAGAGAGATTGACAAAGGGATATAAATATCACTGACTCAAAAACTAGTTCTTAACAACTCTCACATTGTACAAATTTGGTTAGTTTGAATTTTAAAACTTTTTTTCAACAAATGGGCCTTACTACACCTCCCTCACTTCTTTTAAGGTCTGCTGCTAACCTCCCAACCACACTACAAATATAAATATGACATGTACAGGGTCGTTGGCATAGGAACATAGCAATCCTCAGACCAGGATCCTTTCTCATGACTACCTGCCATCATTATTTGGTTGTCTATGTCCTCACCTTCCAATGATATATTATATACATAGTACTTTTTTTCACGCCTTGAAGGGGTTTACAGTTCAGCTTTATGAAAGACACTCTCCAGGGCAAAAGCTGGGATGTGGCCTACACATTCAATCTGACTACACTCCATATTTAGCTGAGCTGCACATCATTCCATCTGTTACTTGCATTAATTAGTTTTCCTCCACTACTATTTTGGAACAGTATAATCCTTGGTCAAGAGGGGAATTGTAGCTCTTGGAGATCCCAATGTGGGCCATAGTTTTCCCCCACTTCTCTTGCCTCTGCTTGCACTATAAATGTAACATGGCAATGTTATCTAGCCAAGACCCTGACCACTCCACTGGATACAAACCTTAGACTTCCCTTGCACGCTTTCCATAGGATCCTCAAAGGTAAGTTTCAAAGACTCACTAGGTGCTTACTTTCTCTATTCATCATATTTCTTCTTTTTTGTGCAACATACATTTAGAGCATACTTTCTCCCTCTCCTTATCTTCCATCTTTCCATGGCAGCTTAAATATGCTACAAGAACATAATATATTCTTGTGAATGTCATTGACTCTTTAAAGTGATTAGGATAAAATGTCAATTATAGCCCAGACTTGATAAAATTTCATTCAGCAACTGAAATTTGAGTTGGGTCTGGCGAGAGGTGGGGTCCTTACACAGAAGTGCTGAAAACACTACCATGTGAAGATGTTTCAAAGAAGTGCTGAAAACACTGTCGTGTGAAGGTTTCACAGGAGTGCTAAAACACCACCATGTGAATATGTTTCACAGAAGTGCTAAAAACACCACCATGTGAAGATGTTTCACAGAAGTGCTAAAAACACTACCATGTGAATATGTTTCACAGAAGTGCTGAAAACACTACCATGTGAAGATGTTTCACAGAAGTGCTAAAAACACTATCATGTGAAGATGTTTCCTCCACTGTTTGTGAATCTTTGATAAATCATTCTCAAAAGAAGGAGAACGTAACTGGTAACTGCACTTGTTGTCCTCCACTATTTTCTTAATCATGCCTTTCAGTGTATTGCAGAAAGTCTGCCAACGTATCTCCTTGTGTACTGCTGATGTCTGAAAACGTGTGGCTCTTACTGTCAGGCGAGGTTTTATAACTGTCTTCTTCCCACAGCCAACGTGAGTGGCCTCCCTCCCTCCCTCCCTCACTCACTCACCCAGCACGGTGCAGGCCAGGTCCTTCAACCCGACTTTGGCTGGAGGCAGTGACCCCCTGACCTGGCGGATCAGGAGGAGGGACTTGGCCGTGTCCCTGATGAGGTGTTCTGGATGGCCCATCTCCAGAACCCTCAAGTCGTTCACCCATCGTGAACGACCAGAATTTATCCTGCACACAAAACACAACTGACCTTAATTAGGTAAGGTAAGGACACTGCAGAAACACACATACACAAAACCCCACATAAGAGAAGATGAGAGAGAGGGGAGAGAGAGAGAGAGAGAGAGAGAGAGAGAGGAGAGAGAGAGAGAGAGAGGGGAAGGGGAGAGGAGAAAGAGAGAGAGAGAGAGAGAGGAGAGAGAGAGGAGAAGAGAGAGAGAGAGAGAGAGAGAGAGAGAGAGAGAGAGGGTGCACACTGTACCAGAAGTTCATGGTGCCTCCCTCACCTTACCACTGTATGTCATTACTGCCGTTTATTCCCAAAGTCAAAATACCCTTACCTTACTGGGCGATAAAAACAGATGCATACGCAGTCTCACCTTGTAATTCCCCTTCAAGGGATGATTAAAGTGTTTTTGACTTGACTTGACCGACACCTTAGGTGAATCTGAGGAGCGCTAGCGGAGGAAACATTAAAAGAAAAATGCTGCTGTTTGATAAATGGATATTCCTTGTTTCCATTGCTTTATATCCCCGAAGTCAGAATGTGGCCACCTTAATGGTGGGTAAAAACTGTTGCACACTCGAAATCTCACCATCAGTGAACCTCGGAGCTCTAGCGGTGGAACAGGGAAAACGCTTACTTCTGGCTTCAGCATCTTTCAAAGGAGACCACACATCATTTTTGCCTTCTCTCTTTTTCTTCTCTCTTTCTCTCAAACTTCCCCAGGCGTTGTTGATGCACTGCGGCTGACGTTTATCAGGCCATGTCTCTGTGGTCTGGTAAATGTGGCAGAGCCCATTCCTCTCCAAGTACTTGGTGCATGCTGGGTATAGGGTTTCATGTTTCAGTAAGTAAACCACCAAACGCTGCCATAAATGATGGAATCCTTAAGTGCATATTTGATCTTCTGCTGGCGTATATAAACCAAGGAAATTGATAAATATAATATATGATCAAGAACATTAATCAGCATCTCACCCAGGGATGAATTTATCAGAAACCAATGATCATAGAAATAATGCTGAAAAGCAAAACTACATCAATTCTTCTGAATCATGTAACTTCAGGACTATTCTATTTGGAATATGCCATCCTCTAAATGTTCCATAAAATAACAGCTGTAATTTCAGTGACAGCTTACTTGCAACTCAACAAATCTAACTGCGCATTCATTTAAAAATAAAAATAAAGCTTAAATACAGCATTGGACATCTTTAGAAAACATCTATAACCTCCCTTGCATCCTTTTGTGGTGGGGTGGTCCTAATTGTTTCCCATTGGAGAAAGCACACGTTTCTGTTTAGGTACACACCAGCCATTTGTGAGAGGCTTCATTTTCTTCAATGGTAGGCCTACTTTTGACTTCTTTCCACAAATGCATCGCATACATGGTGATATTTACACTTAATGCATTCACTTCTGATATACCACTTTCCCCACTGTTTTCATTATGCTTTATAATTATGTCAGCAGCTGTTGCAGGGAAAGATGCTAATCTATCTCAAATCAATCTATGTAAAGAAAATATCCAAATTTAACCCTAGTAGCGCTAAATAAACAGCAACAAGCCTCACTTCTATTGGCTGAATTAACATTGGCTAGCATTGTTTTGGAGCATGGTGGGCTCAAACAACCCTTGATATTGATATATAAAACTGAATTAAATGTGTTAAGCTATAGATCACTGGAAAGAAGAGATAATATGCTTTTAAATGAGTATAATTTTATAATAGTGTGTAGTGTTTATGATTATGTAAAAAAAAATCAAAAAAAAAAATCATGTTCGCACTACCGATCACTGTTCCACTGTCAGGGCCCGGATCGATTTTAACACGATAAGCAAAGTTCTTGCGGTGCATAAATGTCATGATTAGGTAAACACTATTTCTTGACATTAGTTTCAAAAAATAAGGAGTTTGTATCGCTTTATCGGTCACCAAATACTCGGAAAAGTTCAGCGACAGGATCGACGCCATCGCGACGTCATGGCGGAATGTGCGAAGTGGTGGCTTTCTATGACAAAAAATACAAAGATCGCTTGATTTCATGTGATGCAAAGTACTCAGCAGCATAGCGATTTGACTCAACAACAGTTATTTCGAAGCTCGATGCGTCAAAATAAAGTAAAACAATCTGTGACGTCGAAATCGCCGAGTAGCGAAAAAGTCCATCCAGCAAAAATAGCACCGCTCGATTCAGTCCCATCGCGATCGATTTTTACCAAGTTTTTCAAAAATATTCCACAATCCTTACTCATGTCTCTCTCATTGTTTATTTTCAACCAAATCCAGCTCTAAAACTCCTCCTCGCTGTCAATTTTGTAAAAAAGCTCGAAAAACGCTTGGAGAAATTCTAGTGCAAACGCTGGCCGCCATTTTTGTTGAAGACGATCTCGGCTGGTCCGAAAAAAAAATTAAAATACACTCTTAACCAATCAGATTCTTCGTTGCTTGTGTGTGTCAAACGACCTTCACCCCTTTCTGCGGGCCTACAACGGCCTTAACATTCATTGGCTGACCTTTGAAAGCGAAAGTAAGCTTTCAACTATGACCACCCACGTCATCCCGGAATATTCCGGGATCCGCCACACAGCCTAGACCCGCCTTTCCCGGAATATTCCGGGAACCGCGCCACTAGGGTTAAAAGGAGAAAAAAAATCTGTAGGGTTGTTGTTTCATGTTACTCTAAAGTCATTGACAACATGCTAAGAACTTATTCAGAAATTAGTTTTACCTTCAGAAGGTCAGCCACAAAGTTTTGGACCACGTTGAAGTCGTGGCCAAAATTGTGGATGTGGAATGGCTTGATGCCACTCCACCGGGTGCAGTAGTCCGTCACCCTCTGACCTTCCTTGGGACGGACGAACACGTCACACAGGACATAGCCTGTGTGGTCCACAATAGTGACCCGTCCTGAAAGACAAAACAAACAAACACGTCAGGCACAGGAACGCACAAGCCACACACACAAGTTGAATGCCAACAGGATGGACACAGCTCTACATATGCAACATAAAACTTTCCAACAAGATGATCAGAGACACAGGCCACACACAATTTGCTAACAGGATGGTCAGAGACATAGGCCACACACAACTTGCTAACCACACACAACTTGCTAACAGGATGGTCAGAGACATAGGCCACACACAACTTGCTAACAGGATGGTCAGAGACATAGGCCACACACAACTTGCTAACAGGATGGTCAGAGAAACATAGGCCACACACAACTTGCTAACAGGATGATCAGAGACACAGGCCACACACAACTTGCTAACAGGATGGTCAGAGACACAGGCCACACACAACTTGCTAACAGGATGGTCAGAGACATGTGCTACATAAAACTTTACAACATGATGATCAGAGACAGAAGAACTAGGGAGAGGGGGGTGGGAGGACAGCTTACCCATGGCCAAGCTCTGGTCGGTCCGGACCATTTCGCAGTCCAGTGCCACCGCGTTTTGTAGAGCAGGGATGACCGGCATACGCCTGGAGGTGTCACTGGCACACTCCCTGCATCTTGCCGCACAGCACTGGCTCTGCATCTGTGAGCACCAATACAATGTATCCTACATCGTCAACCAAAGCCTACAGACACAATGTATCCTACATCGTCAACCATAGCCTACAGACACAATGTATCCTACATCGTCAACCATAGCCTACAGACACAATGTATCCTACATCGTCAACCATAGCCTACAGACACAATGTATCCTACATCGTCAACCATAGCCTACAGACACAATGTATCCTACATCGTCAACCATAGCCTACAGACACAATGTACTCTACACAGTCAACCATAGCCTACAGACACAATGTATCCTACATCGTCAACCATAGCCTACAGACACAATGTATCCTACATCGTCAACCATAGCCTACAGACACAATGTATCCTACATCGTCAACCAAAGCCTACAGACACAATGTATCCTACATCGTCAACCATAGCCTACAGACACAATGTATCCTACATCGTCAACCATAGCCTACAGACACAATGTATCCTACATCGTCAACCATAGCCTACAGACACAATGTATCCTACATCGTCAACCATAGCCTACAGACACAATGTTTTCTACATCGTCAACCATAGCCTACAGACACAATGTATCCTACATCGTCAACCATAGCCTACAGACACAATGTATCCTACATCGTCAACCATAGCCTACAGACACAATGTATCCTACACAGTCAACCATAGCCTACAGACACAATGTATCCTACATCGTCAACCAAAGCCTACAGACACAATGTATCTACACAGTCAACCATAGCCTACAGACACAATGTACTCTACATCGTCAACCATAGCCTACAGACACAATGTACTCTACACAGTCAACCAAGTCCACGTACACGATCGATGTAGCTACACAGTCAATCGGTCCTGCCATAACCCACATACATGACATAGTCATTGTCAGGCCACATACATGACATAGTCATTGTCAGGCCACATACATGATGTAGCCTACAGATTCTTCTCTTCATAACTGACATGCATACTGCAGCATAGACCTCTACATAGTCATCCACTCACTCCATCAAAAAGCCGACATCTAGGGGTGGATTCTGGTATACACACGTTTTTGTTTTCCATCTCATTTTGACCTCAAACATCCAATGTTCTGGTGGATTAGAGAAGACTAAAAGTATCAAAGATGCCGTCAGCGCCTGGGGTTTATCACAGTTCTTGATTAAACCATTGATGCTGGGAGCAACAGCAAAGTGAGAGGCTGTATGATCAGTGGCTTTTCCACTCATGGAATTCCACTTTATAGCTTAGTCTTTAGTGATCAACTATGACTCTCTGACTAGGAGGCTTGACTTGCACAGTCCTTATGTGCTGCAGCCCTGGGGGCAACTTGGCCTTTGGAGAACATCTCCAACGCTGACTGTCCTTATGCCCACTTGGCCGAGAGAGTGGGGATGTACTGTGGGCAAGGCATCTCCACTATAATCAAATTTCTGCCCAATTTCCGAAACAGCAGCTGCCTCCTCTGCTGTTTTGGAGGTCATCGTCAAACACGATGGACTAACAAACATACATCAAAGATCTAGTGTGCGTCGTATTTCTGGTACAAATGAAACAAACCAAGCATCCCTGAAGTCAAAATGTGGCTGCCTACATGGTGGGTAAGCGGTCGTATGCTCAAAATTGGTGAACATCAAAGCTTAGGAGAAACATAAACACACACTAAAAAAAAAACCCACCAAAACAGAAACCTATCAAATAAACCAAAGTTAAACAAAACTAGAAAATGTTTCCCAGTTTTTAAAAATAAAATTCAAGGACATTAGACAAAAGTCTACCCTACATTTATTTGAGCTCAACAGTTGTTCCATATCAAAGGGAAGCAAAGATTTATCAGTCAATTTTTAACAAATGGATCAGTGCAGGATACAGTTTTTAATCAGCTCAAGTACAGCGCAACTTGTAAGACCACAAAGTCATAAGCAACAAGAACAATAACCACCATTTTAGTGACAGCCACCATATGAAAAATGTGTAAATGCAAAAAGATCTGACTACATGGGAATAGTTTTATCGCTATTATCGATGTTTTTTAAAGGAGTGGGGAGGGGGGGGGGGGGGGGGGGGGGTGTAAGCCTAACTAGGCTCTACGAAGCTATACCCTAGGCTTTACCATAGCTATACCCTAGGCTCTACCATAGCTATATTATAGGCTCTACCATAGCTATACTATAGGCTTTACCAAGCTACACCCTAGGTTCTACCATAGCTATACCCTAGGCTCTACCATAGCTATACCCTAGGCTTTACCATAGCTATACCCTAGGCTCTACCATAGCTATACTATAGGCTCTACCAAGCTATACCCTAGGCTCTACCATAGCTATACTATAGGCTCTACCAAGCTATACCCTAGGCTCTACCATAGCTATACTATAGGCTCTACCAAGCTATACCCTAGGCTCTACCATAGCTAAGCCCTAGGCTCTACCATAGCTATACCCTAGGCTCTACCATAGCTATACTATAGGCTCTACCAAGCTATACCCTAGGCTCTACCATAGCTATACCCTAGGCTCTACCATAGCTATACTATAGGATCTACCAAGCTATACCCTAGGCTCTACCAAGCTATACCCTAGGCTCTACCATAGCTATACCCTAGGCTCTACCAAGCTATACCATAGGCTCTACCATAGCTATACCCTAGGCTCTACCATAGCTATACCCTAGACTCTACCAAGCTATACCACTTCACAAATTTTACAAACGCAGTTGTCAACTCACCCACGGCGCCTTGGGCCAACAACATTCCTGAAAGAAGACAAAGCCAGTCTTTAACTGATTGAAAAAAGGCTAAAGGCGATACACATTGTACATCTGCACAGGAGATTCCTTTAGCATACTGTGGCAAATTACACAACAATGAACCCAGAGAAGCCTAGCATAACTTGACATTTCTAGTCAAAACTGGTAACAAGTGTACATCACGTTCCTTCAGGGGTTAATCCTACTTCCAGAATTGAACTAGACAAAAATTCATTATTCTTATGGGAAGGCCATAACCCTGATATGGCCTCCCCTGGTTGGTGAGGTTACAAACAATAGGATGATATCAGACTGGGTTCAGGTGAAAACTGATTGGTTGAGAATGCAAATTACCATCAAGATACTGGATTAGTCAATGTTGATGATTGAATCATCCACACATCAATCCGCCTCTTCAAATGATTGAGGCGTTGCTGCTATTGTATCCTATTGTACTGTATTGCATTGCTCTGGATTGGAGTGGAGCGGAGTGGAGTAGAGTGAAAGTGGAGTGGAGTGGAGTGCGCTGTATATGTTTTGTAATGTATTGATATCATAGTAATAGCCATTTATGAAAGATGAAAGCAAACCGCTTTTCTACATTTTCTTTGGCAACGAATATTATAACACAGGAAAGTTCATAAGACTGGCACATCTATATTAATATCAATATCTATAATAATCAATAATAATCATTTTCACATGCACAAACTCACCAGCATGCTTACATGTACATGTGCATGCCTGCACGCGCACAAACACACAGCAAAAGACAACACACACACACACAATCACAACCCCCTCCCCAACACTACAAAGATGCGTACATACCTCAGGGATGGAGAGAGGGGTGGTGGTGGCGCCATGTGGGGGGCTACTCTCTCTCCCTCTCCCAGCCCCAGCTGTGGAACTGACACAGGCAGGGGGAGACACCCTGGAGGGAGAGGGAGAGGACGAGGGAGGGGGGAGAGGGAAAGCGGGTGAGGAGGGAGGAGGAGTTTTGTTCATGTGGCTGGATGGAGGAGGAGGGCGGGAAGGAGGGGTAGATTCGTGGAGAGGGAGGGGGAGGGAAACATCATCACGGAATTGAGGGGTGCGGGCATTGATAGAGGCCTGGGGGGTGGGAGGGAGGACAGACCTGCATGGGGTGGGAGAACAGACACCTCTGAGGGGAGGGACAGAGGTGATGGGGGTGGAGGAAGGACGGGTGGAGGTGATAGGGGTGGAGGTGATGGGGGTGGAGGTGTTGGGGGTGGAGGTTTTTGGGGGTGGAGGAAGGACGGTGGAGGTGATGGGGGTGGAGGTGATGGGGGTGGGGTGATGGGGGGGAGGAAGGACGGGTGGAGGTGATGGGGTGGAGGTGAGGGGGTGGAGGAAGGACGGGTGGTGGTGATGGGGGTGGAGGAAGGACGGGTGGAAGTGATGGGGGTTGAGGTGATGGGGGTGGAGTGATGGGGGTGGAGGTGAAAGGGGTGGAGAGAGAAGGACGGGTGGTGGTGATGGGGGTGGAGGAAGGACGGGTGGAAGTGATGGGGGTGGAGGTGATGGGGGTGGAGGTGATGGGGGTGGAGGTGATGGGGGTGGAGGAAGGAGGAGCAACAGAGGAGCTGGCCCTGACCCCTCTGGCAGCCATAGCTGCATAGCTCATTTTGGGAGGGGCAGAGGAAGGAGGAGAGGGAAAGGAGGAGGCTGAGGACGGAGGGTTAAGGGGGGAAGAAGGTGAAGAGGAAGGGAGGGACTGAGGAGTTTTGGTCAGGTGAGTGAGGGGACGGACAGGGGTGGCAAGCGTAGAGCCTGAAGAGACCCTAGGGGAGGGAGTGGTGGTGGTGGTGGTGGTGGAGGTGGTGGGGGGTGGCCTCTTGCTTTCTCCCCTCTGGCTCCTCCTCCCTGCGGCCTTGTTTTTATTATTCTTGTTTCCAGCCTGCAGAGAAAGAGAAGACCAACCAAATCAAAGTCAAGTCCAAAAACAAAAAAATCTTCACATGTTCAGACTTGGAATCTACGATCGGACAAGACAACACGGGATGCGAGGAAGTGATGGGAAGACACGGATTAGGAGAAATGAATGAGAATGGCGAGAGATTTGCAGACTTCCGTGCTATCAATAATCTAGTAATCGGTGGCAGCATTTTCCCCCACAAAAGAGTACATAAGGCCACCTGGGTATCACCAAATCATGTGACTGAGAAACAGATCGACCATATCTGCATGGCAGAAATTCAGGAGATCTTACAGGATGTAAGGGTGAAAGAGGAGCAGACGTTGCATCTGACACCACCTTATGGTACCAGGCTGAAGCTAAAGTGAAGAAGAACTGATGGAAGCAACAACAAAGAGGCAGAAGTACAACACCAGCCTGCTGAAAGACACAAAGATTAATGAAGAATTCAAGCTGTCCCTCACCAACAAGTACCAAGTACTACAAGAACTGCTTGAAGAAGAGACTGACATCGAGAGCCAGTGGAAGAAAGTGAAAGAGACACTGACGTCAACTTGTCAGGAAGTAGTGGGCCCCAAGAGACACCAACAGAAGGAATGGATATCGGCAGTCACAATGGGCAAGATTGAGAAGAGAAAGCATCAACTCTGTTGATTATGAGAAAGCATTCGACAGTGTGGACCGCAACACCCTCTGGAAATGGCTTCGCCACCATGGAGTGCCAGCCAAACTGGTCAACTTGATCAAGAACTCCTACGAAAGAATGACCTCCCGGGTGGTCCATGGAGAACAACTCACAAACAGCTTTGAGGTGAAGACCAGAGTCAGACAAGGCTGTCTCCTGTCACCTTTCCTTTTCCTCCTGGCGATCGATTGGACCATGAAGACATCAACAACATACAGAAGAAATGGAATCCAGTGGACACTGTGGGACCAGCTGGATGATCTCGACTTTGTAGATGACCTGGCCCTGCGTTCCCACAGCCGCCAACAGATGCAGGACAAGACTACAGAACTAGCAGCCACCTCATTACAGTTGGTCTCAAGATCCATGAAGGCAAAACCAAGATTCTCAAGTCAACGCAGCAAGTGAGGACCCAGTCACACAAATGGGAAGGAGCTGGAAGAAGTGGAGACATTCATGTACCTGGGTAGCATCATTAACATGCAGGGCGGCACAGACGCAGACGTCAGAGCAAGAATTGGCAAGGCGGGGGCAGCATACTTGCAGCTGAAGAACATCTGGAGCTCCAAGGTGGTGTTGACCCGCACAAAGATCAGGCTGTTCAACTCCAACGTCAAGTCAGTCCTACTTTATGGAGTGGAGACATGGAGGACAACAAAGACCACCATCAAGAAAGTGCAGACCTTCATCAAGAGCTGCCTGAGACGAATCCTCCAGATCCACTGGCCCGACACCGTCAGCAACGCAGACATGTGGCAACGTACCAACCAGCTGCCAGCCGAGAATGAAATCCGGCGCAGGAGACGGGGATGGATCAGGCACACCCTGAGAAAGCCAGCCAGGAACATCACAAGGCAGGCACTATCATGGAACCCCAAGGGAAAACGAAAAAGAGGAAGGCCAATAAACACCTGGCAACGTGACCTTGAGGCAGAAACCAAGAAGATGGGATATACCTGGAGACAGCTGGAGAGAATATCCCAGGACAGAGGACTCTGGCGGACTTGTCGGCGGCCTATGCTCCAGGGGGAGTGATGGGCCTGACTGACTGACAGAAGTGTATTATTGTACATGACTGTCACAATGTCACCAGTGTCACAGCACAGGTGTGACAAATTCGAAACAACACAGAACTTCTGTAACCCTACAAAATTTTAATGTTGGTAGTCTCTAAAGTAGTCGTAGTGGTGGCACAGGGTCACATCACATCACAAAAAGCACAAATTATGGATGTGGGAGGGGGGGGGGTGTACCCATTGCTCTCACCTGCCGAACCTTGGCAGACTGGAGACCTATTTTCTTTTCCTTCTTGCTATTTTCATTATCGGCATATCTGTTCGTTTCTGCCATTGCAGTTTCAAAGCAAAAGTGTGGTGATAATGAGAAAACAGTCAAAAGGCATCGTTTTCAGGCGTCTATGCCACGGACCAGCCGGGAAGTCAAATTTCTCCACAGTGGATGTGTGTAACACAGGTCAGGAATGTGCTGAGTAGCACATTATTTTCTGGCTCACTCTTCTCCCTAACTGCAGCATTTCCTTCCTCCTCTTCCTCGTAAGCATTCATATCGGACTCACTTAACAATTCTCATTCAAAGGTTTCTACTTCCAAGACAAAATAACATTCAATTTATCGTCTCGCTGATCAGATGAATCATCTGCTACTAAAGAAAACGCCATTTTTTTCGCCATGCTGCACCATTGAAAAGCGTTCCGGTCGCTGGCTGTTATTTCTTCCTTCCCTCCCCACTACAGGCATGTTAGTGGTCTAAATTTATCACTGGCACCCTCTAAAACCCTCCCTGCATCGCCCCACCAAGTTTTAGACACATAGTGTGAAAACCACGAGGTCTGTGTGTGATGGAAAAGTACTGCTCACGTGGGCAGCACCAACTGTCGGCTGTGGTTGTATTGGAATCTAGCGGTGGCTGCCGTTACTGTCGGCTGCGGCCGGATCGGGGACAAGACGGTTAAATCACTTGTGTTATCAAAAATAATTCTGGGTGATTTTAATAAATGTTCACTAAGTAAAACGCTGAAGAATTATGAACAGTATGTGACCTGCCCCACACGTAGAAATAAGACCCTCGACTTGTGCTATGGGACTGTAGCAGGTGCATATAAATCACTACCATTGCCTCCCCTGGGTTCATCTGACCATAACTGTATTCTTCTAGCACCCATGTACCAGTCAGTGTTTCAGTGCCTTCAGCCCATGGTCAGGACAACAAAAAAATGGACTGCCAATAGCATAGCTAGTCTG
>CM054149.1:40556649-40581449 GCA_028751875.1 Rapana venosa | reverse complement strand
TCCACACCACTCCCTCCCCTAGGGTCACTTCCACCGGTCCTTCCTCCACCTCCCTCACCGTCCTCTCCACCTGTCCGTCCCACCATACCTTCTTCCCCCCTTAACCCTCCATCCTCAGCCTCCTCCTTTCCCTCTCCTCCTTCCTCTGCCCCTCCCAAAATGAGCTATGCAGCTATGGCTGCCAGAGGGGTCAGGGCCAGCTCCTCTGTTGCTCCTCCTTCCTCCACCCCCATCACCTCCACCCCATCACCTCACCTCACCACCCAGTCCTTCCTCCACCCCCATCACCTCTGTCCCTCCCCTCAGAGGTGTCTGTTCTCCCACCCCATGCAGGTCTGTCCTCCCTCCCACCCCCCAGGCCTCTATCAATGCCCGCACCCCTCAATTCTGTGATGATGTTTCCCTCCCCCTCCCTCTCCACGAATCTACCCCTCCTTCCCGCCACGTGAACAAAACTCCTCCTCCCTCCTCACCTGCTTTCCCTCTACCCCCCTCCCTCGTCCTCTCCCTCCAGGGTGTCTCCCCCTGCCTGTGTCAGTTCCACAGCTGGGGCTGGGAGAGGGAGAGAGAGTAGCCCCCCACATGGCGCCACCACCACCCCTCTCTCCATCCCTGAGGTATGTACGCACCTTTATAGTGTGTGTGTGTGTGTTGGGGGGGGGGTTGTGATTGTGTGATTGTGTGTGTGTGTTATCTTTTGTTGTGTGTTTGTGCGCGTGCGGGCATGCACATGTACATGTAAGCATGCTGGTGAGTTTGTGCATGTGAAAATGATTATTATTGATTATTATAGATATTGATAATATTATAGATGTGCCAGTCTTATGACTTTTCCTGTGTCATAATATTCGTTGCCAAAGAAAATGTAGAAAAGCGGTTTGCTTTCATCTTTCATAAATGGCTATTACTATGATATCAATACATTACAAAACATATACAGCAACACTCCACTCCACTCCACTCCATTTGAAGAGGCAGATTGATGTGTGCGATGATCCAATCATCAACATTGACTAATCCAGTATCTTGATGGTAATTTGCATTCTCCACCAATCCGTTTTCACCTGAACCCAGTCTGATATCATCCTATTGTTTGTAACCCCACCAACCAGAGGAGGCCATATCAGGGTTATGCCTTCCCATAAGAATAATGAATTTTTGTCTAGTTCAATTCTGGAAGTAGGATTAAACCCTGAAGGAACGTGATGTACACTTGTTACCAGTCTTGACTAGAAATATCAAGTTATGCTAGGCTTCTCTGGGTTCATTGTTGTGTAATTTGCCACAGTATGCTAAAGGTTATGCTAAAGGCATGTCAGTTATGAAGGGAAGAATCTGTAAACTATATCATGTATGTGGCCTGACAATGACTATGTTATGGCAGAACCGATTGACTGTAGTTACATCGATTGTGCGTTTGGACTATGGTTGACTGTGTAGAGTACATTGTGTCTGTAGGCTATGGTTGACGATGTAGGATACATTGTATTGGTGTTCACAGATGCAGAGCCAGTGCTGTGCAGCAAGATGCAGGGAGTGTGCCAGTGACACCTCCAGGCGTATGCCGGTCATCCCTGCTCTACACAACGCAGTGGCACTGGACTGCGAAATGGTCCGGACCAACCAGAGCTTGACCATGGGTAAGCATCATCATGTTGTAAAGTTTTATATGTCTCTGACCATCCTGTTAGCAAGTTGTGTGTGGCCTGTGTCTCTGACCATCCTGTTAACAAGTTGTGTGTGGCCTCTCTGATCATCTTGTTGGAAAATTTTATGTTGCATATGTAGAGCCTTTTGTCATGCCATTGGCATAAAACTTGTGTGTGTGGCTTGTGCATTCATGTGTCTGACGTGTCTGTTTGCTTTGTTTTTCAGGACGGGTCACTATTGTGGACCACACAGGCTATGTCCTGTGTGACATGTTTATCCATCCCAAGGAAGGTCAGTGGGTGATGGACTACTGCACCCGGTGGAGTGGCATCATTCCACGACTTCAGCATGGTTCAAACCTTTGTAGCTGACCTACTGAAGGTAAAACTAATTTCTGAATTTAGCATGTTGTCAATGACCTTAGAGTAGCATGTAACAACAATCCAAGAGTTTTTTTTTCTCCTTTTAAATTCGGATATTTTCTTTACATAGATTGACTTGAGATAGATTAGCATCTTTCCCTGCAACAGCTGCTGACATATAAAGCACAATGAAAACAGTGGGAAAAGTGGTATATCAGAAGTGAATGCATTAAGTATAAATATCACCATGTATGTGATGCATTTGTTGAAAGAAGTCAAAAGTAGGCCTGCCATTCATGAAAATGAAGCCTCCCACAAATGGCTGGTGTGTACCTAAACAGAAACGTGTGCTTTCTCCAATGGGAAACAATTAGGACCACCCCACCACAAAAGGATGCAAGGGAGGTTATAGATGTTTTCTAAAGATGTCCAATGCTGTATTTAAGCTTTATTTTTATTTTTTAAATGAATGCGCAATCAGATTTGTTGAGTTGCAAGTAAACTGTCACTGAAATTACAGCTGTTAATTTATGGAACATTTAGAGGATGGCATATTCCAAATAAAATAGTCCTGAAGTTACATGATTCAGAAGAATTGATATAGTTTTGCTTTTCAGCATTATTTCTATGATCATTGGTTTCTAATAAATTCATCCCTGGGTGAGATGCTGTTTAATGTTCTTGATTATATTATATTCATCAGTTTCCTTAGTGTGTATACGCCAGCAGAGATCAAGTATGCACTTAAGGATTCCATCATTTATGACAGCGTTTGGTGGTTTACTTACTGAAACATGAAACCCTATACCCAGCATGCACCCAGTACTTGGAGAGGAATGCGCTTTGCCAGATTTACCAGACCACAGAGACATGGCCTGATAAACGTCAGCCGCAGTGCATCAACAACGCCTGGGGAAGTTTGAGAGAAAGAGAGAAAAAAAAGAAGGCAAAAATGATGTGTGGTCTCCTTTGAAAGATGCTGAAGCCAGAAGTAAGCGTTTTCCCTGTTCCGCCGCTAGAGCTCCGAGGTTCACTGATGGTGAGATTTCGAGTGTGCAACAGTTGTAACCACCATTAAGGTGGCCACATTCTGACTTCGGGTATATAAAGCAATGGAACAAGTAATATCCATTTATCAAACAGCACCATTTTTTATATTGTTTCCTCCGCTAACGCTCCTCAGTTTCACCTAAGATGTCAGTCAAGTCAAGTCAAAAATACTTTAATCATCCCATGAAGGGCAATTACAAGGTGAGACTGCGTATGCATCTGTTTTTATCGCCCAGTAAGGTAAGGGTATTTCGACTCTGGGAATAAACGGCAGTAATGACATACAGTGGTAAGGTGAGGGAGGCACCATGAACTTCTGGTACAGTGTGCACTCTCTCTCTCTCTCTCTTCTCTCTCTCTCTCTCTCTCTCTCTCTCTCTCTCTCTCCTCTCTCTCTCTCTCTCTCTCTCTCTCTCTCTGTCTCTCATCTTCTCTTATGTGGGGTTTGTGTATGTGTGTGTTTCTGCAGTGTCCTTACCTTACCTAACATCAGTTGTGTTTGTGTGCAGGATAAAGTTCTTGTCGTTCACGATGGGGTGAACGACTTGAGGGTTCTGGAGATGGGCCATCCAGAACACCTCATCAGGGACACGGCCAAGTCCCTCCTCCTGATCCGCCAGGTCAGGGGGTCACTGCCTCCAGCCAAAGTCGGCTTGAAAGACCTGGCCTGCACCGTGCTGGGTGAGTGAGGGAGGGAGGCCACTCACGTTGGCTGTGGGAAGAAGACAGTTATAATACCTCTCCTGACAGTAAGAGCCACACGTTTTCAGACATCAGCAGTACACAAGGAGATACGTTGGCAGACTTTCTGCAATACACTGAAAGGCATGATTAAGAAAATAGTGGAGGACAACAAGTGCAGGTTACCGATGACATTCTCCTTCTTTTGAGAATGATTTATCAAAGATTCACAAACAGTGGAGGAAACATCTTATTTTGACTGGGTTTTAGCACTTCGGTGTAATATCGTCTTGTTGACCACAGTTTTCAGCGCTGCTGTGTATCTTCTTCACATCACAGAGTTTTCTTCACTCTGTGAACGTCCCCCTTCACATGGTAGTGTTTCAGACTCTTCTGTGAAACATCTTCAATGACAGTGTTTACATCACTTCTGTGAAAATCTATCAAATGGCAGTGTTTTCAGCACTTCTGTGAAACATCTTCACTTGGAGTGTTTTCGGCCACTTCTGTGGAAACATCTTCACTATGTAGTGTTTTCAGCACTTCTGTGAAACATCTTACATGGTAGTGTTTTCAGCACTTCTGTGAAACATTTCTTAATGTGGTAGTGTTTTCAAACTTTCTGTGTATGGACCCCACCTTCTCACCAGACCCCACTCAAATTTCAGTTGCTGAATGAATTTTAATCATGTCTGGGATATAATTGACGTTTTTTTTCTAATCACTTTAAGATTCATGGCATTCACAAGAACTATATTTATGTTTCTTTTGTAGATAATTAAGGCTGGGCCATGGACTGATGGAAGATAAAGAGCAGGAGAAAGTTGCTCTAAATGTATGTTGCACAAAAATGAAGAAATTTGATGAATAGGAGTAGTACAGCTCCTAGTGAGTCTTTTGAAAAGTACCTTTGTGGATCCTATGGAAAGCTTGCAAGGGGAAGTGTAGGTTTGTACTCATGTGGAATGGTCAGAGGTACTTGGCTAGATAACATTGCATTGTTACATTGACAAGAGCTACAATTCCCCTCTTCTTTTCTTCTTCCTTTTTTGTCATGTTTCTCCCAGGGGAGGTTTGACTTTGATGAGCCTTCTCCATCTCTCTCTGTTTGTGCTTCCTCCTTATTTTTGCCCCCATTCTCTAAGATCATCTGCAATACAGGCAGCTCTGGTCTTGCTAGGTTCTTCCCTTTGGTTCTTTCATCCACTTCGAAGTTCATTGCATCCTTTGTAGATGGGGTGTGTCTGCTTTCCCTTGTACGTAGGAAACCAGCGCAGTCTATAGACTACTAACTACAGTGACTTTAGATCATTCAAACTTTGCCACATTATCACATAGTCTTTATTTGTGTTCCTGTACTTCCATTTGAATCTTTGTCAGGTAGTGTAACATTACAGTTTTTACTAGCTCTATCAAACAAACGGTCGACGGTTTTGTTTTGTGAAAACCCACGTCTCAGAGCCATACAGGAGAAAGGTGTTTACGAGGGGCCTCAGTACAAGTCCCTCTTGACCCAAGGATTTTGTGTTCCCAATTGTAGTATTGGAGGAGACAAAAGTATGCCAAGTAACAAATAAAACAGATGGAAGATGTGAGGTTAGGCTATATATGGTGGTTTAGTCAGATTGAATGTGTTGGACACAATCCCAGCTTTTGCACCTGGAGAGTGTCTTTCATTTAAAGCTGAACTGTAAACCACTTCAAGGCGTGAAACAATGTACTATGTATATAATAGTCATTAGAAGGTGCGGATACAACAACCAAATATAATGATGGCAGGAGTCATGTCATGAGATGGGATTCTGGTTGAGGATCACTATGTTCCTTATGCCAACACCCTGTACATGTATTATTTTTATTTGTAGTGTGGTTGGGGGGTTAGGCAGACTTATAAGATGTGAGGAGGTGTGTAGGCCCTTGTGTAGAAAAAAGTTTTTAAATTCAAACTAACCTAATTTGTACAATGTTTGATGTTGTTAAGAACACGTTTGTTCAGTCAGTGTTTTATATCCATCTGTCTTTATCTCTCTTCTTGTATAGAGGTAGGTTGGTTACTAGTCAGATCTGAGTTGACATGTTTGCTCTATCTCATGTGTTGTGTGTGTGCAGGGCGCACAAATCCACCCACTTCTAACGGCAGACCATATGCTCCCTGGTGGACGCCCTCGACCACACATGGCGGTGTTACAGGGATGGTGCACATGCAGTGCAGTGCGGCCCTGAGGCCACCTCCACAGCAAGTGGGGGGGGGGGGGGGGGAGCAGGTAAGGGCCGCAGAGGGCAGAGGAGGAGGCCACAGGGGAAGAAGGCCTTAAAGTTTATAGCAGTTGGCAAGAAGACGATAGCTTTACCGAGATTTGGTCCAGTCTATGTGTTACACTAGGTATTGTGTTTAAATGCTATCAATAATTTCAGCCATATGTGCTGTTGTTCATTTAAAGAAAATCTTGATAGATTATATAGTGGGTAAATTGTTTGCTTGACAAAAAATATGGGGTGCTTGTGGGCTCTCTATTTTTTGATGGAAACTTGCAGCCAACTTTACTACAAAGTGGTTTATATCATTACTATCTGTATATACTATCGGCAGGGCAGTTTTTTTCGTAAGTATGATTTATAACTTTATTTCTGTGCTGTATCAATGTAATTGCATTTACTATTCACATTAGCGTGCTGCTGATAACTTTTTCTTCTTGGATTTTTACTTCATGCTTCGTCCTTCACAGTATGCCCTCACAGGCTCATTGAGTGGCAATTTGACCTCTTTAAAAAGGCTATGCATAAATAAATGCTACATCAATTGTTACCATGTAGGGGAATGTAAGCATGGACAATCTCAAAAACCACCAGGTAAGTAAACAATGCTGGCACAATGGTGTGTCTCCGATTTAGAACCACAGCATTCCCTGGTTCTGCTAGCATGGGATGTAATCTTACGGCCACCCCATCACGTCTTTTCACAGCTGTGTGTTAGCAAAATGATGAATTCTTTAATAATGGAATTATAGCTTGAGAACGTAGGGAAATGACAACACTTCTTTTTCTTGTGCTCGAATAACTGATCTTGGAATTTTTGGGGGGGAGGGGTGGGGTTCAAATATATGTAACTATTATTCTTTCTCTCTTTAGTATGGCATGTGAAGTGTAAATGCAATGAAAATCTTTTATTCGAGGATAATGAATAAGCACCCATATGCTTTTTTACGTCCCAGTCCCCGTCCTTAGGCGAGAAGGATGTGGGTGGTGGTTAAGACGTTTGCCTGCCAACAAGTAAACCGTGAGGTTTGGGTACTATTCCCAGCCTCGCCCTTTCTTCCAGTTTGACAAAAAAATCGTACTGAATGTCAAAGTCTTCAGATGAGACTAAAACCGAAGGCCCGTGTGCGAAACGCATGAGAACTTCTTGCGCAACACGTTTAATCCTGGTTCCGCTTTTCCGAAGAGTAGGCATTGTGTGCTGGTGGGAACAGTTGACCAAATTTTAAAAAAACGCTACAACGCATAATTTTTTTAAAGTAAAAGTCATCTGGGCGCTTTGATTGTTGCTTACCGATTCTGCGCTATATAAATTCAATAACATTTATTTTTATTGTTATTATGATATAAGAGAGTATATCACCCAGCAGTTCACTGAGACCACAGAGAGACAGAATACATACCAGATGCCCAGAACAAGAGACCTATAATACAGAGAGGAACCAGAAGGCAAAAACTAACAGAATCAGCCAGATTCCAACAGCCCAGTACCAGCCACAGCACCCAGAGTTTCCCAGCTACAACACAGAAGCTTGATCCAGAAAAGAGCAGTACAGTCTCAGGACACGATGGGGGGGGGACAGAGAGGCGCTACAAGAGAGTGAGAGAGTGTGTATGTGTATCGAGTAGAATTGAACCTGAGATTGTTGTGTTTTTTTGTCCACCTGCTGGACCTAATCGCTCAGTAACTTCCCAATCAGACTGGAGGTGAAAGGGGACAGGTGAACCTACATCTTCACACAGGCAGTGACGTGCGTCAAAACAATTATGTCAATTTCCTGTTATGTGTCGTGTGTGCTGCTGCTGCTGCTTTGAGTAAGGCCACGTTCCCGGTCACCATCATTTTACTGAAGTTGTTTTGTTTCAGAGAAATGGGACTTGGAGTGCCAAATTCCGGCCCCCATTGGAAAAAGGCAGGTTCAGCTTGCCCCTTTGGTGTGGGTGTGAATCACAGGCATCCACCCTTGTACTGCAGTGAGGTTCCTCCACATGGGGATGCCTGGGCCTCTCGGTCATACGGTAGAAATAGCATCCCCTCTTTCTGAACATTTCTGGGCTTGAAATGTACATCTGTGCTATCTCAATCTCTTTCTTTTGCATTGTTTCTTTTCTTCCGTGTCACCTGCTAATTGTCTATTTTCTGCCTTCTTGGTCATTCCCCTGCCTTTTTTCTTAAAAAGGTCTTCAAAGATACACAGTTTCTCTCTTTATGCATAAGTAGATGTGATGGGCCTGTCTTGTCAGGCACTTGACACATTCTTTCGTCATGTTACAGACATCCAGTTGCTGTCTTGAGGGTTACGGTAATGGTGTGAGAGGCACTAGCGCCGAGGACTTGGGACTTCTGATGCTACGTCAACTAGCGCCTGCACTCCCTGCCAGGTACAACTACTAACCATGAGGAGTGTCTCCACCCCAACCGCTCCTGAAATGATGGATACTGTGAATACTCACTGGTCTTGAGGGGAAACAAAACTGTTCCAGATCAGTGTTGCCCTCGTGTTCATAGCCAAAAAGCTCTTGCTTTTAAAATTCAAAATTTGTGTGTGAGAGAGTTTGCATGCATGCATTGAGGCTATAAGTTTGTGGGTGGGTGTTGAGTGTGTGTGTGTGTCGTGAACGTTTTTTAATTTACTATATGAATATGCAATATGAGTTTTTTCGAAGTTTTTACCAAGTCGCTAAAGGCAGCAAGTGCGAGAAGTGTTGTCATGAACTGTATTCATTAACACTGTGTTTTCAACAGGATGGATTTGTTAGGACAATGTTTGATTCAGATGCCTAAGTAACAATCTTTGTTTTGTTGGACGATGAAGTACACTTGAGCTATTAGCTTGTTGCTGATCATGATGTATTGGTACGACATGTTTCTCTTTTCTGAATAAAACTTTAGTTTAAACCATAAGTATGGTAGACAATAGTTGGATTTGTTTGTGATTGTCTGTAGGTCATAGGTGCTTGAATGTATTGCATGGAGTACAATTGTGCTGGCAAGTGTGGGTTTGATTTGTGTAACATTATGTACTTATCGGTGCATGTGTTATGTGTGAGAGAGAGAGAGTGTGTGTTATGCGCATGCGCGCAAGTGCCAGGCAATTCCCTGTGTGATGTACGCATACGTGTGTCTGTGTTTGTGCATGCACAAGCATGCATAAGTTTATCAAAAATCGGGTTTTGCTAGCCCATAAAACCCAGGTTTTTATAAAGGGACAATGAAAAAAAGGAAAAATTCAGGAAAATGGCGGAAAACCTGGCCGGGGCTTGTTTGGCAGTCACAAACTGTTGCATGTCATCACTTTGGATCAGGAATCTATTCAACTCCATGTTTACACTATTAGTCATAATATTTGACCAAGTGACACTTGATTGATGACACAATTATTTTTTTGTATTTATCATGTTTTCTGTACTAAGTGGAACTGATGCTCCCTCTTCTCTCTCTCTCTCTTCTCTCTCTCTCTCTTATCTCTCTCTATCTCTCATTCCTCTCTCTCTCTTCTGATCAATTGATCTGGTCATCACTAATGGCTTTTTACCTGGTGTTGAGTCACGGGAGGCTACTTTTATATTGTCACAATGGGCAGTTATTCAATATTTCATTTTGTCTAGTGGCATCATTGATTTTTGGTCTCAGCTTTCATATGTCCACCAGAATTGGATCTAACATATGCTATTTGAGTTTTAGCTCAAGTTATTTGAATAACATAGTTAGCTTTATTTGACTCAGCTTGGACAGTGAGTGGTTTGAAAGAAAAAAGAGGATTGACATCAAGGAGAGATGGTTCTGGTTGTCGGAAGTGGAGTTAAGTTGCCTAAGCTTATTGGGAGAGAGCTGTAGTGATCTAAGACAGTGATTGGAATTCTTGGATGAAAAAAGGAAGATGTCAATTTTTAGGGCTGTGAGGTGGCGGTAAAGGCAGCAGAGAGTAATAGTATGGCCGATTAAGGTGAGGTTGAGTTTTCAGACTTCGAAAGATTCCGGAGATGAATGGGAGGACAGGTGGCAGAAGGAAGAGACGGATGCAATGTGTCCTTTTAAACGTCTAGCAATGCCACTCCATGGGAGAGTCGGGGAAGGGAAAGAGTATTTTTGCCAGGTTGGTGTTAGCTGTAGCTGTTTTTTCGTTGGGTTGTGGTTTCAAGATGTTTCTTTCAGAAAGGTTAATCAAGGTTTTGTACAGAGATCAATAAAAAAATCGAAAGAGTTTCAGCCTTCCAGCTGGGCCGACAGATTGTTCTGACAGATTGTGATGAGATTTGAAGGAGGCGGAGAGGTTGAAAAAGAAAGTGTTGAGTTGGGACATGGATCTGAGGAATATTATTTTTGTTATATTTATGTATTCTTTTATGTCAGAGGATAATGATAAGCACTCAGGTGCTTTTTTCATCAGTCCGTGTGTATGCTGTTTCGTTATATTGTCATCTGTTTCCCACCGGCACACATTGGCCACTACTCTTTTCGAATAGCGGATACAGGATTTATATACGTTGTGCGCAAGATAGTCTGCGGCGTTTAGCACCGGGGGCCTCGGTTGTATTGGGGCAAGAGTTGAGATGCGTGGAGTCAGGTGATGAGCGTGGTAAAGGAACTGGGTAAGGGCAGTGATTTGACATCTTTATACACAGCATGAAAAAAAAATTACACTCAAGAAAAGTATTGGTCAGAGTTCCCACATAGAGAGAATCAATGTCAGGGGATGCATGTCCATGGGAGATGAGGCAGCGTGGTCAGTGGTTCTTATACAGAATTTCATAGAAGTGACGTCAGAGGGGAGGGGGAGACACGTGTGGTAGGCTGAGCACACGCAGCGATGACTGCTGCCTGCATGTGTTCACTCGTTGGTTTTTTGGTGATGGATACCTAGGTTTGAATTTTGTCGTTTTGTTTCTTCATTCAAGTCTGTTTTCTGTTTGCATCCAATTTCACTAAGTTCACTGTTATCTTCGGACAAGCTCACTTGCGCGCAGTGGTTAGGCCTTGGCAGTTACGACTGGGGGGGAATAAAAATTAAGGTCGCGGGTTTGATTCCTTATGTCGTTAGGATTTTTCGGACTCCGGCGGCCTCTTCCCAGATGCGTGTGATGAGGGCGCAGTGGGAAGACAGGGCCACACAGTACGACGTTTCATCCACGTTAACGGATGCGAGTTTGTGTGTGGTTGCTCAAAATACTCTGACCAAAATCTGCATGGTGCCGTATCTTCGGGACGGTTGACGCTGAGATATATTATGATAGTAAAGAGGAGAGTACAACCCTGTCAGTAGTCTCATAAGCTTATGCTCTTCAACAGCAGCATAATTACGTCATCCTCATTGTCATGATGATCATGGCATTTTAAAAAATTTGCACTCTGAGTTAAGGTGGTCTCAAGTTGCTCTGGTCTCAGGGGTGACCTCAGATTCGGTTGCCATACACTTCGTGCTGTGGGAGTTTGGTCAAGCCTTGGGGTTGGTTGGTTTCGCGGGGGGACGGTCGTTGGCGGGGACGTTGTGGTGGTTTCACCTCAGGTGGGCAACTCACTCTGTCTGGTCAAGACCCTGAGGCTAATACTGTCGTTTGTTCGGGGCTTAACTTGTAGGTGGTGTCCTGCGTTTGTTAGCTCAGAACATGCACCAATGAACCACCACAAAGTGGACCCCCTAGCTGCGTGCAGGGCCCTCTGGCTGGTTGCCCCACGGGGGCATGATAGTATTTGGCTCCCTGTGGACCTCCGACTCTGAGGCTGAGACATAAACATATCTAGGATGTGGTTGTGGTAGGGAGATTGGAAATAATGAGCGGTTTGGGAACGCAGGACGGGGGACGTCACAGAAGATTGATGGCAGCAAAAAAAAAATACACCACTGTTCTCAAATCGCAGGGTTTATCTGTGTGACATGGGGTGGATGTGAGGAAACTGGGATGGTGGAGTGTGGTTGGAGTTGGTGACACACGCAGTTTTATCAGGCTTGCAGCTGGGGTATGGTGAGTGGCTAATGTTAGCACAGTATGTAAAAACAAACAAATCATCCATGGCGCCATTTTTTCAAACAAAAATATTCAAAAGATGAAAACCTAAGACTTGAAATATGTTACAAAATCAGCAATGTCCAATAAAACTGGTCTGACAGACGGCTGGATTCCGGACAGAAGCAAACACGGTGATATAAAACTGTCCTCACACGATAATGGAAAACGCAAAAAAATCACACACTTTTACAGAGCCACACACTAATGCTGCCACCAGGCGTGAAAGCAGAAAAGCTTGTCCCATATTTTCCTATGCACAAGTTTCTCCTACAGTCTTTTTAAAAAGCCATTTTTGTTAAGCTGTGATTTGTATCCACTATTTTGGCAGTTTTTTTTTGTTTTGTTGGGATGGTGTTAATATCAGTGTGTGGATTTGACTATACACATCACTACATTCACACAAACACACACTACAACACACCATCTGAGAGAATTTTCCATTTTGTTTTTGTTGTTTATTTTTTAGGAGGTGGCTTCAAGAAAAGGCCAAAAACCAATGTTATGAACTGATTATATTTCAATGTTTCTGAAAATAAAATTTTGACATTCACACACACACAACACGCACAATCAGACAGATGGCGTGATGAAAAATTAAATTGTAAATGCATGATTATCAATGTGCATCTGGAACATTTAAAAATGACTCTGTCTTTAACTACACACACACACATTTACACTAAATGTTGGACACACAATCCACACACAAAACATGCACGTGAGATTAGACTGTCACACTCAAACGTATTTATTGCTCGATAAAAGACGAAATTTAGATAACAATATCATCTCCATCAGTGGATATCAGATGACAAAAATTCACAATATGCATGCACACAGAGACTGCATGTGGTGGGGACAAAAAAACATTGAGTGTTTATTCATTTTCCTTGAAATAAATTAATTAAAACGCTAACATACCAGTAATTCTTGTTCAATACACTAAAATATAAAAAAAAATTCTTAATTAAGGAGAGAGAAACAACAAACTACTCATACAGAAATACTTATTCATTACACTGAAATAATATTATTTTTTAAAATTAAGAGGTAGAAAACACCCACACACACCTCACATTATAATTGTTTCTGCGGAATGTTAATCATATGAACTATTATGATTTATCAGTCTCAGTTTGTTATCAATTGTATAATTCTAGGTTGATTTGAGGTGTTCAATAGCAGAGTTCTGTCAGAAGATTTTAAAAAGACCTCTGTACAATATTTAATGTATGTTTGCACAGTACTTTTCTAATTTGCTCTCATTATTTTTAGGCTACCTAAACAAGTGGAAAATGCTTTTATTTTTAAATACTTACATAATCTGCCTTTCTGCTTCTTCACTTTAAATTTGACCTAAACCACTTGAAAATCTACATTAAACTTGCTAAAATTCGAGTTGTTGCACTGTGCAAAATCACTCCACTATATAGGAAATTGCAAAGATACTCTCTTGCTACAATTGTAATGGTTATGTTCAGCAGTAGGTTTATTAGACTAATAACGTGTTTTGAACATGATGGATATACTTAAACTGAAACAAGAGTGACACTGGGGGATACTTGAATAATGATGGTACAATCCATGATTTCAAAGCGCAGTAAAGGAAAACACTCTTTGTTCATGTTGTAATGATGTCAGTGTAAATTATATAAAAACATTTTTGCTTTGGAGAGTAAGAAAAATTGACCTTTTTGAGCAAAAACTCCTATTATCTTTGCTTAATCACAAGTTTTTCCAGAATATGTTTCTTATAATAAATGAGAAATATTCGCTGGTTATCTCCTTCCGCCATCCTAACCTATGCATATGTGTGGGACTGTTAGGGGTATTAGTAATAATAAGGGATAACTTAAAATCCTTGTTTTATGATCGACTTTATGCTGGGATAAAATGTTGTGTGGGTAGTCAAATTAAAATTGCTTTAAAAAACTTTACGGTCAGTCTTACATTTTCAAGTATATAGATAAGAAACTGTAAAGGTTACAATTGTTATATTTCTGGATTAGTAAAAAATTGACAAATAGGACCCTAGCTAGTCTTTTTTGGGGCTCCTTTTCCACAGCTGTGGAGTTTAAGACTCATCTGTAAAAAGGTCACAAATTTTTTTTTAATAAAATAAAACAATAAATAACGAAAGCATTTGGCTGAAATCTTTAATCTATGTAATTTTAACAGAACGAATATAAAAGAAAACCTGAAGGAGCACCCCTGTGAGCTGAAACTATAAAGGGAAGAAACCAAACTATCACTTGCCAAAATAAGTTAATTACCAGGAAAGGTCAGTTGGGTTTGTTCAAGGTTTGAATCATAAACTTTGAAAACAGCAAAAGCAACTGGGCAAAAAAAAGAAGAGAAAGACAACAACAACAAACCAGAAAGAAACAAGAGATGAACCTCCCCCCACCACCATCCCCACCACACAAAAAAGACAGAAGGGACGTGGGGAAGAAGACAGAATAGGAAGAGAAGAAGGAAAAACATACTTATTATTTAAATATTCTATATATATCTATTTATATATATATATATATATATATATAATATATATATTTATATATCTATACAGCCTTCATAAAGTCGGATCCTCAAGAATTCCATACACTCAGCTGTTCCATGGATGACCTATCTCTCAGCCCAATGTGGATGTGCTGGGCTTGACTTGTCAGGCGCTTGTACGCAGCCATTGCATTTTCGCTCTTTGAACAGGGAACACAGTAGTTTGCTACCCTGAGTGTTTGACTAAGAACAAGATGGTCATAGCTGTTATCTCAGCTTCACTTTTGTTCCAGATTTATTCCTACTTCGGGCTTGAAAAATGATCAGCCCAGATATTTAAAGGATGTATACGTTTTAATTCTCTTCTTGGCCTTGTTTCTTCTTCTTCCTTTCTACCTAGCTAGAGCCCAGTGTTACCAATGTTGAGATATTTGCGTATGCCCTTTCTATTTAGCAGCCTATTCTGACATCGAGGATTGTTGGTTCAGGTTTTTGGACATATCTCACAATGAAACTTAGCACCCAACCATTCCAGCAGGGCAATCCAAGAGAATGGATGATCAGACACAATGGTTGTGGGCTTAGTGTTACGCGAACTGTACAGAGAAGGGACCCTGGGCTTTACTTATGTTGTTGGGCGTTCTTCTGCCAAAGTATTGTATTTGTATTGTGCACCACTTTCACGGCAGATTTTCTTCGTGAAATTCGGGTTGCTCTCCCCAAGGATGAGTGCGTCGACAAGAGAGCGCCTCCTTTTTTTCATTGTTTGCATTGATATGCATTTGATTTTCTGTCTTGTGGCTTTTTTCTTTCATTATTTGCCTTGGGACATCCCTATGCTGGCGGGAGTTCTTTCACGTGCATCAAATTAGTGCCACATGGGACCTCGGTTTATATTTTTTCCAAGAGACATGCACCCAGACCTCTCTCAGTCTTGTGGGTTGGGGGGAAAGTTTCAGGTACAACGGGAATCGAACCCACCACATCACCTTTTTTTAAACGTTGGGACTTTTCGCTGTCTAGGAGGTTTTGAGTTTTTGTGTTACCTGTAGACCACTGAAGTGAAGAGGAATTTCAGGGGTCCACCCCAAAATGCCCTCCGTTTACCTTATCCCAATGGGATTCATGTGAGGGTACAGTTGCCTTACCCAATGGATAGGAAGTTTGCATGTCCTGGTTGTTTTTATTTTTTTAAGCAGCGTCATTTAGGCAGCCATACTTCGCTTCAAAGGATTTGTTTTGTTTTTGAAGGTTATATATATATATATAGTATTATCTGTACTGACAAAACTTCAGGAGGTCCTAGGGGTGGGAGAGGATAGGGGGGTGGGGACGGGGGCAAGACTTCTTTGACACTTTTAAACCAAGTGTGCTGTGGTTTATGTAAGTGTAAGTTTGATCCTGGGGGAGTTCATTCCTCAGGTAGTCGGGTGCATTGCTGTGCTTGTTGCCACCATGCCACGGCCATTGCGGTCCTTACTCTGATCAAACGTGTGATATGAGTGAAGTTGTATCTTGTAGTGTGCGAACGTTATCGCCCATGTTCAGATGAGATCTTCAGTTTGCATGTCTTGTGGAGACAGAGTGTTGTCAGTAGTAATGCTAATCAGTATTACATAGTAATTATAAGAGGGAAAAGAAGAAGGAAAACATTTGTTATTCCTTCCCACCAGCAACCTCATTGGCATACTCTCCCGAAAAGCGGAACGGCTTTTTTACGTGTGGTGCGGAGATGTTCTTCGTGCGTTCGTTCACGGGGAAACAAGCTTTATGGGTCTCATATGAAGAATTTTGAGCTGCTATTTTCTGGGATTCGCTGGGAGATGTTGGGGGTATTGGGAGTGGTGTCCAGTCAGCACTGTTGTTAAACTCCAGAGGAAATATCTCTTGACTGGAATCTAAACCCGGGTCATCAGTTCATGTATACTTCTTCTCACCACCAGCTTATCCGTCTCTCTATATGTGGTGTGTGTGTGTGTTCCTGTGTGAAAGTGTGTGTGTGATTGGCTCATTGTTATGGGCGTTTACTAATTTCAGAGCTTTTCTCTTCCCTTTTTTCTTTACAAAACCGTAGATTCCAAGGCTGAAACATGGAAGAATTTCTTTTTTGGGGGGGGGAGGTTGATTTTGACTTTGGCTGGTCTTCTCTTTCTCTGACAGGGTGGAAACAGAGAATAATTAAAAGGCAAGTCCGTAGGGGGAGGTGTTAGGGTCTCTTCCAGCTCTACTCCCGCCATCCTTGTCGGTCTCGCATTCACTTAAACTTAAACTCCTTTGTCCTCCCATCCTTGAGTTTTCTGTCTCTGATAATCATGTTGTAAATTTTATGTAATTTGTCTTGGACCATCCCTGGTAGTAGATGTGTGTGGCCAGTGTTTCTTTTCTAAATTCTGGCAATTGTTGTGATATATAATTTTGAGTGAATGAAGAGATCCAATCCCTGCATCAGCTGTACACCCTAATAAAGCATAACAGCATGGTGGAGGAAATTTTGGTATGCAGAAATAATATTGCAGTCTTGTACACTGTACTGCTAGGTAAGGCATATGTTGAAAGTAAGTGAAATAACACTCAAGAAAAATGAAGCCTCTGAAAAATCGCTGGTGTGTACCTAATTAGCAAAAACTTACCTTTTTCCAATGGGAAACATTAGGACCACTCCACCACAAATGGTTGCAAGGGAGGTGATAGATGTTTTCTAAAGATGCTCATATGACTGATTTAAGCTGAATTTTTTTTTTCCATTTTATGAGCAATTTTGACCCTTTTGATTTTGTGTTAAACTGTCACTGGTATAATACAGCTGTTTTTTTATGGAACATTTAGGATGGCATATTCCAAATAAATTAGTCCTGAAGGTACTGATAGAAGAATGGAGGTTAGTCTTTGCTTTCCAGCATTATTTCTAAGATTCATTGGTTTCTAATAAATTCATCCTGGTTTGAGTGCGGATTAATGTTCTTGTCATATATATATTTTCAATTTCTTGGTTTATATACGCCAGCGAATGATCAAATATGCACTTAGGATTCCATCATTTATGACAGCGTTTGGTGGGTTACTTACTGAACATGAAACCCTCTAACCCAGCATGCACCCAGTACTTGGTGAGGAATGGGCTTGCAAGGATTTACCGACCACTGAGAATTAGCCTGACAATAACGTCAGACCTGTGCATCAAACAAACGCCTGGGAAAGTTTAAGAGAAAGAGTGAAGAAAAGAGTGAACGGCAAAAATGATGTGTGGTCTCCTTTGAAAAATGCTGAAGCCAGAAAGTAAGCGTTTTCCCTGTTCCGCCGCTAGCGCTCCGAGGTTCCACTGATGGTGTGAGATTTCGAGTGTGCAACAGTTTTTTAACCACAATTAAGGTAGCCACATTTCTGCCGGGGATATATGCATATGGAAAACATGTAATTATCCATTATCAACAGCACATTTTATTATATTGTTTCCTCCGCTAATGCCTCTCAGTTTCTCACTAGATGTCAGTCACAGTCAGCAAAGACACTTTAATATCCCGTTGAAGGGAACTTACAAGGTGAGAGCTGCGGTACTTTGCATTCGTTTTTTATCGCCCAGTAGGTACGGGTATAGTCTATAGGAATTAAACGGCTAGTAATTAATACAGTGGTAAGGTGATGATGGCACCATGAACTTCTGGTACAGTGTGCACTCTCGCTTGCTCTCTCTCTCTCTCTATCTCTCTTCTCTCTCTCTCTCTCTCTCAGTGTGTTACAGTTGTGATATTTGACGCGGGTGCAGTTGTCCCTACCTTACCTAATTAAGGTCAGTTGTGTTTGTGTGCAGGATAAAGTTTGGTCGCTCCCTTCACGATGGGGTGATGTGATACGACTTGAGGGTGGCTCTGGAGATGGGCCATCCAGAACACCTCATCAGGGACACGGCCAAGTCCCTCCTTCCTGATCCGAGGTCAGGGGGTCACTGCTCAGCCATAAGGTCGGGTTGAAAAGGACATGGCCTGCACTGTGCTGGGTGAGTGAGGGAGTTGGGAGGGAGGAGGGCCACTCACGTTGGCTGTGGGAAGAAGACAGTTTAAAACCGCTATGACAGTTTGAGCCCCACACGTTTTCAGGAAATCTGCAGTTCACAAGGAGATAGTTGGCAGGAACTTTCTGCTAATCACTGAAAGGCATATGTTAAGAAAATTGTGGAGGACAAAAGTGCAGTTTACCGATGACATTCTCCTTCTTTTGAGAATGATTTATCAAAGATTCACAAACAGTGGTGGGTGGAAACATCTTCATATGAACGGGGTTTTTAGGCACATCGGTGAAATAATCGTCAGTGACACTGTTTTCAAGACTCTTCTGTGAAACATCTTCTTATGGTAGTGTTCCTCAGACACTTCTGTGAACATCTTTCACATCACAGTGTTTTCATCATCCTGTGAAAACCGTCTTAACATGGAAGTGTTTTCTGCACTTCTGTGAAACATCTTCACATGCAGTTTTGTTTACATCACTTCTGTGAAACATCTTCACATGGCAGTGTTTTCAGCACTTCTGTGAAACATCTTCACATGGCAGTGTTTTCGGCACTTCTGTGAAACATCTTCACATGGTAGTGTTTTCAACACTTCTGTGTAAGGACCCCACCTCTCACCAGACCCGACTCAAATTTCAGTTGCTGAATGAAATTTTATCAAGTCTGGGATTTAATTGACGTTTTTTCTTAATCACTTTAAAGAATCAATGGCATTCACAAGAATATATTATGTTCTTGTAGCATATTTAAGCTGCCATGGACAGATGGAAGATAAAGAGCGGGAGAAAGTATGCTCTAAATGTATGTTGCACAAAAAAGAAGAAATATGATGAATAGGAGAAAGTAAGCACCTAGTGAGTCTTTGAAACTTACCTTTGAGGATCCTATGGAAAGCGTGCAAGGGAAGTGTAGGTTTGTATCCAGTGGAGTGGTCAGGGTCTTGGCTAGATAACATTGCCATGTTACATTTACAAGAGCTACAATTCCCCTCTTCTTCTTCTTCCTTTTTTGTCATGTTTCTCCCAGGGGAGGTTTGACATTGATGAGCCTTCTCCATCTCTCTCTGTTTTGAGCTTCCTCCTTATTTATGCCCCATTCTCTAAGATCATCTGCAATACAGGCAGCCCTGGTCTTGCTAGGTCTTCCCTTTGGTCTCTTTCCATCCACTACGAAGTTCATTGCTCTTTTTATGATGGGGTGGTCTGCTTTCCCTTGAACGTAGGCAAACCAGCGCAGTCTATTGCTACTAACTACAGACTTCAGATCATCAACTTTGCACATTCTCCATAGTTCTTTATTTGTGATCCTGTCTTCCCATTTGATCTTTGTCATGTAGTGTAACATTCAGTTTTTACAGCTCTTCAACAAACGGTGGACGGTTTTTGTGAAAACCCACGTCTCCGAGCCATACAGGAGAACAGGTGTTACGCGGGCCTCAGACAATTCCCCTCTTGACCAAGGATTATGCTGTTCCAAAATAGTAGTGGAGGAAGACAAATTAATGCAAGTAACAAATAACAGATGGAATGATGTGAGGCTCAGCTAAATATGGAGTGTAGTCAGATTGAATGTGTAGGCCACATCCCAGCTTTTGCCCTGGAGAGTGTCTTTCATAAAGCTGAACTGTAAACCACTTCAAGGCGTGAAACAATGTACTATGTATATAATAGTCATTAGAAGGTGAGGACATACAACAACCAAATAATGATGGCAGGTAGTCAGTCATGAGAAGGGATCCTGGTCTGAGGATCACTATGTTCCTATGCCAACACCCTGTACATGTCATATTTATATTTGTAGTGTGGTTGGGGGGTTAGCAGACCTTAAAAGAAGTGAAGGAGGTGTAAGGCCCTTTTGTTGAAAAAAGTTTTAAAATTCAAACTAACCAAATTTGTACAATGTTTGAGTTGTTAAGAACCAGTTTTTCAGTCAGTGATATTTATATCCATTTGTCAATCTCTCTCTTCTTGTATAGAGGTAGGTGTACTGCAGATCAGAGTTGACATGTTGCTCTATCTCATGTGTCATGATGTGTCGTGTTGTGTGCAGGGCGCACAATCCGCCAGCAGGCTAACGGCGGCCACTGCTCCCTGGTGGACGCCCTGACCACCATGGCGGTGTACAGGGAGGTGCACACAGGCAGTGCGGCCCTGAGCACCACCTCCACAGCAAGGGGGGCGGCAGGAAGGGCCGCAAAGGCAGAGGAGGAAGAGAAGGAGCCACAGGGGGAAGAAGGCCTTTAAATTTATAGCAGCTGGCGAAGAAGACGATAGCTATAGCGATTGGTCAGTCTATGTGTAACACAGGTATAGTGTTTAATTGCATCAATTATTTCAGCATATTTGCTGTTGTCATTTAAAGAAAAATCTTGATAGATTATATAGGGTAAAATGTATTGCTGACAAAAATATGGGCGTGCTTGGTGCTCTCTATTATATGATGGAAACTGCAGCCACTATCTCCACAAGTGTAATATATAATCCTATCTGTATATACATGTGATGGAGAAATGCTTCATCCTTCACAGTAAGCCTCACAAGGCAGTGGCAATATGACCTCTTTAAAAAGGCTGCATAAATAAATGCTACATCAATTTTACCATGTAGGGGGAATGTAAGCATGACAATCTCAAAACCACCAGGTAAGTAAACAGAGCCTGGCACAATTGGCTGGTGTCTCCCGATTTAGAACCACAGCATTCCACTGGTACTCTGCTCACATGGGAGGTAATCTTACTGCCACCCCATCACAGTCTTTTCACAGCTGTGGTGTTAGCCCAAATGAATTCTTTCAATAATGAATTAAGCTTGAGAACGTAGGAATGAAACACTTCTTCTTTTTCATGTCTGAATAACAGATCTTGAATTTTGGGGGGGGTTCAAATATAAGAACTATAATCTTTCTCTCTTTAAGTGTGGGCATGTGAGTGTCAATGACAATGACAAAATCTTTTATTTCGAGGATAATGAATAAGCACCCATATGCTTTTTTACGTCCAGTCCCCGCCCTTAGGGAGGAAGGAAGGTGGCAGGATGGTTAAGACGTTTGCCTGCCAACAAGTAAACCGTGAGGTTCTGGGTTCAATTCCCAGCCTCGCCCTTTCTTCCCAGTTTGACAAAAAAATCGAACTGAATGTCAAAGTCCTTCAGATGAGACTATAAACCGAGGCCCCGTGTGCGAACGCATGCAGAACATCTTGCGCACACGTTAAATCCTGTTCCGCTTTTCGAAAGAGTAGGCCATTGTGTGCTGGTGGGAACAGATGACCAAATTTTAAAAAAACGCATACACACGCATAATATTTTTTAAAGTAAAAAGTCATCTGGGCGCTTTGATTTGTTGCTTTACACGATTCAGCGCTATATAAATTCAATACATTATTATTATTGTTATTATGATATAAGAGAGACAGAGAGAGAGAGTAGTGTGTATGTGTTCGGGTAGAATTGAACCTAAGATTGTTGTGTTTTTTGTCCACCTGCTGGACTAAACGCTCAGTCCACTTTCCCAATCAGACTGGGGAGAAAGGGAGAGGTGAACCTCACATCTTCAACACAGGCCGACGAGCGTCTAAACCATTATGTCACTTTCCTGTTATGTGTGTGTGTGCTGCTGCTGCTGCTTTGAGTAAGGCACATTGGTACCATCATTGTACTGATATTGTTTTGTTTCAGAGAAATGGGACTTGACGTGCCAATTCCGGCCCCCTTGGAAAAAGGCCAGGTCAGCTTGCCCCTTTGGTGTGGGGTGAACCAGGCCTCCACCCTTGTCCTGCAGTGAGGATTCCACCATGGGGATGCCTGGGCCTGTCAGTAGAAATAGCATCCCCACTTTCTGAACATTCTGGGCTAGAAATGTCCTCTTTTCTATCAATCTCTTTACTTTTGCCTTGTTTCTTTTCTTCCTGTCACCTCCTACTTGTCTATTTTCTGCCTTCTTGGTCCATTCCCCTGCCTTTTTTCTAAAAAGACTTCAAAGATACCATTTCTCTCTTATGCCTAAGTCAGATGTGCTGGGCCTGACTTGTCAGGCACTTGACACATTTTCGCTCATGTAACAGACAACAGTTGCTGACTGAGGGTTACGGTAATGGTGATGAGAGCACAGCACCGAGGACTAGGACATCTGCTGCTACGTCCACTAGCGCCTGCTCTCCCTGCCAGGTACACCCTACTCACCATGAGGAGTGTCTCCACCACAACCGCTCCTGAAATGATGACTGAGAATACCTCACTGGTCTTGAGGGGAACAAACCTGATCCAGATCAGTGTTGCCCGTGTATAGCACAAAAAGCTCTTGCTTTTAAATTCAAATTTGTGTGTGAGAGAGTTTGCATGCATGCATAGAGGCATAAGTTTGTGGGTGGGTGTTTGAGTGTGTGTGTGTGTCTGAACGTTTTATAAATATACTATATGAATATGCAATATGAGTTTTCGAAGTTTTTACCAGTGTAAAGGCAGCAAGTGGAGAAGTGATGTCTTGAATGTATTCATTACACTGTGTTTCAACAGGATGGATTTGTTAGGACAATGTTTGATCAGATGCCAAATAACAATCTTAGTTTTGTTGGACGATGAAGTACACTATGAGCTATTAGCTTGTTGGCTCCTGATGTATTTGTGTACGACATGTTTCTGCTTTTCTGAATAAACATTTTGTTTAAACCAAAAGTATGGAAAGAAATAGTTGGATTTGTGTGATGTGTCTGTGTCATAGGTGCATGCATGTATATGCATGGAGATACAAATGTGCAGGCAAGTGTGTGTTTGCATTTGTGCAAACATGTATTTATAGAGTGCATGTGTGAGAGAGAGAGTGTGTATGCGCATGCGCGCAAGTGCCAGCAATTGTGTGCATGTACGCATACGTGTGTCTGTGTTTGTGCATGCATAAGTTTATCAAAAATGGGATTTGCTCGCCCAATAAAACCCAGGTAATTTTCAAGGACAATGAAAAAAAGGAAAAATCAGGAAAAAGGCGGAAAACCTGGCCGGGGCTTGTGGCAGTCACAACAGTGCAGGTCATCACTTTGGACAGCCTCTATTCAACATGCATTACACTATTAGTCAACTATCTGACCAAGTGACACTTGATTGATGACACAATTATTTTTATTTATTTATCATGTTTTCTGTACTACGTGGAACTGATGCCTCTCTCTCTCTCTCTCCTCTCTCTCTCTCTCTCTCTCTCTCTCTCTCTCTCTCTCTCTCTCTCTCTCTCTGATCAATTTAATCTGGTCATAACTAATGGCTTTTTACCTGGTGATGAGTCAGGAGACTACTTATATTGCTCACAATGGGGCCAGTATTACTATTTCATTTTGTCTAGAGGCATCATTGATTTTGGTCTCAGCTTTCATATGTCCACCAGAATTGGATCTAAACATATGCCTATTGAGTTAAAGCTTAAGTTATCTGAATACATAGTAGCCTTTATTGACCAGCTGGGACAGAGAGTGGTTTGAAAGAAAAAGAGGATTGACATCAGGAGAAGACTGGTTGTCGAAGTGGAAGTTAAAGTTGCCAAAAAGGATAAGCTTCTTGGGAGAGAGGCTGTAGTGATCAAGGAGTGATTGGAATTCTTGATGAAAAAAGGAAGATGTCAGATTGTTTTTAGGGCTGGGAGGTGGGCGGTAAAGGCAGCAGAAAGTAATAGAATGGCCGAATAAGGTGAGGTTGAGTTCACAGACTTCGAAAGATTCCGGTGAGAAAGGGAGGAGGTGGCAGAAGGAAAGAGCCGGATGCAATGTGTCCTTGTAAACGACAGCAATGCCACCTCCACGGGAGAGTCGGGGGAAGGAAAGAGTCTTATAGCCAGGTGGTGTTAGCTGTTTTATCTTAGGCTTGTGGTTTCAAGCATGTTTCTGTCAGAAAGGTTAAATCTAGGTTTTGTTCAGAGATAAAATCGAAAGAAGATCAGCCTTTCCATCTGGGCAGACAGATTGTACAGACAGATGTGAAGAAGATTTGAAGGAGGCGGAGAGGTTGAAAAAGAAAGTGGTGAGTTGGGACATGGATCTGAGGAATATTTATTTTTGTTATATTTATTTATTCTTTTATGTCGAGGATAATGGAATAAGCACTCATGTGCTTTTTTACATCCAGTCCCCGTGTGTATGCTGTTTCGTAAATTGTCATCTGTTCCCACCGGCACACAATGGCCTACTCTTACGAAATGCGGAACAGGATTTAACGTGTGCGCAAGATGTTCTGCGTGCGTTCGCACCGGGGGCCTCGGTTTATAGGGGCAAGAGTTGAGATCATGAGCAGACAAGAGGTAGGAAT